>JAFIDM010009631.1:328959123-328981851 GCA_023159025.1 Thereuonema tuberculata | reverse complement strand
TTGTCTTGCGATTTTCGTCGAACTTTCGCAGTATGTGCAACGCCCTTGCTTTGGATGCAGTTGCGACATGATTTTAACATTCAAATCGTTCGCAGCGACGAAATCGCAGGGAGTTTCGTGTCGTGGAATGGGGGGCGTCAAATTCGGGGATTCGTCCTGCGATTTTCGTCGAACTTTCGCAGTATGTTCTTTACGCTCTTTACGGCACCTCCCTCAGTTATTAACTGAAGAAATAAGCCGCAAACAACCCCAGCAGAAAATAAATTATTTTGTTCTAAAGATTAATGCAGTGTAAACGTACACATCTTTTTCAAATCAATCTACTATGTTGAAGGCTGTTTTTTATTTGATATATAAGAAACACTTTTTATAGCTAACTTTCATTGATGTACACCCTTCTGCATTACACCCCTATAAGAATTATTTGTTAAAAAACGGACTTCCATTAAAACGGTCAACCTTCAGCCCCTATTCGTCCGTTATAATGAGGTTCTACTGTAAACAGATTTTCTTACTAAGATCGTATGATTCCATTGTGAAACGGAGTTATAAAAATCTCCTGATTTGTGGTGTTGACATTAAATGCACTTTAATAATAACAACAATAATGGATAATCCCTATTCGTTGCCCTAGTTTTCATGACATCACTCTTTAGATTCCTGTTTTAAAAATTTTCATTTCCTCTTCTAAAGCATTATTAATACCAGTAAGGAATTTAAGGGACTGAATTTACAATTAAAAAGTTACTTTATTTGTCTTGTTCGAAAATTTAGAGAAAATAGTCAGGAGATCTTTATGACATCACTTCTTTCCACCAATCCGAAATGGAATTCCGGCGATGAATATCACAGGTGAACCTCGTGACAATCTTTGACTGCAGCTGCGCTGTAAGTGCGCGCTGTGTCATGGTGGACAGATCGCGGATGTGAAAATTGGTAGGTCGTTGAAGATTCGGCAGAAACAGCAAGTTCTCTTGGCCAGGGTGAGCGAGTGCCCGTCGCAGATCCAAGGGAGGAAACCGTGCAGTATGTCAGCTAATCATATCGCCCGGCACTCCAGCCAGTGCCGAGATATCCCGTCTCGACGCGTGATCATCAACGATGCCTCGCAGCTGCCGTCCGACTACAGTACTACGCCTGGCGGGACTATCTTCTCTACTACTCCGGGCGGTGCGTCTACTTTTTTTTTCTTTTCATTTATCTAAAACCCAATTTTTTTTCCTAATCGCAAAGTTTCACGTTCTCTTTGTGCAATCAGGAAAAGGAAGATGTATTTACTATCCAAGTCTGATGCCTTCACTTCCATAAGGCTATCCACAGCATGGCTAGCCAAGATGGCTACCACCATGTGACTTTTGTTTTGGGTTTTATGATTGTGCAATCTGCATCCACTTATACCCATTCGTCCTCTGTTATTTCACTGCCTTTCGGGGATTTGAAGAACCTCAGACCCTTAGTTTCTTCGACTTTACTTTGCTGACACGTTGTTTTTTAAGCTTAACTTATGTTTACACCTTACGTTATGATCCTCGTGGCATATTTGGCCAAGTTTTGTTAGCGTGGCGTAGAATTACTTCTTAATGTATTTCTTATTCCATTTAATAGAGTCACATCTTCACTAAGCTGGTAGTACAGGTATTGAAATTTTAAAAATCTCAGGTCTTTGTAACTTTCAAAAATGTGATGAAATTTCTTTTCTTTCACTTTTTTTTTTCTGTTCTGGAACGAAAAATTATATCTCCTGAAACAGGTTGCATCATAGTTCCATAAGATCGTATCATATTTCGTACATCAATTTTCATTAACAATGTTTGATATTTTTTTTTACTGTTCTAGATATTTAATCAGCATAATTCAGTTGGAAGTAAAATGCAACAAACACATAATTATCATTGAAGATTCTCTTGAAATCATTACTAGGTGAATATTATTTTGATGGTGAATAGGATTTCTGTATATTTCACTGTTATTATTTGTAGTTAGCATTCAAACTTTTTAGCTAGAGTGCTTTCAGTAATCAGAATCAAAAATAATACTCTTAACATAGATTAATTTAAAGAAGTGTTTTCTCTGTTTAAGCAGTGGGTCACTGGAAACTAAGAAAACTTAAAAACACCATCAATTTAAACTTGTTACATTTTTAGAATAAATTTCTTAAAGGAAGATAATATTTTCTTTTTTATTTTAAATTAATGAAATGGAACTAACGTGAATTTTGTATTGAAGTTGTGCAGAGCACTTCATAATAGGAGCTTCTGGAAGAAGAATAAAATGGAAGTATTTATCATCTCGCCTGTTAATTTGTTAATTTATTGAGACAATGTATTAAATAGATTGAATATTATTAATTCTGACTGTTATATTCAGATATTAAGCATTAAAAATGAATTCCTATATTCTATACATACTGAGGATTCCAAAATAACCTGAAAATTTATTTTCTATACTTGGGAACACAGTAAGAAAGTTGCCAGTTTTAATTGTTTTTAAAAAATGGATCAGAATAACTTCTGTATAGTACATGTATGTGGTGATCTAGAAGGGAAACCCAATTGCAACTGTTCCTATAGTAGAACCTTGACAATTCAAGAAATTTTAGAGCCCCGGGGACACCTTTCTCAGAGGTTCCAAAGAATATTACATTATAGCTATAAAACAAAACAAAAATAGTTGTTGTATTAGATTTTTTAATAATAATGTTTAAAGGAAATGCTGTATTATTAGTTATTGGTTGACTGCATTTAATATAAGATTTAACTGTTATGTTACCACTCTACGGTAACATTTTGAGGGAAATTAATAAAGAGAACCCTTTGCTTTGTGGCATGCCTATTTATGATTGACTGAAAAATAGATACATTAATCACGTGGGGTTCCTTCCAATCATCACGTTATCATGGTTCCATTATGAAGAGCTGAATATGCAAATTATGAACATCTCAATAAAAAAAGCTCAAATCTATCTGTCTTTCTTTCTGAATTAGGCTCAATGTCACTATTGCTACTGTTCATGTTGTCCAAATATCTTCAGTATGCCATTTAAATGACTGAGGTGGCAAGTTATCGGAAGAAGTGGGTCAGTGCCATGAAGAGGTCTCCAAATTTAAAAATGTTTCCGTTTGAGGATATGATGGCAATGGCAACATAGTGTATTATGTGTAAAACGACATTTCAATATCTACAGTAGTGAGCATGACTTATATGTAATCAATGGGATGAAATCGAGGCCACCATACTGTCAATTATAGAACAAAATAAACTACATTACTAGTACTTTCACAGTGTTGACACTGCATCGTCAGGTGGACGATTACAAATTTAAAAAAAACCAACAACATTGGAGTCGCAGGAGAACAATGGGTTACGTGTGTCAGGGTTCCTTCCATTTTCCATTCCGGGGGGGGAAGAGGTCGCTGCTTCGTTACTTCATCGCTTCGGGCCGCGCGTGTAAGGGTAGAAAGTTGTAAACTCCGAGATGAATGAAAGATTGCGTAGATTTTGTAGCATGAATGTGGGGGAGGGGGAGGGGGCGGAAGGTTATGCGTAAAGGTTTTAATCGAGAAAATGAATGAGCAGAAAGAAGATTTATTAATTGAAGTGGAAGCGATTTTGCCAATGAAGATGCCAATATTAAGAGCCAAGAGGAAAGTTTATCAAGGAAAAGGCATGAAGGGAGTGCCGAGAGGAAGGGACGGGTGAAAGTAAGGAGGGGCTGGTTGCTTAAGGAAGCCATATTGGGGGAGGTTACTGCAGACAAATTGTCATTGTGGTGATCCTCCTCCGTAAGGAAGGGGAGATCGTAAGGTTTTAATCGAGAAAATAAAAATATAACAAATTTGTTTAAAAAAGAATGAGCAAAAAGAAGAATGAATTGAAGTGGACACGATATACCCATGAGGAAGCTTATATTAAGAGCCAAGAGGAAGGTTTATCTGCGAAAAAGCATAAAGGGAGTGCCAAGAGGAAGGGAGGGGTGAAAGCAAAGAGGGGCTGGTTACTTATGGAAGCCCATATTGGGTGTTGGTTACTATGGACAAATTGTCGTTGTAGCAATCTTTATCGGTAAGGATATGGAAGCTTTCTTTGCATTTTGCTTCCATTTTCCATCCCCCCCCCCCCCCCCCCCGGAATGGAAAATGGAAGGAACCCTGACACACGTAACCCATTGTTCTCCTGCGACTCCAATGTTGTTGTTTTTTTCTAAATTTGTAACCGTCCACCTGACGAAGCAGTGTCAACACTGTGAAAGTACTAGTAATGTAGTTTATTTTGTTAAGTTTATAAATTTTGTTCTATAATTGACAGTGTGGTGGCCTCGATTTCATCCCATTAATTTAGAAGACACACACGTTAAAATTAATACTATTATATGTAATCTTTATCCAAAAAAAGTGCAGGGCATGCATGATAGCTCATTCCGTTTCCTTGCTTTTCAATAAAATTTCAAAGTCATGTGGAGGAATCTCAAATACTTTGCAAAACAAAACTTTTTGCTAGGAAACCACAAATTTTGGCCACAAAGAGAACTCCTGCATGGAGTAGGAATCGTTATTGTTGCTCAAGTGATCTATGGGGACATACAAACTCCAGAGATGAGTTAAGATTTTGTGGTTCTTATGTATTAACGCCACCGCAGCAGTGGCGGAAGTTGCGCGGGGAATAAAGGGCGGTGTTAATTTTCAACCAAAAACAATTTCCATCCTAATGAGTTGCGAAGCAACGAATCGTTTACTACAATTAACTGTAGGTTAGGTTAGATTAGGTTGGCTGAGCTGCAGGATGTATGTATTGAAAAATAACCCTTAATTTTTCAACCCTTAAACTGCGGTGCGCAACTTCCGCCTCTGCGGTGGCGTTAATACGTAAGTACCGATTTTGTTAACAAGTAATTCTGGCTGCCAGTACATCTAGAGAGAGATAGGCATCTGAAATTATCTTTTCAATATCAAGGAACGAAGTATAGGGTAATTGTCCAACCAGGTATCATTATTGATGATTATAAAACTAAGTCTTTAAAAGTACAATTTTCAATGTCCAGAGAAACTGAGAAGACATATTGATTATGATCAGAATATTATATGAATTTTTTTGAGGTCATGTTAGTTCAGAATTTTTGTTTCTATGAACAATAATCTTTGCCCACTAAAGCAAGGCTTGTGA
Organism: Thereuonema tuberculata; assembly: GCA_023159025.1. NCBI lineage: Eukaryota > Metazoa > Arthropoda > Chilopoda > Scutigeromorpha > Scutigeridae > Thereuonema > Thereuonema tuberculata. The sequence continues at coordinate 328,976,691 of JAFIDM010009631.1, read as the reverse complement.
ATGCTTCCTGGAAAAAAAAAATAACTAAATAACAGATTGGCTAGCTAAATCCAGTGAACAAAACCCTATTGAATATGCATGAGCTTCCGTACAATGCAGTTGCCTGGTATCACCCCCTTTCAAAGAAGTCTTTTCCTGCTCTAAAGGCATAATGGTAATGTCTTATTACTTATATTTTGTTGGTAGCCCGACTCCTAAATGCAAACTTATAACTAATGTGATTGGTCTGTGTTTCTAGTATAAATTTTCTCTTTTGTTTTTAATAATCATCTTCAACCACTCTATAGTCCATAGTGGAACTTGGCCTCCTTCAAAGTCTTCATTCATTGTACCTACTGTCTCTAACTTCAGATATGTAACCTGTTCAAGTTCTATTCAACACAATCAATCCATCCGAGTGGTTCTCCCTACTTTACTTATTCATCTGCAGTACAGATAGGCAGTTTTTGCTTGCAGTATTACCAGGCATTCAATATAGGTGTCCAAGCCGTCTTAATTTTGTGAGTTTAATTCCCTTCAATCCCATCAGATGTCATCGTGTAGATTATAAAGTTTAGAATTATACTTTTGCTCTCCCGAAGCCAAAATCAGTGGTATGGCCATAGATATTCTCAAAATTTTCCTCTTGAATCCACCTAATAGATTCTGGTCTCCTTTTAAAAGCGTTTTATAAATTCTAACCTTAGTCACAGCACAGCATCTAAAAGAAAAACTAACTTCCTTAATCTAAAAAAGCTTCTGTTTGCCATATTTATTCTATGTTTCACTTCTGCAGAAATACTACTCTGTCAATAATAGTAGCAAATCTGTCATCCTGTGATCTTGTATTCTGAAAAAATTTTCTCACCCCTTGTGAGTGCGTCTCGGAAACATCATGTTTGACCGTAAGTCACTCGACTTCTAGTTTACCCAGGCAGTAGCGTACCAAGGGGCGGGGGGGGGGGGGGGGGGCGGTCCGCCCCAGGCCCCCGCCTGGGAGGGGCCCGACCAGCCAGCTTATTTCCTTTTTTTTTTGGTTGTAAAAGCAAGCCTAGGGGGCCCCACCAGTCAGCCTAGGGGCCCCATCCATCCAAGTATTTCCTTTTTTTTTTGGTTGTTGAATTGGAGATTCCGTTTTTTTTTTTTTTTTTGGTTGTGGAATAATGGAACTCCCGCCCCTGGCCCCCAAAGGCTTGGTACGCCACTGTATACAGGTAGATAAAAACGAAAATACCAGCATCTTGGAAAATGTCTTGGAGATCCGGAATGTCTTGGGATGTCAAGTTGACCCAAATAGATAAAAATGAAATTATAAGTATCCTCAATACTATATCTTAACATCATTTGACATCTTATTTGAATTTTGTGTCTTATGATTTTGGCAGCCAGAAAAATTAGCTTTTCTTTTAATAATGTAGATTCCAATATATTTAAAATTATAAATGCTATTAAGTATCTGTGCATATCTTTCAAATAATATAGTGTAAGTTGTTGTATTAGATTTTTCCATGTTTTTTGTTTTTTGAACCTTGAGAGTAAGTCTGATGTCTTGGGCTACTAAGATAAGAATAACTGCTGTTTTTGCATTGCCTTTACAGTTCTGTCTTCTATGTCGATATCATTAGGGATAAGCTAGAAATTGCAGATTTTTTTAAAATATATTTTTCAATATATTTCTGTGTATTTTTTCTGCCAGTTCTGTGTAATGTACAGTTCATTTGCTGGCAAAGAATTCACATTTGTTTTTCCTTCAGGCATATCTAATGCAACTAAATTTTCTACATGCTTTTATCTTTGTATTCAAGTATCAAGCATTTTTCATAACACTTTATTTCTAACATTGATTGACCATCAGATTTCCATAATGGATCTGAGATATTGATTATAGATATTAAAACTCTTTTTATATAAGCATTGGAAGTTTTAATTTTAATATAAATTTTTCACCTCCAGGTATTATTCTGTAATTGCATCACAATTTTTTTTTCTCAAATCTGTATTTTATACTTTTCTGCCATCAACTGCAATGTCTTGTCTAAATATGTACAACATCTTATGGATCAACATGCCTGTTTTTGTTATTAAGGAAATGTGGAAATAATCATTTTATTAAATAATAATAATAATAATAATAAAAAAACTACTACTGCTACCGTTATTGCAAATTATTATTTGAAATTAGCCAAAACCTAAATTAGGTTAAAAGAAGGTAACATATAAGATTTTAGTGTGTGTAAATATTCCTTCTTTTTGTGTTTTTTTGACTAAGTATTTAATAATTATTTTAAAATCACTTCTGAAAATTGTTAACTAATTAATAAAATATGATCAATATTCTAAGCAAAATAACTGAGAATATTGGTGTACTTCTTATGAATGTAATAGGAAAAGAGAATATACTACTTCAATAAAAATATAACTTTTAAAATACATTTTCTATAATAAGATTTAATTTAAACAAACCTTGAAATTTAAACTATATAATTTTTTATTTTTATAAATGAGCAAATACAGTAAAACCCCGTTATTACGCTCGTCAAGGGACCGTGACCTACAAGCGTAATAAGCGGGATAGCGCTATAAACGGGGAATGATTTATATGATGGGGAAACATTTAGACACCATTTTACAGGAAAGATACTTGATTCTGAAATAGATATAGTGCAAATGTGAGCTTATTTCCTATTAAAAAAATCTTTGATTGTGGTTTGCCGTGTGTGTATGCTACTGTTATAAATTATGACATTTTCAATGCGGTTCAAGAAACTATTAACATCAATTGATATTCCACTAGGAGCAATACAAATATATTTTCGGAGCAGTTTTAGTGCACTGCCCGCTATTTCACGCGCCTTTTCTTGAATGATTGGATCACTTAATGGCACTGATGCATCACGGGACTAATGAATCCATTCAATTAGAATTTCCTCGGCATCTTCACATTTTCCACACTACTTTTTTACGTTTGCAACCATCCTTCGCTGAATTGATAATTCCATTCTTATTTTTTATTATTGTTCTCAGACTGGATCAGGGAATTCTTAGATTCTGCGAAAACCTTCTGATTTAGTGTAGAATTCTCGTCGTACTTACGAAGAATTTGCAATTTTTCACTTATAGAAAGGGATTTCCGCTTCGACATTTTGCACTAACTTACTGTATCACAGACCCGCACTTCAAAGAGTTCAAAGATTCCCTCCTACCAGGGAAAGAAAAGATTCGTTACAGTGTTACATTTCTTTTCGATACAAAATTTCCGATATAAAAAAGCGCTACAAGCGGGATTTGAAGCGTTATAAGAGGGTAAAAGTATACAGAGTTATATAGAAAATTCCAGGGACCGCATGAAAGGAGCGTAAAGAACGGGATAGTGCTATAAGCGGGAGCGTAATAACGGGGTTTTACTGTAGTTGAAAGCGCAAATTAACATAAGGCTGAATGCGTCAAAACCTAACTTTGCAAGCTTTTTTTTTTTTTTTTTTTCTTATAGAATATTTTAAAAATTGAGTTCTTGTTGACTTTCTAGATCTTGGTGTTTATACCAGGAGAAGTTTAATTTAAATAATTTGTCAACACGGAAGCGCTCTTTTATTTATATATTTTGAAAACATTAATTTTGAGTGGAGGTTTTCTGTGTATCTTATTAGATTTAGGAAGAAAACTAGACTTTGCTCATATTTCTAGGTCAAGGTCTTACAGTTGCATTGGGCATTACTGCATTTAATCCTTTTGATTATTGTTCTTTTATGTTACTATGATATATCGTTTGTCTACTATTTTTTTTTAATTTAGCTATAATGTTGTCAAGGTGCAAATTATCAAAAAGAAATTAATTTCAGATATGGGAAATTGAGATCATATGCTTTATCTTTTTAATTACTTCATATGTAAATTACTGAATATATACTGTTTGCATATAAGAAATATTAGTAAGAAACAAAAAAATCTCATTAAAAAAATTAAAAAAATGTTTATAAAGCTCTGTTTTTTAAAAAAGATTTATAAATATATAAATCGGTTAACGTTTTGAGTTCTTTAGATCTTCAAATAATATTTTATTCGAAGCCCTTGACACATAGACAAAATTGACTTACAAGCAAATATTGTGCCATACCACTTCTCTGCTGAAACCATGCATATCTTCACTGAAATGTGTTTTTGAGGGAGGAATCTTTTTTTAAATGAATTCTTTAGCTTTAAGATTCAATTACATGAATTTTATAAATCTGAGTACACTGTATAGGTCCTTTTTGTTGAGGGATTTCCTCACTCCTGGATGAGATATAATCTCGATATTTCGGCCCGTGCCTCGGGCCTTCTTCGGGAGATGTTTTAAAAGTTAATCACATGAAGGTGAGCACATAACGAACGACTTCGGTCGTTGGTTTCTCTGGAGAGTTGCTCATGTTGTTGGTCCCGAGCAAATGGTGACTGCACTGAGAAGGAGAGGGGGTGGACGGAAAGGGAAAAAAAAAGGAAGGAGACTCCTTGGGGACAATTTCTTAATTGCGTGAGGGGGGTGCGGGGACAGCCGGGAAGGTCTCTTCGAATTCAAAAAATCCGTTAAATTAAAAGCCAGCAAGGTCGACAGGGGAGAAGAATTTGAAAGATAAAATGAAATGAAATGAAACAAAATGTAAAAAAATGTGAAATGGAATAAAACCAAATAAAATAATTAATATCTATGAAAATATAAATAACTACCTGGAAATAATTGAATGATAGACATGGGAAGATTGGTAAGAGAAAACATTAATGGTATTAATAACAGTAATAATAATAGTAATAATTCACTTGAATTATATATATAAGAATTAAAATTAAAAGCTGGATCAATATTCGTCATGGATAGATTGAAATGTGACATGAGAAAAAAAAAAGGAACAAATGAAAATACCTGAGGTTTTTGGGATGTTGGTGGAGCCATGGGGAAAAGATAAAAAAAAGGAATCAAGCTAAGACATGAAAGAAAAGTACAGACGATGGTTGTAGGGATAGAGTTAATTGGATAAAATGAAGAAATAATGCAAAGGAGAGGGTTAGGTAAGAATTTTTTAATTTATATTTCTCTTTATATATAAAATAGAAATAATTAATGTGAATAAATAAATGGAGAGTAAAAAGTCGGATTAGAACTTAGGGGAAAAAAAAGAAGAAAAAAAAAGATTGAAGTACGACATGAAAGGAAAATAAAGGAGGCGAATATGGCGGTGGAGTTAGTTGAATATAAAAATAAGAGACAAAGAAAGATAAAGGTTAAATGTGGAAGTAAAATGAGGAAAAAAAAAATAATAATATACGTATACATACATATATACATACAAACACAAACAAATAAATATACATGCATGTACATACATACACATATATACAAATCTACACCAACACAAATACACACATACACACCCATGCATACAAACATATATATGAATAAAAATAAAAAATTAATTAATTAATAAGGGTGATTGGAATGGAATGGAGTTTATTGTGCCTCCAGGATTGGGTGCCAAAGGTGGTTAAGAAGACCTTTGTCGTCGCTGTTGAGGGTGTTTGGGGTTTTCAGAATCTAGTGTGTCTCAAAGATCCCAAAAACCTCAGGTATTTTCATTTGTTCCTTTTTTTTTCTCATGTCACATTTCAATCTATCCATGACGAATATTGATCCAGCTTTTAATTTTAATTCTTATATATATAATTCAAGTGAATTATTACTATTTTTATTACTGTTATTAATACCATTAATGTTTTCTCTTACCAATCTTCCCACGTCTATCATTCAATTATTTCCAGATAGTTATTTATATTTTCATACATATTATTTTATTTGGTTTTATTCCATTTTACACTTTTTTTACGTTTTGTTTCATTTCATTTCATTTTATCTTTCAAATTCTTCTCCCCTGTCGACCTTGCTGGCTTTTAATTTAACGGATTTTTTGAATTCAAAGAGACCTTCCCGGCTGTCTCGCAACCCCCTCACGCAATTAAGAAATTGTCCCCAAGGAGTCTCCTTCCTTTTTTTTTCCCTTTCCGTCCACCCCCTCTCCTTCTCAGTGCAGTCACCATTTGCTCGGGACCAACAACATGAGCAACTCTCCCGAGAAACCAACGACGGAAGTCGTTCGTTTTGTGCACACCTTCATGTGATTAACTTTTAAAACATTTCCCGAAGAAGGCACGGGGCCGAAATATCGAGATTATATCTCATCCCGGAGTGAGGAAATCCCTCAACAAAAGGACCTATACAGTATCATGTCTCACTTCTCCTTCAGGACCAAACTATCTGAGTACATGTTCATAAAAAACAAAAGAATGCAGACTTTGTTAAATATCCAAAACATTATTTCATTTTAATTTTTACTCCAATGAGTAGTATTATGCTCTTTGCAAATTATTTTTAAATAGGAGTTTCCATTTTTTTTGGGGGGGGGGGGGCAATGAGTGAATCTTAAATAGAATGGTTGAAAAGATGAAGAGGCTAGGAATTAATTGAAAGAAGTAATTTTTGAGAAAAAAAATTAAAAATGGACTACCGTAACAGCTCTGGAGACACCATTTCATTGTTTCTTAAGACGCACAGTATGATTTGATTTGATTTTTTGTGTGTGTGTGTGAAATGTATTTAAAAAAAAAAATATTAAACATACTGTCTTTTACAGCTTTGCATACGTAATACAAATACAGTGAAATATTTCTGCCGCAGTCTCCAGACTTGCTATCTAACCTTCGTTAACTTTTAGTTTTGCCAAATTAAATGGCTGGTATCATTATCAATTGCCGCCCGCCCCTACATGTGATTGCAACTGGGACTATGACCAGCCAATAATACATTGATGAAGTTCTACTGCCTCATGTTCAACTTTTCCATGGTGCTGTCGGTGAGACGTTTCTGTTCATGGACAACAACGCACCATCTCATAGAACACTCACTGTTCAGGATTGTCTAGGCAGTGAGGGTATTTAACGTCTTGTACGGCCAGCCTGTTCTCCATATCTAAACCCCATTGAAAATGTTTGGGAGGCTTTGGAGAGGCCGTCTTGCTGGTCAAAAATATTCTCCAACAAACAAAACCATCCTCATCCGTGCACTGACAGAGGAGTGGGTTAACTTGCCTCAACAGCTGCTGGATAATGTTATGCTGGACACAGCATCAAATGAACACTTTTGTCCTTTCAGCTGTTTCACAACCTTCTATATTTTCCAGAACAATAAATGATCTTTATTCTAATGTCTGAACAGTATGACAACAATATTGTATCCTGCTGGGCCTCCACCCTCGCGTTATGTTACGATACATCGCAATTTGTGATCCATCCTTAGCAATTGTCCAGCAGAGTAAGTCTCATTTTAAACAGGAGAGTAGTTTTTTTTGTTTGTTTTTTGCTACGTCCCTGCTATCTTGTCATTTTAGTAAAAAGGTCATTTTGTCCTGATTCTTATAAAAGCCTTAAAATATGCTTAAATCGTAACCCACAATCAAGTTTGTATCAATCTCTGCTGTTTTAGAATACCAGTTATTTGTGTAATCATTGGTAGAGGCCAGGGGTGTTTGTGCTCCGGGGAAACCCAGGAATTCCGGGGATTTTGAACTTCGATACCCGGAAATTCCGGGGATCGTCGTTCAAAAGGAAGTAGGAATAATAATGAATTATTTATTTTGATCTGGGTATTTTGTTTGCTTTGAAAGCAGAAAACGCAAGGTCAGTGTGTGTGGTGAAAACTTTTCCTTTCTTTCTCCAAAGGCAGTGATAATGCGTGAAAAGGGGGAAAAAACTTCTTTTTTGTTCTTTCCTTATTGTGAGTTATGACTCATTCCCCCGGTTCTCGGACATTCTCTTCTGGATTCTTTTCGGCAAGTACGCGCGGCAGAAAAAAAGAGACTTCGTTCGACCAGATGTGCGATCACGTGACTCACGTGACCTTTTATGGTTATATAAGTTATGGTTATTAATTTTGCAAAAAAAGTAATTCATTGAACTTTTATAATTAGACCATTCAATACTTCATAATTGTAACTTTTCATTTCTCCCCCCCCCCCCCCCCTTGTCGAAACTCCATAATGTCGGTAGTAAGTCCGAAAAAGTTTCAGGGGATTTTTTGGGGTCCCACAAACACCCCTGAGAGGCATATTGATAGACAACATTTGATGCCTCAGTGGCGTCTGTTCTATATGGCATTATTTTTTTGTGTGTGTGTGCGCGCTTGTGATTGAAGCATAAGCACAGTACTAATTTTTTATTTTACATTTTTGAAAGTTTTGTGCAACAATTTTAAAATGTCAGAGAGGGAAATTTTGCACATTCAAGGATGATCTTCAAAAGGAATCCAAATTCATTAGATTGCCAAATTGTATAGTAATAAAATAATAGCAGTATGTCAATATTTTAATGTTCATATTTCCGTTGCTTATGGCAGTAGGATTGTCATCAGTCAGCATCTATGTAGCCAGAAACATAAGGATGCTGAGAAAATTTTGAGTTCTGTTGGAAACATCAGCTCGAATATTATGGGACATGATAGTGATGGAGAAAAATGGTGAAATTGCAGCATGCAAAGCTTTTGCTGCCTTTCATACTGAACAGTCACAGTTTTCAAACAACTGATAAAAATTCAAAAATTGAAATTTTCTTCAGTTAAGAGTCTGCTGCAACAGACAGAATGCAGCAGGACTGCAACTTGCCTTTTTAACAACAACAGGAAGCAGGGTGTCATGTCAAACTTACCTCAATTGCCTTTGTGAAAGTGGCCTCTATGCACATAGGCCCATGATGAGACTCCCATTAACTGCAGAACACCTTACAGCCCATAGAAACTGTTCAGAGAAACATTGTGACACAGAGAATGCCGAATAGTGTTAGATTCTATTCTCCGATGAGTCACGATTCAATCTCCAGCCTGACAATCAACGAGACATCATCTGGAGGGAACATGAGTCAGGAAATAATCCCGCTTTTGTGCTAGAAACATCCCAACATATATGGGCAGGAATTGGTTTTGTTGGACATCTGAAATGGTAGTTTGACAGCCCTTAGGTATAGCGACGAGATCTTCCAACCTATTGTTGTACCATGTGCTCGAGCCATTGGTGATTCTTTTCTTTTTATGGATGATAATGCTTGACCTCAGAGCTCGATTAGTGGACAATATGCTGCAGGAAGAGGGCATCGAACATATTGAATGGCCAGCATACTCATCAGACTTAAATTCCATTGAGCATGTCTGGGATGCTCTTGGCATTTCAGCAAGTCTGGCACATCTCAACTCTTCCCGAGAAGGAGATCACACACTGTACTAGAATAGAAGGCAATCACTGTTGTAACCATGTCCATTGTGAACTGCTCTACTGATAATGCATATTGCTCTACAATGTCTCATGTCATTAAACATTGCATAAAGAGCCCCTAGGGTGTTTCTCTTACCCATAGTACAGCATATTTTACTGTATCTGATATCCAAATATTTCACTTACCAACAGATCACTTTTATATGATTTATAGTATTATTTCTGATGTTCCTCTCTTAATCCTCTAATTGTTTTGATTAGTGTATTTTCTGAAATGAGTGCAAAATGTCTAGGTTTTTCAGGATTTCTGTAATGTAGTAGAGTTTATTCATTGTCTGCCATGAAGTATAGCATCTGTAGAAAGAATATTTTTATTATGATAGAATGTGGTCTAAGAAGAAATTCAGATTAAGCATCGACTCAATGCGAGCTTGCTAATTGTAATATGAAGTGTTATGACAAGGTATTGAAAGACTGAAATTTGTTGCACAAAGTAAGACCATCTGAAAAATACTTATGGTATAAGCCTCTTGAATTGCAGTCCCCCTCTACATCAACCTAAAAGTTTTTGTATGTGTTCTGTAAATATTATTGTAAGCTCTTTATTTATCTATAATAAAGTATTTTTGTTTTTCCTTAAACTGCCCTACTCTTTAAGAACATCATCTCTCTTCCCCCCTCCCCCCAAAAAATAAACTGGTCCTGTATTTATCTCAAAGAATTTCGGTCCACCTACAAAAAAATAAAAATACTTAACTATATCAGTTAGCAGTTATCAAATGCAAAAGTTTTATCAAATAGATTACACTTATCAAATTGTCATTTGTTGTGGTCTTTCACATGAGGTAAATTAGTTTTTTGTTTTGATTGTGAAAGTTTTTATCAGCATTTTTTTTCCTCTCCTAATTCTTGATTTCAAGGGATGCTGATGAGATATGGATTTCTGTTGCAAGGCTTTTATCAAGAGACAAATTCCTAAAGATTTAAGAAAATTTGATATAATAAAGTTGCTTTTTTGGAAGTTAGTTTTTATTTTATTTATTTATTTTTGTTAAAAAATTTTCTAACAGGTTTTTTTTTTTTTTTTTTTTTTTTTTAATTTCAGTTGTTGTTTACATTAGGAAGTATAAAACTTTTTGATAATCAAGAAAGACTTTAGTTTGAATTTTTGTAGTGTTTACTAAAACTAAAATTAATAAGAAATTTTCTCACTCAAATTTGATACATGCTTCTTTCATTATTTCCACTATATATGTATATATATCTTGTATTCTATACTGCAGATCACCTAAGTGTTGCAATATATAACAAGAAATTGAGACTTGTAGAGAAAACTATGAAACTTCTGGAAATTTAAATTATGAAAGAATTTGCAATGCTGGTCACTCACTTCTTGCTTGAAAATCTAGAGTTGGTGTAACTTTACTCCGAAGTTTTGTTGTGATTGTGAAGCCTAGAACATAACTCCCAGTCATCAATCGCCCTGAGTATAATCCATGGAGATGAGTGCTGGAAATATTGTGTGTAATACAACAGAATGATCTTTAATTAATACAGCAAAAATGAAAAAAATTATTCTCTGCTTTTATTAAAAAGATGATGCATTCTTTTTAGTTTAGTGACGGAGAAATGTAGCTTAGCCCTTCTAGCTCCTCTGTTTTATTAGCCTTTGTGAAAATTACAATGTCTGTTCTTCTCCTAGTTTAAAAATTGGGAGGGGGTAGGACAGCTTGATGCAAAAAATAAAAAAAAAATTTCATTAAATTATTTATGAATTGGCAAGATTAATTTATTTTGCTGGGGATATTAGCAGAATGGTGTGTAATGAAATAAGTAAGAACCAGATAAAATTCATGTATAATTTATTGAGTGCTGTTTTAAAAATTTTCTCAAAAAACTATGTACAACAGCGATATTTATTATCACTGAATTCTTCTGAATAGTTAAAGAAAGTTCCAACACTTGAGTTGCACTGGTATATTCTTGATATAGCTCACTTATAATCAATCACTCATCACTAATAGCGGGATATCTTTTATCATCGCACTAATGAATAATATTAATAATAACACGAAGCACACTACTTGATTAATTAATAATCTTGGCCCTCTGTTAATTATTATACTTTCTTTCCACAAGTGTCATTTACTAGTAACATTACATGTTGCACTTCTTCTTGTAACACACGTTAATGACACTTTACAAATTAACACAAATATTAACATTCAACTTATGTGAAATTAAATAATGGTTTCAACACCTGTATGTGTTTATCTTTCTTTTCACTTTCTAGTTAACACAATTATAATAGCTTTAAAATTCACCTGTGTGAATATCACGATATGGCTTATTATAAATCACCTATGTTAATTTTAAATTTAAACTTCGTTTCTTCACTAATAATGTCAAGTTCCATTTCAAATCAACATGGCACTGGAAGCATCTTCAATAATAGATGAGTCGCGCTTCGCCCATCCAAAATGCAAAAATCAAAATTGTTTACTCACAGTTCGAAGATATCTAGTAGTCTTCACCTTATTGGAGTTATCTGCGATGATTCTAATCGAAGGGTTCAACTGCCTGACTTCGTAGAATTTCGCTGCTGGTTTTCGATGCACATAATCCAGGGCACATACACTTAAACATGGCAGGGCTGCTCCTTGCCATATGACTCGTAGTTCATATGACTTAGGGAAGGAAGATCGTCTTCTGTTCCAACTAACGGCGCTTGTAATACTGAAGTGTCCTTTCTCTTCTTTATTAACGGAAGTATTCACACTCTTCATTTATTTATCAAAGTTCGTTCACTTTAACGAAACTTCTTCTATTATCAACTTTTCATTAATAAGAATAAATATTAGATGAACTAATCGTGGACTTTCGATAGTTCAAAATAATAATCAATATTTAGAGTTCTATTTACTAGAAGGAAAGTTATTTTCCAGTAAAAGATATTTCGGTAATTATTACCTATTTTGTGACTTTGTCTTAGTTCAATTTCGTCCGCTCTTTTATCAGGAAACAATTAACTTCGTAAACTGCAATTATATATTCTTCCGTTTTACGGGTTTTCTTCTTAGCTTACGCTTTCCTTGGAATTGCTCGTCTTCGTTAAATGAAGTTCTAGTATTCCGGTCGAATCCATTTTTTTGGCTCTCTTACGTCATCAGTCTTCAGGATTAACTTCGCCCTTCAAAGCTGACTTCAAATTATATCGAGACGAAATATAATTTTCACTAACAAAACTTGTTTCAATCTTGGCGTCTTCTTTCAGAGTATTCTCTTCGAATGTTTCTATTTAATTCCTATGCCATTGAAGTCTTCTGAAATAATTATCTCTCAATTATCTCAGCTTAAGGAACCTTTCTGGCTTACTACTTGATTGGACTAATAAAACGTTGTCTTAAACACTCCATTTGTGCATGTCTCACAGCATGACCATACTTTCCCTGTCCGTGTATCTAAGGCATGACATTCCGTCACCTCCTTCAGTTTTCAATCGACTTCACTAACTGCAACCTCTCTTCCTGACTTTTTCGATTCCCCTTATATATAATGTCACATTTACTTACATGTCGAATCCTAATTTCAGTATTTAAATTATCCAAATGGATTACTACCATTTCAACAGGGAAAAGGAAAAAAAAATTCTTTCAAGCATATTAAATACTTTCAAAAATACTTAAACTAAAATTAATTAAATTATTTTAAAAATAATAATTTAATATCATAGCATATTTAAAATATTTCCTCCCCTATCATAACATTTCTAATTATTTTTTTTTATTAATTTGTAAATACAGGGTGATTCAAAATTCCCTGTATAAACTTTAAAGGTAGGTCAGCAATACAAAAACAAACCACATTCATAATGGAAAATATGTCTGCAAACACCTCAGGTGTCTTTAGAAAATGAGTGTACCATGCTCAAGAGATGTGTTCATGATCAAAACTGGGAATTGGCAAAATGGCGGCACAAATGACTACAATTCACCATTTGTCGACTAATTTAACTTCAGTGGTGTATATAAAAAGCAAAATAAGCTTCCACATTTCAAAAAAATAGCCGGAAAGATCATTTGTTTCAGCTGACAAAGCTTTCACGCCTTGAGACCTCTCATCCTTTTAGGGGCTGTCCATATATTACGTCATCGATTTTTGCCGATTTTTTATCCCCCCCCCCCCCTCTCGCAAAATGACGTCATTTTCTAAAAGCTATAAATTTGATGGATTACTTCGACAATTAAAATCCACTACGATTGTAAAGATAATTCTTTATTTAATACAGTAGAACCTCGATTAACCGAAATGGTCAGGACCGGACCTCCGTCGGTAAATCGAAATTCCGGATAAAAGAGAGCACTTATAAATGGCCGTCAGGAGACCGCAAAAAATTTAACACTGGTTTTAAACATATGTACAAAATAACTAAATGTGATATTTTTAATTATATTACTAAAATTATAAACAATGAATCTGGGCGCAGGGCAGTGCCCCTGCAAAGACGAGCCGAAGGCAGGAAGGGCACTACCTACCTTTTCTCGAAGCGTTTCGTCGTATTTTCGAACCTTCATAGCTTCGGCCTGGATAATACAAAAGAGCTCAAATTTTCAGGATAAGATGCAGTTACCATACTAATGAAATACGCTAAATTTCGTTTATCTAGCTTCTGTACTTTGGATTTCATTAAGATCTGAAATACGTCGTACCCTCAATGCTTCGGCCTAAATAATATTAGAGAGCTCAAATTTTCAGGATAATATGCAGTTAGCAGACTAATGAAATACGCTACGTTTCATTTATCTAGCTTTTATACTTTGGATTTTATTAATATCTGAAATACGTCGATTTCGTCCATGATTCACGGACTGACTGACTGACTCATGATCATGAGTACTTCTTGAAGTCCTAGAAAGCTGAAATTTAGGTTTAGCACACAAACAACAAAAAAAATTAAGAAATCTGTAACTTTCACCCTCCAACCCCTCATAAAGGGGATTCCGGTTCTTTATTATATAACAATTTCTGATAGGTATATCCCACCCAAAACATTTCATGTAAAATAAGTTGCCAAGACTGACATGCTCATAATGCTTTCACTGTTAAAAAGATATGAGATCTCATGTAGAGCCAAGCCCCTAACTCTAAAAACCCTATATCTTGGTCAAAAAGTATGCATTGGCCGTTTCACGGAATTATTTCATCCCATCCAAAACATTTCATGTAAAATATGTTGCCAAGACGCTCATAACGCTTTCACTGTTAAAAAGTTATCAGATCTCATGTAGAGCCAAGCCCCTCATTCTACAAGGCCAACTCCAAAAACCCTACTATCTTGGTCAAAAAGTATGCCTTGGCATACTCCATATCATTTACATAACTCCATGGGATTGTCTGTGCGACAGCCACGAAACGGCCAAGCCATACTTTTTGATCAAGATATAGGGTTGAGGAGGTTGAGATTTTTTAACAAGAAAAAGACTCGTGTACTGTTTACTTTTAAGTGTACCATCAAATTGTAATGCTGAGTTTTAGGGATGCACAACCCTTATATAAGATTTATCTGTAGGATGCTGCATAAAAATACTTTTGTTTTGACAACCAGCTATGTCATGTGCACCTTTGCATGAGGGAGGGGTAAATGTTTGGCATTCTGTGTAAAGCTACCCGCACACGAGGGAGCTTTTTCTGTGCAACTCGAGGAAATTGAGGTGCACAGAAAAAGCTGCATGCGACTATCAGTGCGCAAACGATGCAACATTGTTAGCGCCGCCGTGCGGACAACAAACGAAGCACACTACGAATTTGAATGACATCACTGGACATGACGTCAAGGATACTGCTGTGATATCGTTCCAAAACTAAATATTTGTGATTTATTTTAAACATATGAGAAATATTTTTATAATATTATTAGCCGGTATGTAATCGCAGTTGATGGCAATAATGCGATTCACGAATAACAACGACCAACAGCCAATAATAATCCATTGCTCACTGAAACAATGACGTCATGTGGCAGTTTCCGGAAATGGTGAATGAGCGAAACTCTGCTTGCGATGTGAAATATTCAAAAAAACTAGGTTTTTGAAACGTTCTGATACATTCTGCCGCATTAAATTACTGCATTTACATATAAACTGTATTTATGTGTGAAGAAACTCAAAATAATCTGATATTTTTGCTGTATTCGCGATTCGTCCATCTGAAGCGAAGGAAAAATGTTTCAACGCCATGTTTCTTCCTTGAGCATGACGTCACGCCTGACGTATAAAAATGCTGCACTGTGATTGGGTAATTCCATGCAACTTTCCGTGGTGCACCGCCGTTCTGTGAAGCTTTTTTTCCATGCAACTTCCATGCAACTTGGCCCATGCAGCTCAAAAAACCGCTCTAGGCATCAAGTTGCACATGCAACTCGGCCAAAAGCTCCCTCGTGTGCGGGCTACTTTAAGATGTTGGAGGGGAAGTTAATCCTTAACCAGAATCTCGCAGATGTCTGATACATGTGTATAGATCTGTATTGTTGCTAAATTGTGGACAGTGGTTGCAAAAATGTTGTGCAATGCTATCTATATTTCCAATCTTTTTTTGGGTTGAGTTCATCTTCTCCATTCTTTGGTGACTTCAATATGCCACATTTCAAAAAGTCCAACAATTTAATCTATTAGAACTTCAGCTTCACATTATAAGTCAGATGTAGTATGGTCCTTTCTAGTCTTCTAGAGAAATCTAGAATTTGAAGAAGAAATTCTTCATCTATTGAAAAGAAATTGTAGAAGAAGAATTCAAGAAATGTTTAGAAGAAGAGGTACAGAAGGAAATTATAGTAATTTAATTAGATTTCATTTCATAAAATAAACGTATTTAGGAAAACATAAAAAAAATGCTGAAAAAAAATCTTATTCAAAAGAACCTTTTTGATTAATAATTTCAGTTTTTTATAGATTTAGAAACAGCATTTTTTTCAAGGAAATATTTGAATATTTTTTTTAATGTTTACAGTACAGCTAGAAAGGGATTAATTTTTAACTCCAAATGTAATGCCGTCGGAATATTAAAATAAAATAACATTCAAATTAATATAAAGTTTAAGAGTTTACCATAATTGTCATTAATCGCAATAAAAAAAAAAAGATGTTAACAGCAAATTGATATAACACTGTATAGCAAACAATATAATAACTGTAAAGTTTTATGAATTTTACTGTAAAGTTAATGACTGGAATGTGGAATGTGTTACAAAAACCTTTATTAGAATAATATCTATCAAGTTATTTTAACTTGAAATCTGATGATTTAAGTTTATAGTTCATTGTATAAAGATTAAAAAAAAAAAAGTATAACATTTTGATTTATATTACATTTGCTATTTATAAAAGATGTTTTTCTTTCCTATAATTTAGGAACAAGTATTTCGCTGATATTATTCCTTTGCCTTTGGGTTGAAAAAAGCTAAATCCCGAGGAATATTGATAATTCGCTTGGGTTTTGTGATTTAAAAAAAGAGAGAGTGGAGGGGAAAGACAATTACAATTTTCCAAACCACACAGTTGGCAATCCAAATGTCTCAGACATGAAATCTGATGAATAAGAGGGACAAAAAGTTCAAAAATTATGAAAGGATTTTTCGAATAAATAATTAAAATATTATTTTAATTTAATATAATCGATTAAAATAAAAAGGTGATATATGTGAAAACCTTACCAGTATTAAATTTTCTCATATACATCATTTAACATCTATTTTTAAATGTTAAAATTGTTAAATGCATTTGTTTTGCTTTTAGTTTGGGCGCTATTAGCGAGTTTAAAAGTACGTACATCAATATCCTTCGTCTTCTTAAAATCAGATAAACACATAAATAAACTCCTGAAACTCCTACACTGTAGACAATTTCCAATATTTCATTTTAATCTCTTAAAACTTTCTCAAGGTTTTTGTGAACAAAAAAATTAAAATTAACATAAATTTAAAGAGAGAATTCCTCTCTTTAAAACGATAGAAAAATACAATAATTAAAAAACACGAGCAAACAAATAGAAATGGACAAGAAATGATGACTTATTTGAAAGATAAAAATTCTTTAACTCTCAAATTGTTCAACAAAGCATTCCTAAACATGAACATTTACTCATTTACCCGTAAACATTTACTCTTATTGAAACAAACACAACAATTAATGAAGCAAGACTCAATCATGAATCTTTCTTGTTCATCTTGTTCGTGATGGACAGTCTTCACGATGGGGTCCGGATTGTGTCCATTGATCCTGCAATGGTCAGCCCAGTCCGAAATGTTTTC
>JAFIDM010009631.1:328920682-328954123 GCA_023159025.1 Thereuonema tuberculata | reverse complement strand
TTTCGGTGACTAATGCCCTACAATATAACTTAATATGACCATTTACTGTTTGTTTTGATAGTTCATATAATAATGTTGCACAGCATCTTTATTAATTTGTAACAATTACTGTAAACTATTGGATTATTACTTTGTATTGATTTGTTGAAATTCTTTTCTGGCTTAAATATTATGTTCGGAGCCATAGAGTTTTCCTTTATATTATGTTTATCATCTGAGGAGGAGGATTAAGATCCTAGAAACATGTCATGAAGTTTTTATAATGAAGTGTTTATGTTTATTTATTTTACTTATTGTGTGTGTTTGGTCCTTCTTTAATATAATTATGCACATCATGTCTGATAATTAAGTTAATTGAATATTTGTTTCCATCAAATGAAATTTTATTCCTGGTTCTGCAAATAGTTACAATTATAACTTTTAGAGAGAGGAGGAAAATGTAATATATGGCAGTATGCCATTCCTGCTTTAACTTCTGTAATATTCAAAATGCTATTCTAGTCTGCCAGATGATCCAAGGTCATTTTTACTTGAAGAAACATCTTTTTCTACTGTCATTAGTTATTTCTTTATCCTGCATTTTACATGGAGAAAATGCGAAGCAGAAATAGTTTAATATAATAAGATAAATAATATGTTTATTTCTAAGCAAATGGCTGCTTGTTGTTTGTTTATTTCTCATCATGTATGGCTCTGTGAATGTGTTTATATATCTATATATATAGTGGGTGGGTGTTTCTAAATAATAAACATTAAAGTATTAATATTTTTAAATAATTGATTAAGAATGAAAATGAATAATTATTACTTATAAATATCCAACTTCAGGTTTTAATTGTAATAAAATAATAATTGGTCTAATGATTTCCTACAAATATAGGTCTCTTTTTTTTTTAATTGGTTCATATAAATCTTCCTCTGCAATTAAGTTAGAAATTAGCTGTTTATTGACATCAATTATCATCTGAGATTATCAAAAATTATGATCAGTTTCATTACCATTTTATTTATCAAAGGTATTTCCTGTCTGCTTTTAATAATTTAAAGCTGATCATTTGTGAAAGATACTGCAAATTGTAACATAATGAATATTAGTATTGCTGACCATATAAGGGTTTTTTTTTTTTTTTTACATTGCTTTTGATTCTTGCCACAATTGTATTTGTTTCAGAAATCTGCTTCTACAAACTTTCCTATTTTTTTATTAAACAAAAAAACACCATATCTCCATAACATGTAGTTTATTTAAAAACTTTTCGGAATTTTCGGGATGATAATACGCCATCCCTTCTTCAAGCGAAATGAACAATAAATTAGTTCTTTGGAATAACCAAAAATACAAACTAGTGATAAACATGAACACACGTTGAAACAATTCACAATTGTTTTTACAATATGAAATAGCGATATGCTTTTTCATTACTTTACAATTTTTGAAAAATAAATATTTAACAATAAATCCAAATGATCTAACAACATAATAACACATTAGATAAATCAATTCTTGTTTACAATAAGATAACTCAGATATTTTGAATCCTTTAATTTAACTAACAATCCAATAATCAAAAAACATATCAATAATGAAATTCATCAATATTAACCACTTTTTTTACATCTTTTTTAATTAAGTCTTTTACTAATATAATCGTAGAAGGGTCTACTTTAGCCCCTTCATATCTATTAAAATTACTTACTTTTGTACATTTTATTATACAACTTTCTAATATTTTTCTTAAACTTAAATCTGTTTCCTTATATAAAATTTTGACATAGTCCTTCATAACATGTCCTTTTTTGATATAATGTTCTGCAATATCTTAGATGTCCTTATTGGCATTTTTTAAGGCAGTACCATGCTCAGACATGCGCTCTGCCATAGTTCTTTTAGTCTCCCCTACATAAAATTCCCCACACGTTCTACAATCCACCGTATATACTATTCCCATTTCATATTGCCCATCCCTTTCATTTATTTTTTTACATAACAAATTTTTAATTTTGTATTGGTATTTGAACCATTTCATATTGCCCATCCCTTTCATTTATTTTTTTACATAACAAATTTTTAATTTTGTATTGATATTTGAACCCAACATCTATATTGAAAGACTTCAAATATTCCTCAAAATCATGCTATTATCATTCATATATGGAATAAAAACTATATTTGTAAATTTTCCAATCTCTTTTATTTTAAAAGTATTATAATCATTAATTTGTTTATTAATGAACTTTTCTGAGTAATCATTTTTTTTTAATAACTTACTCATATCATCAATTTTTTTTCAAATAAGTATCTTGTAAAATATTTGAAAGTTGTATAATAAAATGTACAAAAGTAAGTAATTTTAATAGATAATGAAGGGGCTAAAGTAGACCCTTCTACGATTATATTAGTAAAACACTTAATTAAAAAAGATGTAAAAAAATTGGATAATATTGATGAATTTCATTATTGATATGTCTTTTGATTATTGGATTGTTAGTTAAATTAAAGGATTCAAAATATCTGAGTTATCTTATTGTAAACAAGAATTGATTTATCTAATATGTTATTATGTTGTTAGTTCATTTGGATTTATTGTTAAATATTTGTTTTTCAAAAATTGTAAAGTAATGAAGAAGCATATTGCTATTTCATATTGTGTTCATGTTTATCACTAGTTTGTATTTTTGGTTATTCCAGAGAACTAATTTATTGTTCATTTCGCTTGAAGAAGGGATGGCGTATTATCATCCCGAAAATTCCGAAAAGTTTTTAAATAAACTACATATTATGGAGATATGGTGTTTTTTTGTTTAATAAACAAAGATGAAAAGGAAGAAGTTAAAAGAAGAATTTCGAAATTTCCTTTTTTTTTTTTTTTTTTTTACTGCTGACAATCAGGATAGATCATTGCATTTATTAAGTCCTTTGAACTACTGGAATCATTTGAAAATGAATTGCATCAACTGTCAATTTTCATTAGTTGGTGACTCACAATCAATGTATGTATGTTTTTCCTTTTGTGTAATTTATTCAGTTTGTTGATCAAACAAATGTTGTGGCCATCCCTTGCAAATTTGATAGCTTTATTTCATCTTCATTCACAGTTGTTTCTGCGAAACACTCCAATTCTGGGATTATTAGTTGCATTCCTGGATCCATATTTCTTCATTTTCTGCTGCTGTTTCTAATCAAAGGCTGTTAATCTCAGACTTTCCTATCCTGGATGATACAGTACTAGGCCCTCCTGCAGAGTTCTGTTACTGATGGTTTGTAGTAATCCTGCCAAAGATTTGTCATTTGTCTGGTCAAAGCCGGGACAGAATGTGTTCAGGTGTTTCCTGATCCAGAATGAATTTGCAACAAATACACCTTATTAACAAAATTTAGGTTAAATGGCATTGTCCTTTAAAACAACCCTGTTACCAAAACCAATGTTTATTAATTTAAATCTAACAGTGTTATGGAACCCACTGCTCTGTTCATCCAGAGCCATTCTTTAAGCAATTGTTTTCTTTAAATCAGTAGAAAAGCCCAGAAGAGTTGTGAAGCTATTGAAATACTTCACATGAGGAGGGACATTCACAAAATTACTCTTTTCAGTTAGTTTTGCTGCAGCTGTCAAGCATAATTATGGGAATGCTGGTTGTCGTAATTTGCTGGCTGATCAGCCATCACAGCTAAAGTTTTCTCCACTTAGTGACAACTATCAATTCCTATGATCACATTTATTTTTAGTATTCAGATTTCTCTGCTTCCACTATTAATCCTCACCTGTATCTTTTTATGACAGTTTTATACAACATTATACGTAGTTCTTATAATATGTTGCAGGTTTCTAGTCATACCTCATGATTCCTCAGTCATAAGTCAGGCTTCTGTAGACTGCTGTCGTAGGTTCTGCAAAAAAATCATGGAAGAAATTATTAAAATTTAAATTCAGTTCTTTATTAATATTTTTCTTTTGTTTTGATTTAATTGAATTTGTATGAGATTAACTTTTTATATTAACTATAATGCTTTTACAGAAAAGGGTTCTCAGAATGAGATGATCATCATAATTTCTTTCACCCCTTCTGGAGACATAGAGCTTTAATAAATGTTCACGAAGGTGTGTTTCAAAATCATTTTGCAAAATACTTGGAGAGGATAGAAGGGTAATGCATCGAATTGTCAAAATTTAGTAGATCACCGCTCTTGGGAATCTTAACTGAAAGTTTCTTTTTCCCATATCTTTCTAAATAGTGGATAAAAAATTTCAGCAGAGTATTTAGTTCTTGCTTTTGGACCCTAGTTCTTCCACTATTTAAGATTCCTTCTGCCTTAAGATGAAAACCCAAGATTGAATTAAATCTGAAATCCATTGTTTCTTTCCAATAATTTGCTAGTTAATAACTTTTTTGCCACTTTCCTTAAAGGAATTTCTAATTTTGATTTATTTACAGTTTCTTCAATCTTATCTGCTCTGTTCTGAGAAGTAGCCAATAATGTGAAGCTAGTTTTCAACTCCAAATTGAACCTATAACATCCTTCATGTCAAATCTCTTATTAATGATCTGAATGTACATCTTATTAATGATCTTATTAATGATCTTTCATCTGAATGTACATCAGCAAACCTCTTTATTTTGAACATTTAACAAAGATCTTTTCTATTTTCTACCTAGTGATCAATTTGGTTTGGGGGTTTTCATATTGAGGAATTTCAATGCTTTTTTGCCAATATTTATGGGGAAGATAATATCACCAATAACCAAATTAAAATTAAAGGTCTTAATTTTCAAATCCTAATATAATGCATAATCAATCAATCAATCATTTCCTTTCGCTCTTATCCAGAGCATAGGGCTTCGACGAAGTTCCGCCAGTGTACTCTATTTCGAGCGAGGACCTTCAACTCTGCAAACGTCTTTCCTTCCATCTTGGCCTCTTTCTCCACTGTCCTTCTCCATGATATCTTTGGTCTTCCACGTTTCCTTTTTCCCTGTGGATTCAGAACAAAACTTGTCTCTCAACAGCATCCTGGCTTTTTTCGGAGGGTATGACCAATCCACCTCCATTTCCTTCTCTTAATTTGAATGGCGATGAGGTCCTCTCTTGTTAGGTTCCAAAGATCTTCATTTGATATCACATCTGGCCAGAAGATTCGGAGAATTTTTCTGAGACATCTATTAATAAAGATTTGCAAGCAACTGGTAATTTTGGAGGTGACCTTCCAAGTCTCGCAACCGTACAATAGCATTGCTTTCACATTGGTTCTGAATATTCGAAGTTTAGTCATTGTGGATATCTCTCTTGCCCTCCAGAGTGGATACAGTTGAATGAAGGCCCCGTTTGCCTTTCGTATTATTGCTCTGACATCTGCAGCTGCTCCTCCATCATGGGTAACAATGCTCCCAAGATACGTGAATTCTTCAACCTTTTCAATATCTTCGTTGTTCACTCTCAGTGTTCCTTCATTTATCTCCATAATCTTAGTCTTGGAGGCATTTACTTTCAGACCAACCATCTTAGCTTCGTTCTCAAGGTCTTGGAATTTCTTTTTCATATCAAGATGGTTCTGTGAAAGGAGGCAGATATCTGCATAATCTAGGTCCTCCAATCGTTCGGTCAATCTCCACTGTATGCCTCTCTCCTTTCCACACCCATGACTTTCTTCATCATCTCATCCAGATACAGGCATTATATTACAGGTGGTAATAATTAATGTGACCCTATTCTCAGCTTAGATGTGGATTCTAATCAACATATTTCAAAGTAAAAAAAGGTATATGCGCTAATTAGACCATGGGGAAGTGATTTCAGATTTAAAAAAATTGGTTCAAAGTTTTGCCACTAGATGCTTATAAAAGAATTATGGGAACCATTTGCTGGTTATAAAATTCCAACAGTTATTGCAAGCAATCCATTCTGAAGAATTACCATACAGTAACATGACCTTGGGAAAGAAGAGCGTATACTGTTATTGAAATTATTTTATCAGAACGTCAGCAGTAACTTGATCACCAAAGTCATTCAAGCATTTGTCATAGTGTAAAATGAGCTTTTCCATTCCCTGACGATAGAAAGTGGCATCTGCTCTTTCAGCCATTTTACCACTTTCTTCATTTTTCCAAACAGATGATAGTCTGAAGGTGCTAAGTCTGGACTGTATGGTGGATGAGAAGCACATTGCCAATGCTTGGTGTGGAGCAAGACTGTTTGTATTGCTTGTGACATGAGGCCTCGCATTATCGTGCAACAACCCCACACCTCATGTAAGAAGACCAGGTCGTCAACGGCGAATGGCTTAAGACTTTAGTGTTGCCTGATACACATAGGCATTCACAGTTGCACCATGCTCCATGAAATCAACACAAATCGTTCCTTGAATTTCCCAAAAGATGGTTGCAATCACCTTTCGTGCACTTGCAACTGTCTTAAGCTTTCTATGTGTTGGTGATTTGGGATGTTTCATTCCATGCTTTCTATTTTTGACTGGATTGAAGTGGGTGCACTCATGTCTCGTCACCTGTGATGATGCACGACAAAAAAAGCATCACCCTCAACAGCATAACATAGCAGGCTCGTTAGTGAGGTTGCCTTTCTCTCAAACTTTTATTGGTCGGACAGTTTCTTTGGCACCCATTTAGAGCACCCTTCTGAAACGTCAAACGCCATGAACAATATTCTATACAGTGCCATGCGAAAGATTGCACTGCACTTCCAACTGCGTCAGCGTCACACGTTTGTTTTCCCGCACCATTTCATCAATAGCTTTAATGAATGCGTCTGATATTGATGGACGGCCACTCTGCTCTTAGTGTCTCACATTCATTTAACCCTCTGCAAATTCACAGCAACATTTCTGAAGCCGTTGGATGAACATCACTTCCTCTCTGTATGCTGACACAATCCTCCTGTGAATGACGACAGATTCCGTGCTTTCTGCCCACAAAACGAATCGCTGAGCGAACTTCCTCCCATGGCCACACCTTCAATAACTCTGCAATTTTGCAACTGTCACTACATCAAGGTTATGTTTCACCGACTTCTACATCTGTGTGCCATTTATCGGTGGGAATACAAACTAGTGGATAAATAAGTTGCCGCAAGCTCTGTTCCTTTTATTTGTGTAATAAATTAGGGAAACTTACTTTATGATTTACTGTCGTATATGTATGTACATTTGTAACACTATTCATGTTATTTAAAAAGCAACAGTTCATGATTTTATTGAGCACTTGGCATCTGGCACATCCCTTTTAAGTTTCCAGCAGCCTACTACAATTCCATTTGCCTTGGGTTCTTTTCCATGCATAAGGTGTCTCGGTGAAAACGCTCATAAAGTTCATTGCTGACAGCACTGAGATTCTCAGGAAAGAAATCAAAGTAAGAGTCCAAGAAATGAATTTTAAGGGGTATATTATATTCCATAGACCCATGCTCCTTTAAGGAGTGAAGAGGATTAACTTAAGTAATTACATCCCATAACTTTGAATAAATGTAAGAGTTCAGCAACGCCATCATAGTTCTGTGCTTTAAAATTTCTGAAAAAAATCTTCAGTAACACTTTTAAATATTCTTCATACTGTTTTTTACAATTTGATTTAACAGATCTTCGAATCTTTCATCTTGAATCAAATCTCATAAATGAGGGCTCATGAAACTGCCTTCTTAATTTTAGCATCATATATTCTAGGGAACTTTTCCTTCAAATAAGCAAAAACAGCACCATTTTTATCCATGGCCTTCACAAATTTTATAAAAATCCTTAATTTTACATTGAGTGGAGGTAAAAAAAAAAATGTATTCAGGATTGGACAACATTGTTCTTTCTGGGGATAAAAGACTGATACACCAGTTCTTTATGCAATTACTTTTCCTATTTTGATTGTCTTATTTGCACAAGAAACAACAAAATTTAGTATAGCTGAGCTGCAAACCAAGTAACATTGCAATGACTTTCAAATCACCACAGATGTTCCAATTCTACTTGGCCTAATGAATTTTTTTTTTTCAAAATGAATTTTAAATTTTTGTATATTAGCAACATATAAGCTAGAAAATTTGTTTCCATAGTGCAAAAGGATATTTTTCAACCTAGTTTTAAAGGAGTCGGTGAAGAGTTGTCATTCTATTGTTTTGTGTTGAGCATCCATCATAGAGAAAATAGTGTTACAATTAACTAAATCATTTTCTTGCAAATAAAGGATTTAAACTCGTCTTGACAATTTCGCGAAAAAAAAAAAAAACTCTCTGAAATGTTTGTATAGACCCCAAAAGCTTGGCTTAGTTTTTGAACAAATTCCAATTCTGCACCCTGTCTGCAGATACATAAAAATAGCAACAACAAAAAAATATTTAAAATGAAAAGAAATTTAACGTGCCCAATGATTCAAAGAATTAAGAAAGCAAACGAAGGCTTAATTCCTTTCTTATAGCGTTGTGCCTTCGTTTGCTTTCTTAATTCTTCTCTCAACAAAAAATATTATTGGGAAAAAAAGTTTTTTAATTAATTGTAACAAAATAGGTTGGATCTTTCAATATATTTATTACCAAAGTACATAGTCATAAAAAAAAAAATGCATATTTGAATTCAGCATGAAAACTTATTTTAGAAACGTCTTCATTTTTCAATTTGACAAAAATTATGTTTATAAGTGTAATTCAAGAATTGGCTCTTTAAAATACTTTTAAGTATGTGTTTAATACTTTTTAAACATGATTAACAATTAACTTCAATAGCTATTCCTTTAAAATTGTTACCTATAAAAATCAATATTTGTTACTTTGCAGATCCCATCAAGAATTTGAAGAAGTATATTTATAAAAAGTGATGCATGAATTAGGCAATAGCCATTAAAGAAGCACTTAAAAAATTTACTTTTTATTAGTAAAAATAAAATTTACATTTTTATTATGCATAATTTCTAAAGAAGTATAATTGAACAACATCTTCATATATTTTTATCTTTCAAACTGACTGAAGTAGCTTTAAGCACCTAAGGATGTATTTTAATAAAGATCTAATTTTTGTTCTGAAATCATTTATAGATATAATGTTTTTGTATGTTTCATTTATTATAGGGACAAGAATTATCTATGATCGAGCATTTCTCTTGCAAATGAGGAATTCGCCAATGGCCAAAACGCCCCCTAAAAATCTTCCGAACATTCCTGGGGTTACAAGTCGTGTTTCCAATGTTCCTGTATCTCCGAAAGAGAATGGTGAAATCAATGAACAGCACACAAATGACAAAAATGGTAAGTGGGAACAATCTTGTTGAGATATGCCACTGTTCATGATTTTGTAGCATGAACTTTAGAAATAGATGAAAATTTTGTTTCAGTATGAATATTCAGTGCAAACATGTGATTCCGGTTGTGCTTAAATCGGATATTATTTTAAAGAGTTAAATTTAAAAATTTAAATCTCCTTTCTCGACAATCTGTATTAAAAGGCTTTTTGGTTCTTTGCTGCTGACTCCTATTCTTTTTGTTAAAATATGCCACTGTACTCGGTTAAACCTCTTGAGTCCATACTGGTCTAGATTTTGCCTGTAATTAAACACAGCACATATTTTCTTTGTATGAAAAATGTTTTTCAAGTACAGTCAAACTCAGCTACAACATTGGGCCAATATTGTTCCTTTGGTACCGACAATAAAATTGGGGCAATATTGTTCAGGTTGGAGCAATCAAATTGGGCCTGATTGTCCCAAAATATCGCCTCGTGTTCGGCCAGTATAAAAGAGTAAAGAAATACTAAAAAAGCTTCTCTAAATATTAAAACACACACAGATTAAAAATATGTTAAAATATAATGGACCAAATTTCAGGTCCTGTTCCAGGACCCTTTGTCAACTTGAATCAAACAAGAGGCAGTTAGACTAATTAGACTAATCAAAGATCAGTCACATCAATTCTAAGACATGACAGCCTTCAGACATTCGTTGCAAATCGCCTTATATTATCACTCCTGGTAATCCTGTATTCCCACTCCCTTTTTGCCTTCTATCATTCATTTTTGAAGAGCTGGGTGGCAGAAAAAAAAAAAAAAGGTCCTGGTGGAAACATATGGTAGTTTCTCCTGTATGGAGAAGACGTGAATTAATAAAATACAATGTCTGTAGTTGATAATTGGGTAAGAGGCTTCTCCATTAATGAATTGCAGGTAAGTTTTACATCATTAAGATCAAGATTACTTTTATAAGAAGCATGTGGAAGAATATAGAACTTAAAAGAGACATGCCATTGGATGACAAGAATGGAGAATTCCAACTGCAGATCTGTACGATTGCTTGATTTCATTGATCTAAATCTGGACTCTGTTGTTATTTTTATTAAAGATGCTTACAAAATAATTGGGAATTTGCTTTTAAATTAAAAAAAATAATGTGTAATAATAATAATATATCAAGAAATGGAAAGAAGATATGATATATATGCATTGTTTTCACCTTTCATTTGGGTTTAATTTTGCTTAAATATGCATTTAGAACTTTCGTAAGGCAAGACGGCACAAGTTTAATTTTGATGACATCGCTTTTTGACGTTTACCTACTATTGAGATTCACGATAGTTTAGTTAATATAATAGAGGAATAAATAAGTTTATCTTATTTGTGTAAATCCTGAAAAGCTTTAAAATAAAGGTCATTCCATGTCAAATTAGCCTAAGTAATTCTTTGTAGCTTCCTTTCTTTTCTTTTCTTTTCTTTTCCAAGTTTTGTAATTGTTATGAAGTTAGTAAACATTGCTAGGTTTAAGGTTTCCAAAAGTATTGGATTCTGAGGAAAAATAATCCTGAAGCTGGGGATTCCTCGCAAAAATTATAAAAACTTTTTTTTTTTTTTGCTTAAATCTAATTCTAAAAAATTTACACCAACATTTTTTATGTTGAAAAAAAATATACATACGAAAATTTTCAAAAAAAATTTTTTTTTTAAAAATTCCTGAAAATGAAAAAAAAAAAAATTATTAAAAAATTGAGTAGTTTCAAACTTTTTAAAATTTTTATAAAGCTTCATTATAAATAAATTTATTAAAAAATTTGAAAAAAAATAAAAAAGGTAAAAAAAAAAAAAAAAAAAAAAATCTCGGGATAAAAATGCAATTGCAAATTTTTCAGTTCTTAATGATTTAGAATGGAATTTAAGCAATGGATTGTGTTGCCTATTTTCATAATTTTTAAGAACTGCCTGGATCTTTTGCTTTACTTTTTTTCTGGAGAAACAAAAAAAATTATGGTATTTTTCATCTAATAAGTTTTAAAAAGAAATTGAATCTGTAAAGATGACTTGATTGATTTGATGTGACATTAAAATATATAAAAAAGGAGAAATAAATTTAGATAACATCCCTTATTTTTAAAGCTGCAATTTTAAGCATGAAGCAGTTTATTAATAACCAGTTATGTTTAGATAATCATAATTTAAGAAATTATATTCCATTCTGAACTGCAAAGAAACAATTTTACCCTTTTAAATAATTTTGTTTTCAGACATAAAAGCAAATTTGATAAAGAAATTAAATAAGTATAATTTGCTGTTTTTGATTTTAGAAATAAGAAAAAAATATGTGCTATATATATACACACACACACGAGGATGATTTAATAAGTAAGGGCAAATTATCTCTGGATGTAATAAGATTGGATGGAATCTTTTGATGCTACTACAGCCTAAAGAGACAACAGTAAGAAAGGTTCTGTCAGTTTGCAATAGATGGCAGGACAAGCACAAAACCAAACAAAAAGTGCATGAGCATGGCCTTCCCGCTAGAAAATTGCATCATAGAAGAACAGCATTCTGTAATAAGATTTTTTTACTGTTGCTAATATGGATCTGTGTACCAGGTGGGTTCCAAAGAAGTTTAGTGATAAAGTTGCAGCGGTTGCATTGTTGGAAAACTTGATTAACATGTTATCATGCTGAGGGTTTCATTCATGCAGTGTAAAACCTGTGTTCGTTGTTATGAGCTAGAATCAAAACTATAATCCATGGAATGGCAACACACATCTCCCCTGCCAAAAAAAAGTTTAAGTCTGCACTCTCTGCTGGAAGACTTAAGCTCACATTGTTCTGGGGTTTGAATGGAACAATTCTTGAATACTATCAAGAGAAAGGAGAGACAGTGAACAGTAGATGGTATAGCACAATGCTGGAACAAATACTGAAGCCTGCAATTCACACTTGTCGTGGACTTCTTTACAAAGGCATTCTCATACTCCCTGACAATGAGCGTTCACACACAGCTACTGGAATCGCTATTGCCCTCCAAAAACTGCATTTTGATACACTAAATTGTCCGCCTTTTTGTCCATATCTCACTCCATTGGACTATCATGTATTTGGGAACTTAAGGGTGCATTACGTGGACGAAGGTTTCACAGCGACAAAGAGATGAAGCAGGCAGTTCATTTCTGCCTTTACAACTAACCCAAAACTTTTTTTTGTTTTAGAATAGAGAAGCTTGTAAAAAGATGGGAAAAATGCAATAATAAGGACAGTGACTATGTGGAGAAATATCATTGTGTGATCTGTTTATTAATAAAATGCACTTTGCCCTTACTTATTGAATCACCCTCATGTATAATATATGTTATTTATTTATTTACTATGTTTATTATTGATTAATGGTATTTAATGTAAGAACTATTAATTCACTTTATCATATTAAAAATAAGTGATTATAATAAAATCATTGAAACATTGTTATTTAGCTAGAAACATATCTATAACAGCTTAAAAATGCAAATGGAGATTTTTTTTTTTAATCAGATTTGTGATTACTGCTTGCTTAGCACGTTCCTAATTTTAAGAGCAAGTAAATCACGGAAGAAAATATTGTCTTTTGTTCAGTTAATTATACTGAAGAACTTTATTTAAAATATTTAATATTCCTTCTAATATATTATTCATTATTTTTCAGAAAACCACGATGAGCCGCAGTTCGAGATGGACATTTGAAGATCTAGAAGTGATAATCTAGAAAAGAAGCTCAGGTGATAAACTTGTATGAAGATACGAAAGCAGGGTTTTCCTTAGCCCATTTAAAAGGGCTATTCTTTAAATAAATAACACATAAATATTGTTGTTTGCATACAGGAGGTCTAAAAACTAAGGCTCTATTATATCTCTGTGCAACACAAGTCCAGTCCGCTAAGAAGTATTAGAGCTTAGTTTGGGTATGCCAATTTCAATACAAAAACAAAAAAATATTTTTTTCTCGTTATTGTAGGTAACTAACGAGAAAAATATTATCAAAAAAAAAAAAGGGGATGCTGGTGTTTAATTAAAATTAATGGGTAAAGACATTTCTGGCATTTTTCTGTTCTTTTCTTTTCTTTTTTTGAAAATAAAAACTGGGAAAGGATAGTTACTTTGTCTATGTTTGCTTGTTTTATCTGGCAATACACAGTTGATAGCCATAGTCATATAATAGGCTTGATTTAAACTCTGTATTGTCCAACTATACAATAATTACACACAAATCCAAAAATAATATTAAGGGTTGTGCTTAATTAAAATTGGACTCAATAACTTTTTTTTTCCATTTAATATGTAAATAATAATTTTAAAATATGATTTATTTAAAGCCTTAATCAGTTGGATAGCATATGAAATCACTGATTGTCTTTTACTTGAAAAAGCTATGAAAAATAAAATAATTAATCGCTAAAATTTTTTTCTCTGGAAAGTATAACTTTATACTGTACTTGGCTGTCTTCATTGTATATAAACCATTTTGTTTTAATTCTAAATTAAATGTAATCTTCTAATTAGTTGACAAGAAATTTGAATTTGTTTTGTTAATTAATCAGCACAACCCTAGAAGCAGTTTTCTTTTCTTTTTGTTTATAAAGATTTTTTTTTTAAATCTCATCACAATTTATTCAATTAAGTGCCTCTTTCAAATGCTTTATGAATATTGGATTAATGTGATTGCTAATGCTGTCTGTAACTTAAAAGTTTCGTTTTTAATAGAAAAGCATTTTATGTAATATTTCTTTTTTCTTTTAAGCAGTATTAAAAATATTAAGACTTCGTTTTAGCTAGTTGCAGTTATGTGGTGAAATTAAGATTGTTCCCTGTTCAGTTTTCTATCTTGGAATTTTTTTTGTTGCAGAGAAAACAACGGAAATGTACATGTTGACATTTGTTTAACATTTTTTGTAAGCTACTGTTTTTGTACTAGTTTATCCCAAAGAAGAACCTAAATGTAATATAATCTTGAAGGTTGATGATTTAATCATTTGCATCAAATTGATTGCAAAAAAGAAAAAAGTTGTTTTGTTAATATTTTTAATTATTCTTTTTGATCCAAGAACTTTAATTGTGCACTTCTAATCTTGTAGAAACATAAGTTTTGATATCTCATCTGATTTGTTTTATTGTTCTTTTTTTTTTGTAGTATGTTGAAAATTGATTCATAAAAAAAAAAAGAAAAAAAAAACTGAATAATATCTTAGGCTACAATGCCTGCCTGCTTTCCCCCCCCCCCCCCTTCTTTTTTTTTGTATTTTCATTCTACTGAATAAAGTTTTATTGCTCAGGTATTTTTCTATCTTCTTTCATGTAATTTTTTTTAATGCAAGTAATAAAAATGTATAAATATTCTCGCAAAAAGTAGATAATTGCTGAGTTTTCAAGTTATGCAAGATATAAATATCGTACTCTTAAAACAGTGGAAACAAAAAAGTTAATTTTGATCTTTCCATCAAGATAAAAAAAAAAAAAAGTAAAATCAGCTTTGTCAAAGTTGTTGGAGAATTCCGATAGCAAGTACTATTTAATGTTTTGTTTGTTTTTTTGGCAGTTAGGTTGCTTTGGGATATTTTTTTACTGATGGTAACTAATATTGCAATCAATTAAATGTCAATATTTAAACCACCCTGATTAACTGACAGATTTGCTGCTGATCATTCTTGAATTGAATCTCTATTTAAATGGTTTATTTGCAATCCATTCTGCAGTACAAATAGAAAATACAACCATGTGATTGAATTTTTTATTCAAAAATAATAAGAGTAGATACAGAAATGGAAAATCCCAGAAGTGGTAAATCTTTACATCATTGACTTAGAAGAAACTTTAGTTCTTATTTAGCAATATAAGAAAATATCGATTTCGAAAAACTCACATATTAAAAATAATAGTATTATAATAAAAACTGCTGCCCCATTTATAAATATTTGGTTTCAGATCAGTCTGAAAGTAGTGACTTTAATATATCTTGACTGGAAAAAAAAAATGTGTAACATTGGGATATTCTTTTAAGATAAGATTTTTAAGTTTGCAGTTTATCTTAATACTCTAAACCCGATATACATACTGAGAATTGTATTCGTTAACAAGATCTATGTATAAAGATAACTCATTTCTAGTGGGAATCATTGGTGTATCTGCTTCATTAACCTCTAAAATGGCAAAATGGAAATGCTGGTTTACATAAGTACTTCAGTGCAAGTCAGGTATTCTATATGGTTATATATGTAATTAGTTAATTGACTCTCTTGGCATTAAAATGAATTTTGCATCATTTGTTAATGAGGCATTATCTAATTGAAATGTTATTTTTATTGCCTAATTCTTATCATATAACTTGAAAATTTAATATTACTGTTCTTAAGAATACTTAATCAGTCATCATGAGTTATACATTGCACAGGATTTTTGAATATGGATGGACTGTTAGCCTAATAAAAACATGGAGTATTAATATCTGTAATAAATGCAATTTAATTTGAAGCATTGAATGAAGCGAATGCAAAATATTAAATAAATTTATGGTTTATGTGAGATTGCATTGTTTGCTATTCCATTAACTCTGCTTTAATCAGAAACTTAATAAAAAATTGATTTTTTACAGATTGAACATTGCTATTTGAATTGGCAAGGAATTTCTGGAGATTGAGACACAAAAATAATTTTCAATTGTTAAAAATTACATTGAAAAATACTAAATGGAATGGGATTTGTAATTTTCCTTTCTGCTGTCCTTTAAAATGAGCAATATGATTTGGAATTATTTTTAAAGAGAATATTTTAAAATATATGTTTTATATACATACACAAGTATGAATTGTTTTCATGTATTAAAATGTTTTTTCTTTTAAAGAAAAACAAATGTTTGTTTAAACAAGATTATATAAGATTATGGTTATAGTATTTTTTTTTTTAAATCTTTTATTTTGAAATTGGCATTTAAAATAAATATAAAATTAATGTAAGTTAAGATGGGGGTAATTCTATTTTATTAAAATAAAATTTGAAAGGAGGGAGAAATGACAGTTGTATTATGAGTAAAGCCTTGGTTCCATATCAGTGAATTAATACTAGAAGTGGTGACAAGATGCTCAAGGGACTGACACTTGAGCAGGTCCCAGATTTCAACAATTAGCTTTAATAACTAGGTTCCAATAACAAACTTCAGTAACAATGAATTACTGAACAAGATTAAATTCATTACAATCTTAGTCTTTTTTTTAAATTAATATGAAAATCTCAAAATTTGAGATTATGTGAGAATCTTTTCATATTCAAAAATAACCCTTTTGATCTGAACAATGGAGTGTGTCAAGCTTTTTTGAATACATTAAATTAGCATGTTTATGTAACCATTTCGAACGTAGGAATTTCCTTAGATGCAATATTCATAAATCAAACATTCAGCATTTATTAAAAGATTCTGATACCAGAAAATGAAAAATGGTTGCTAACATTTAACTACAAGAGGCGACTGAAGACTGTTGTATTTTATTTTTTTTTATGTCAAACTCGACCTAGACAAATTACATTTTGTAATCATGGATGTGGAACCTTGGCTTAAAAGAAGGTACTCATAACTTGTTCTTTGTAATTTATTTCCTTTGCAATATTGCTGCAATGTTATTAAGTCAATATATTAATTTGTTAAACATTTGAATGGACCAATCAAAGTATGGCTGCATACTAGTCATTTCATATTTGAGTTTTGTTAACTATTGTGTTCGAAGCAAAGAAACATAAATTGCCAAATTGTTCTGGAATTTATATTACACCAAAGGGCCACAGTGCCAAACCAGAAAAATTACTGGTTAGGGGACGTCCATTAATTACGTGAGGTGTTTTTTAAAAAATTTGGATACCCATACCCCACCCTTGGTGAGATTTCAAAAATTTTAACAACCAAAAAAAAAAAACGGAAATCTTGCTTTAACAACCAAAAAAAGAAAAAAAAAAAAAAACCGGAAATCTTGCTGTAATATATATTTTCTCTGAATGAAAAAATTTTTTTTTTATTTTTTTTGTGCCCCCCCCCCCCTCCGATTTGGTGACATTTTGCCGGACCCCCTCCCCCCTCCCCCTTTTGACCTCATAATTAATGGACGACCCCTTAGGCTTCTTTCTTTAAACTGTCTTGTTCATGAAAATGATTTTATAGTCAAATTTGAGTCATTGTATTCAAAATTTATGCTTATTGGTTTTGTAAGTTTCATAGGCATTGACACTTCATAATTTTGTAGAATCGATTAATTCATTAAGAAAGGAAATTATTAGAAAGTAATGTGGCATTGAATAGATGCATTGCTATTTGTTTATCTAAAGCAAATATTTTATGTAAATAGATATGGAGTGCTATTAATAGTTTACGTTTTTTAGGATATTTGATGCGAAGAATTGCAGTTATTCTCTGTTGGCATTGATATCTAATACTTACATTATCTGTCAGATGACAAATACATATAAAAATAGATGTACAGGGTATTTTGGAACTACAACACAAATGTTTATAATGTGAATATAATTAGAGATTTAAAAAAAATTAAGACACAAAATAAAAAAATATAAATCCTAAAGACCATTACTTCATTTATCTGAGCTGTACTTCCTATTTTGTTGCTGTTAATTGTTTCTTAAAAGTCAGTTACAGTTGGAAAAAACAGGAAGTTGTAAAAATAATAAATTGATTTCTGACAAAAAAAAAATATAATTTATTCTGTTACTGTCTTTTAACTAGGTGAATAAAAGCTGAGAGAGCAATTTAACAGTTTCAGTTTTAGTGCTTAAATAAATAAGATATGTCAGTACATTGCATTGGGCTACTGGGGGGATTTGAACTGGTTTCCCCACTCCCCAATTGCAATCTAAAACTGAAGAAATCTAGTATTTTGAACCTGTTTTCTTCATTGGAAACATCTGTAAACTTTTTTTTTTTTTGTCAACCGAGTAACCATCATCATAACCCTCCCATTCCAAAATCCTCGCCTTAATGGTATTTCTGTGCAAAATAAAAAAGTAAGGATCACTTGTTCTGTCATCTGATATTTTTGCTTTATTGTTAGATATTCCATTAAATAAAACTTGACAATATTTTTTTTATAGTTTAAAAACAATATGGCCCTCAGTTTTCCCAGGTCAATCTTTAGGTAATCGATCTGATCTTTGAATAGTTGAATCTTACCAAACTTTTTTTAATCAAACACTCTTTGAGTTACAGTATTTAATGTTTTGCTCTTTCCTATGTTTAAGTGAAAGAGAGGCTGGACTGTAAGCACATATTTTTTACTCAAATTTTTTTTAACTTTTTTTTTTTTACTATAAATTCTAACTTTTGCAAGTCAACTTGAGGTATTTTTAAATTGAAATGTATTTTGTAATTTGCATAACTATTAAAGCAGAACAGTTCTGCGAAACAATTATTTACGTACAAAAGGAAATAATGCATTCACCATGAATTAAAATAAAAAGATATGGTCTATTTATGTATTTGAAATGTTTATTACTGATCAGGATGACTGCATTTTGAAAATATTTGAAATCAGATATTGAAGTATTGAATAAACAACTTTAAATTTGAACTGAAAATATTGGCTTGTTTGTGTGTCATTGTACAATGTACTTAGAAGTGTATTTCTCAACAATAGTAAAAAAAAGATTCTTGTAGAACTTTTTTAGTAAAAACTGAATGAGAATATCCTTATTCTTTTTGTCAAAAATATTTACTGCTAATTTCAATGTGCCATTTGGAAGATAGTAATTGCAGACAACTTTTAGAAATTCAATGTAGAAATTACTAAGGAACCCTGTCGGATTTTTTAAACAAGCAAAATTTGTTTGGCAATCTTGAATGGCTTTAAATAGAACTGGGTATATTTCTTTATCACTGCTAATTCCAGCTGAGAGGTTTTTTTTTTGTGAGCTCCAATGATATTAAAGAAGATAGTAGCTAACTTCTTGTATTGAAAAAAAGCATTTTGATTTTGAAATTATAATCGTCCTACTAATTTAAAGGCAAAATTTTCATTGTCTTGTAAGTATCACCAAGTAATTCAATAGTTTGAAAATGGCTGTATAGTCACTGACAGATTTACTTCCATTTGATTCTGATCAGATTAATTGCCAATCAGGACTGTTGCATCTGAGAGAAAGTTGGATATTTCCTGAGCTTTATATTTTTCAAAAAAGTGCAGTAGGTAAATTCAATATTCTTCACTGGGTGAATCACTTTAATGTTCATCTTTTTTGGCCACTTTTTTTTTTACTCTTTTCAATGTTATTTTGCAGATCGACATAATTCTTTTTTTACTTTGTAAAACTTTAGATCGAGGGCTGTCCTGAAATAGAGATTGTCCATGGATAGGGACCATAATCCTTTGCTAAAGTGGAAAAAAATTCAAAGATTATACATTTTGCAGAAAGGTGGTGATGGTTTATTATTTAGGTTGTGGACACAGAATTCATATTATATCATACTATCAGATGTTGCAAAATCTGAGAAGGACTCGTAAAAAGGAAAGACTAAGAATTGAAGAAAAAGTATCATAACATCTGTCAAACAGACATGACTTACTCCCCTGCATCTAATGTTTATAGAAGGATAGTTTCATTTCTGAAAAATGAATCTATCTGTTAAAACAAGTTTTTTTTATCAGATGAAGATATCAAAGCAGTACTTTGTCTTGGTTGCAGGAAATTGGAATAGATGTTTACTTTTTAGGGAACAAGCAAATTAATGATACTTAGAAAACTGTTGAAGACTTAGGAAACAGATTAAGATTATGTAGTATTCCTAAAATTTATAATTCAAGGATATTTTGGGTTTCAAATTTACTTCATTCTAAACACTATATTAAAAAAATTTCAAACATATATATCCCATACATTCATTGCCAAAAAATTAGCTTACCCAGAAGCAGCAGTCTGAATGGAATGTCACTTGGCAATGAGAATGATGATGGAAGTAATTGAGAAAAATGGGCTGTTAATTTGGGCAAAACACTACAGGTCAATAGTCCCTTTAGTATTGTGTCATATTCCCTTAGCATGAATGCATGCGGTGATATGACTTGATATGGAGTCATAGACATCTAAGGCTATTATGCAAAAGTTCCTCCCATAGATGTTGCTATTGATAAAGCTGCTGTCCCAGCTGGCCCCACACATGTTCAATGGGCAATAAGTCTACAGACCTGGCGAGTCAAGTAAGGTTGTCGACAGCAAGGAGGCATTCCTGGGAAACCTATGTGAGCGAGCATTATCTTGTTGGAAAATGAACCTCTGTAGCCGTACCATGAAGGAATACACGAGGTCACAGAATCCCTTAAACATAGTGCTGCGTAATCAATTTTCCCCTGATCACTACCAGTAGAGACCGAGGATCGTAAGAGATGGCTCCCTACACATGATGCTACCAGTCCTGATAGTGTAAGGCTCAACAGTAAAGTCCGGGTTTGTGCATTGCCCAATACTTCTCTATATTTGAGTACATTGGCTGGTTATCCATTTTCAGACAAAACCTGGATTGGTCACTAAACACAATTCATTGCCAGTCTAAAGCTGTCCATGTCGCTCACTCACTTCACCACTGCAAATGAAGCTGTCGATGGTGGAGTTTTAATGGCACAGCGTAAAGGGCACTGAGAATACAAGTTATCTTGCAATCGTGCAGGTAGAAACAGGTTTCTAGTGATGCTGCTACTGTCTTGGTGGACACAGACAGACCCTATCAGTTCATGCCTGTCAGATGATAACACTGTCCTCTCTTCTGGTAGTTAGCCTAGGTATCCCAGTGTGTGATCCCTCATGTCTCCACTGTCTCCAACACAGTCACATGGTCCAAGTGGCGGCCAATTTGATAGCCTGCAGTCCAAAGACACAACCTCTCAAACTCTTTGTCGATTGTTCAAAACTGTGTTGTCAAGATCTGCAACCACATTGATTATAAAGCATACGACAGTCATATGACCACCATTCACATGACCCCAGGCATAGCGATACTAAAGTCTGTGTTGGCAGTTCTCAACAGGCAATCACAGCCCAACTTTTAAATCAGTGGTACAACTACCTGTGACAGTACTGTACACCAAGTTTCATTGTTTCGTTGTTCTCGGATCATTCGTTGTGGTTGCGCAATTTTTTTTGGCAATGAGTGTACATATCTGAAATTAATAAGTAGGGTTATTTTTAGCAATAGTATTTGCAAGGATGGTTAGGTTGTGGGATCTTAAAAGAGATCATTCATCTTTTTAAGAATACCATTCTTTGTGGTGGACTTTTTTGGTAAGAAAATTTTATGACCAGTGTTCTCTATTGTATCTTTATCAATAAACCCATTGAGAAATACTTCAGACTTGATTTGACTGTAATATATTTCAAATTGAGATGTATTTAAATAGAAAAATGATGAATTTTTGCCAGTTTTAAATATCTTCAGGTGAAGACAAGTCAATAAATAAAATCATCTATAAAAATCATAAGTATATGTGTATGAATATTAAGCAAGTTGATAATGATGTCAGACATATCTTTCCACGATGGAATTTTATAAAAAGTTATTGCTTAAAAAAAGAGCCTCATTCCTCATTGTCTTTTCAAAAGAATTTGTTCTATGGAGCTTCTCTCCTCACTTTCATCCCATCAAATCAGGATTCGACATTTTCTACCAGTGAATAGATCTTCTGAAACTTGGCATGCCTTTTTTTTAATAAGAGATGATCTAGCTTTTATACATATCTATTATGCTTGAAAATATCGCCATATGATCCTACAGATGTATGTGCATTAAGGAAACAAAAATTCCATACAAGAGTATTAGAAGTAAAATAGTTGATTACAAACAATAGTCTAATAATGAATATACTCATGCAACTATTTAAAAAAAATCCCTTATGCTGGGCGAACACGTACCAATATGCGGCAATATTGGTGGACAATATTGGTCAGTATTGATATTGGCAGTTGGTATTGTGCGCGAACACACAAGTTTTCCTTTACGAGTATTGGCCTGGTTACGGCGTTGCTCACTAGGGAGAGCTAGAGAGAGCGTGTTTCCGTACAGAATTGCTGTAGTATTAAATGCCGTCCCTCTGTAGAAATCAATTAAGATTCTTTCATTATCAATTGACAAAATGTTTGAATTATCTGTTTTGGGCCGACCCATTTGCTGGTTTTAAGCCTTGTTTCTCAAACAAAATGGCCGGCATGAGTGATTTCCGATTTTCAAAGTCCCGTCTTCCTTCTACGTCACCATTGTCACGTGATTTCATCCGTTCATGTGATTCGCTCGCTCACCAGCAATATTTCTCGCCAACTAAAATTGTTCCTTTTTTTTCGACAATCGGCAGTGGGCAATATTGTTCATTTTTATTGCTGGAAACGGTTGGTACCAATAAAAATGACCAATATTGTCCACCAATATTGCCGCATAATGGTACGTGTTCGCCCAGCATTACAGAAAACTTACTTTTCAGTAGAGTGATTTTTAGATATTGACGACTTATTTCTTCACATTTCTTTGTCTTAATATAAACAAAAACACTTATTAGCAAAAATTAACAAAAATACTCCAAGTAATACATTAAAAACTTACATAACTCTTTATTGAGAAAACAAAAGAATTGTTTTCTCAATAAAGAGTTATGTAAGTTTTTAATGTATTACTTGGAGTATTTTTGTTAATTTTTGCTAATTTGAGAATTGAATCTCGGGTGAAGAGGGTTAAATACATTAACGATCAAGAATATGGATTCTCTTCAAAGATAATTTTTCAAAGAACTTGAGTGTTGATGAAGATGGAGTTTCTAAGATAAATTTATTTGAAGACGAATGATTTTGTTTGAGGATGGAATTTCGAAGCCAATATTTATTTTTCGATTTGGACATTGGTTTTAAATGAAAAGACAATTTATTTTCTTCAATTTAGACATCAGACTTTGGACGAAAAGGACAATTTATTATTTTATTTCAAGAAGAAGGACAATTTATTTATTTATTTTTGAATGAGCATGGCACGTTTTATTGTAATAATGTAGGGTGCATGTCACGTTTTTTCGTTGTTACGAATTTTTCCATATTTATGATTGTTAATAGTTAATTTATTTTTTTATTATTTGGGGAAGAAGACAAGACGATGTTTCTTTTCCCTAAGGTGTAAGGCTCGTAAAAGAAAGGTCGCTGAGACTTTCGAAATATAGCCAAGATGGAGTTCTTTTGTTTTCTCAATAAAGAGTTATGTAAGTTTTTAAAAACACTTATTATTATCAAAGACAATAAATCTACAAAAGGGATATATAGGAGAGAAAATCTCTAGTGAAAAAAAAAAAGAAATATACATTTTTCTCATTTAGGTTTATACACACGTTTCCGAAAAAGTCAACACCATGAAGGAAACATGCAAATGAAGTGAAACTTACAGGAAATTTAAAGTAGGATATGATATGCAAATGATTAAAATTTGGGAATGATTGCGAATGTCTAGACTCAGCAGTGCCCTCTGAACTGTCATATAAGAGCATACAATAGAGAACTATTGTGGATCCAGACAAGTAGTTTTTCATCATCAGTCAACTGTACATGTGACTACTGGAGTCTGTATGCCTTGTCAACATCAAAGGGCGTTTTATAAGCAAGCTACGAAGTTTCAATGGGACCAAATGCTATAATTATCACAAATATGAGTGTTTATATAAATTAACTATTTGAAATTACAGAATAGAAAGAAAATTATGATTTGAATTAAAACTTAAAATTTACAGATATTTTGTTTTTGGTACCTATTGATATTATATGTACCAATTCTTTTCTATGTATCCCTCATATAATGTACCAAGGTTATATATTATTACTAGCCAGGTACCGTCGCTTTGCTCCGGAACCCTTGCATGTATAGCATTAAAAAAACAAAAAAATTTTTTATTTAGCAAATTATTATTGAGATAAGAGAATATACGACTTCCCAGCCCGTTGGACTTTGCTTAACTCAGGTGTATTGCGGGTTGGCGCCCCACACTTCATGGCCAGTTTGTCAGATTGGTTTTCGTTTACTGCTCCGCACCTATTGGTCGTAGCGTGATGTTATATAGGCTGTAATGAGTTGGCGCTGCTTATATTGTAGTGTGAAATAAGTAAAGACTGAAAGCTGCGTCTGGGCTGAACGAACAACAACTACTAACTTTATTTCAGGGTTACATGGGTTTAAATAGACTATGTACAAAAGGATTTGATTGGTTGTGGCAATTACAATCGATTGGGTGATTTAAATGGCATGTGATCACAACGGGTTTTTAAACCGTTGTGATATAAATAAAAGTGAATTAAAAACACGCCACAACCGTTGAAATTTAAAAATAAACAGATAATTACAGAGAAATTGAATAATAAAGATTAGAATACAGAAAAACGGAATAACTGAAATATAAAGGATAAAACTATGATACAAATATAAAAATCACTACAATAATCTCCTTTCCCAGATTTTTCGTCCCCGAAAAATAAAAAACAAGATATGGCCATAAAATGACAAAACATGGCTAGGATACGATTCAGCTTCTCGCACAATCCGTTGGTCTGTGGATGATAGCCTGAGGTCTTATGATGAATTGTCCGGCACAACTGAAGCGTCTCGGCGATTGTTGAAGACAGGAACTGCCATCCTCAGTCGGAAAGGAGAACTTGTGGCGCTCCCTGTTTGAGCATCAGATCCTCTACGAAGAACTTAGCTACCTCGGCCGCTGTGGCATTTGGGAGGGCCTTGGTAACCGCATACTTCGTAAAGTGGTCTATGGCAACTATAACCTATCGTTTGCCAGCGGTGGAGTTCGGAAAACGGCCTAACAGATCAATGCCCACCCGGTAGAATGGTGTCTCCGCTACCGATAAAGGCTGGAGGTTTCCAGGCGTCAGTTGTGATGGTGTCTTCCGAGCTTGGCAGCTGATACAGCGGGCAACGAATGGCTTTACTCTGTCCTGGCCAAAAGTATTTCTGTCGGACTCTGGCGACGGTCTTTGCCGTGCCAAGATGGGTGGCGGTCGGTTCACAGTGGCAAATCTCGATTATAGTGCGATGGAGGTGGCTGGGAATGACGAGTAGGAGCAGATCAGAAGTTGGCTCATAGCTTCTTTTGTAGAGTAGGATAGGATCACGGCGTTGTTCTGCTGCGATATCGACTGTCTCTTCCAGGAGTTGAACTGCGCTGACGCTATTTGCTGTTTGATCGGCTGCTTGGACGGGATAGCGTGAGAAGCAATCTGCGTCCAAATGCTTGAGTCCTGATTTGTAAATAATATGCATGTGATATTCCTGCAATCTGAGGGACCATCTCGCAAGTCTTCCCGTCGGGTCTTTGAGATTGACTAACCAGCCGAGAGCGTGGTGATCAGTGACCACTGTAAACTCATTGCCGTACAGATAGGGATAGAACTTTGCGACGGCCCACACAACTGCCAGGCATTCCTTGTGAGTGTTTGCATAATTAGCTTCGGCCTTATTGAGAACTCTGCTTGCATACGCTACTGCATGTTGTTTGTCATCGATGATCTGGACTAATACTGCTCCGATGCCGTAGTTAGAGGCGTCCATATGTAATTGGATTGGCGCTGTTTCGTCAAAGTGGGCTAGGACTGGTTTTGTAACGAGGGCTTCCTTCAATACATCAAATGCTGCCTGTTGTTCTTCACTCCACGTGAACGGTTGCATTTTCCTCATAAGAATTGATTCTGGCCTTGCAATCGTGGCAAAGTTGGGTATGAATCTCCGGTAGTAAGAGCACAAACCGTAAAAACTCCTCACTTGCTTCTGATTGGTGGGTGGTGAGAAGTTCCTGACTGTGTCGACGTTGTCTGGATTAGGGCGAATTCCTTCCTGGCTGATGATATGCCCTAGCACTGTGACTTCTCTTGCGGCGAAAGTGCACTTCTTGGGGTTTAACTTTAGGTAAGTGGCGTTAAGGCATTCCAATACGGTGTCCAGTCGTCGCAGGTGCTCTTTGAAGTAACGTGAGTAGATGATAATGTCGTGTAAGTAGCACAGACAAATCGACCACTTCAACCCACGGAGAGTGTTATCCACTAGCCTCTCAAATGTGGCGGGAGCGTTACAAAGTCCAAACGGCATCACGTTGAATTCATATAATCCATCTGGAGTGACAAATGAAGTTTTCTCTCTTGCTTCTCTCGTCAACTTGGATCTGCCAGAATCCTGTTCTAAGATCAACCGTCGAGAAATACTATGAGTGCGCACATGAGTCCAAAATAGAGTCTATCTTCGGCAGAGGGTAAACATCTTTCTTGGTAATGGTATTCAGCTTCCTATAATTAATGCAAAATCGCCAAGATCCATCCTTTTTCTTGACTAAAACAACTGGGGAACTCCACGGGCTATTCCACTACTGAATTACTTTCTTCTCAATCATCTTTGTTACCTCGTCCTGTATTATTTTACTCTCCTTGTGTGATATTCGGTAGGCCTTCTGCTTAATTGGTTTGTTGTCCCCAGTGTGAATTCGATGTTTCGGTGAATTTCGCGGAATTTTGACTGGATCAGGCTGGTCAAATATGGTTCTGTGTTTGTGTAAAAGCTCTAATAATTTTCGGCGCTCGTCTGTCTGCAATTTGCGGACATGCTCTATTAATGGCTCTAATTGGATGTCATCAGTGGTTGGACACTGCATTGTTGGACAACGCCTCTGGGCAGGAACTGGGCATGGCTATCGCCGACACAAATCTTGGTTTGATTAATTGGATTGCAGCTAACTTCGTTTGCATTGCTATGGTGATTTTTGCCTTTGTTAAGTTCGTAATCCAGATTTTCTCCAAATTATTGTTTAAATCACACACTGAAGCGGGAATACGAAAGTCACAAGTGAGATACTGTCTCTGTAACAGCTCGACAACAATTAATCTATTCTTGAGTGCGTTGTAATGTGTTGTAAATTGAACAGCCGACAGGGGAGGAAGAATGGTAGTTCCAACAGCACACAAAGGATAGATGTCCGTTAAATGTGTTCGTTGGTTCTTGTAATTGGAGCACACTTTTTCCACAATCCAAGTTTGCTTTCGTGAACTGCAGGAAATCCATTCCCAGAATGACATTAAAACTACAGTTTTCGACGACGAAAAATTCAAAGGAA
The DNA here is from genome assembly GCA_023159025.1 of Thereuonema tuberculata. Lineage (NCBI taxonomy): Eukaryota > Metazoa > Arthropoda > Chilopoda > Scutigeromorpha > Scutigeridae > Thereuonema > Thereuonema tuberculata. Next base: position 328,926,762 of record JAFIDM010009631.1, on the reverse strand, counting down.
ATGACGGCTTCACTTATTCAAAGTCTGGCTGTAGTTTTCCCCAGGACAGATAGCTGTTTCCGTGTGACTCCAGGAAGTAATGGCTGATTGGTGCACGTTAGTACCTTGTTCCTTTGCTTCCTATAGGCCTCGGAAATTAGACTTAACAGTTGCGCCTGAATCGATCAATGCTTGGACAGGTTTCCCGTCGAATTGCAGGTTGATGATGTTGTGTGTAAGTTCGGTAATGGCGTTAGCGACAAAACTGCCGTCATCAGTTGTCGCTGCCGTTAGTTTTCCAATGTGATAGGGGATTGATAACGGGTGTTCGTTGCGGCAGGGCTCCCATATGTGTTCTGTTGGCTCTGTGGTTGCCTGTATGGGATCGGCTGTCGTCGGCCATTTGCCGGGGACATGGATCTGCTGCGGCGGGCTTGTGCGTAGCTCGGACGCACGTTCTGTTGATACGCCGGCGCATCGTATATCGGTGTGTAGTTTTTCCTCTGTCTGATAGCAGGGGACTGGGCGTTGAGCATTTTGGCGGGTTCGGCAGTGTTTTATAACGTGCCCTACTCTGTGGCAGTAGAAGCATATTGGTCTGTCTTGTGCCGTCCTCCATTCCTCTGGTCTTCGTGTATTTTGGCAGCGTTGTTGGCTGTCTCTGCCAGGGGTTGCTTGAACAGCAGCGGGGAGGGTTTGCCTCGTGTGCGGCGCAAAATTGCTGGTCACCGCAGTGACTGGAGCCAGGAGTTGTTGGATTTGGGACTGGAGAGCAGTGATTTGCCGTTGAAGCTGCTGGATGGCATCATTCTGCGGCGTTGGTGTGGGATGTGATTGCAGTCTGATCAAAACAACGTTTTGCAGGTGTCTGAACGCTGTGGCATCGCCAAGTCTACTTTGACGCATTTTCTCTATCTGTCTATTTTCGGCACTCCTCGAGAAATGTTTCCGTACCGTCTACTCTGATCGCCAGCAGAAGTGGATAAACGTCCTGAGCGACTCCCTTCATAAGATGTTGTAGTTTTTTGGTGTCGGCATTGCAGGATCTGTTACTCTGCAGAGGTTGAGTACATCACCGGAATCGGTGAGATTGAACGGGAGTGGCTGCAACGCTGGCATATGTGGCCGTACAAGTGTCTGGCATCTAGATCTCTAAAGGTGGGAGTCCACATAATCTTCAGTTCAGGCGAGTTGATGCGGGCGGGAGAAGACTGGTTTCTCGGCGTGGAATGGTGGAAATGTTGGATGGAGCTCGAAGCGGGTTTCTCGGCACCAAAATTATAGTGTGAAATAAGTTAAGACTGAAAGCTGTGTCTGGGCTAAACGAACAACAACTAACAACTATTAACTGTTTATTTCAGGGTTATATGGGGTTTAAATAGACTATGTACAAAAGGATTTGATTGGATCTGGCGTTTACAAATTGATTGGGTGATTTAAATGGCATGTGATCACAACGGGTTTTTAAACCTTTGTGATTTAAATAAAAGTGAATTAAAAGGATGCCACAACCGTTGAAATTCAAAAATAAACAGATCAATAGATAATTACAAAGGAATTGAATAAAAGAGATTAAAATACAGAAAAACGGAATAACTGAAATACAAAGGATAAAATTATAATAAAACTATACAATAACAAAAAAAAACACTACAATATACTGGGGGGAGGGCTGAGGATGTTGTAAAAAGTCCATTCAGATGTAGGCCTAGTTAAAAATAAGTTTTTTCAATTATCACTTTCCAAAAGAATAAGATACAGACACGTCAGAGCTTTGATAAAAGTTTTCTTTCTCGTTTTTTCATTATTTGCTTCTTTTTTTCTTGTCTTTATCTTTATATATTTTTGGGTGATGGGGGGTTCAGCCCCCTCCCCTCTGCACGGGTGCTTATCAAAAAAATGCATCATCATCACTGATTGATGAACTAAAATTTAACGATTTAGGAATTTTCATTTTTACGTGCCTTCACAAACTTCTCACAGTAGCCAACATGAAATATTTCACATTTTTCCATGTATCTTGCAAACGCAGAAACGTTTGGGAATGAATAATATATCGTTCGATAGAACTTTGAAATACCAACATTTTCTCAATATAATGTTCTCTTCCAACTTTTATACTTTTCGTTTAATTGAGAAAAAAGTCAAAATTTGATCCTTTAAAAGGCACCCTCTTGGTAACTAAAAAGGTTTTCGAAAGATTTTTGTAGCATTTTGTTTGTCTTAAAAAGATCTACATTTTATCCATTTGCATGACCAATCTATATTATAGTTTGGTCAAAAAAGTAGAAAAACTTAAAGTCTTATGACACGATGACAGACAGAATAAAGCGTTTATTATATTAGATAATGTAGGGATACATTACGATAATAATGAACCAAGGAGTAAGTGTTGTAATCTCCTCCTTCCCCTCATATTGCATCTGAAAATGGACGAATTCTTGAACATTTTGAACCTGTTTTTTTTTTAATGAAAAACATCATTTTTGTTTATAACTCTGCCATTTTAAAAAAAATAAGACCATTATAACCACCTCCCATTCCAGATTACTAGGCACAACCTCTGATAAACATACATCCATCAAAAAGTGATAAACATATATCCATCAAAAAGTGATAAACATACATCCATCAAAAAGTGATAAACATATATCCATCAAAAAGTGATAAAAATATATCCATCAAAAAGTGATAAACATACATCTATCAAAAAGTGATAAACATATATCCATCTAAAAGATGATTAGACAGTCTCCTGCCATGTTACATGGCAATGCATTTCCAAACTTTCTAGTCAAATTATGTTTACTATTACTAGTTAAACCTTGACGCTGCCTAAATCCACCTCTGGATAGTAGACAGTCATCTCCATAGATAGAGAAGAGAAAGCACAGAATTCATTACATAATAAAGTAACTTGTTCTGATCAGTTAATGTCAGCTATCGAAAGGTATACAGATTCAGATGGCAATGTGTTATAAAGGATGCTCTTGTTTAATGCAACAATATTGTTTAATAAAATCCATCTTCTCTTTTTATGTCGAGAGTCAAAGGTCAAAAATCCCCATAATTATTGTTAAAAGTGACCAAAAAAAACTCATCTTTTAATTTTACCTAGTTTACCCATAGATAAATAACCTTCTCTTTTTAAGCAGAGATTGAAAAATAACCAAAGAACTTTAGTTGGAAGGAAAATAATCCACAATAATTAACTTTGTTTCACATTGATATTAAAAAATTGGTACATCAACTATAATGAAAACCCTTGAGTAGTTATAGGGGCACTTCAGGTACGCATTTGAGGGCACTTCAGGTAAATAGGTCAGGTAACCTAGGGTTTTTAGGGGGGGAGGTGCAACGAGAGATGCATAATTAAAAATTTTCTGCATATCTTGGTCAGGTGACTGATGGTTTTTTCCGTTGTCAAAAGGGGGATGGTTATTAATTAATACAATTATTAATAATTAATTTGCAAATTAACCAAAGGATTAATTTGTACCCAAAGGGTTAATAGGTCAAGTAATATATCAATCTTTGAGATTTTTTATAGAGAATTGAATGGTGACATTTTTAATTAATTAATATAATTATTAATCGTAATCAAAGGGTTATTTTGTACCCAAAGGATTAAATAAATGTGTAATATGTTAAAGTTTCAGATTATTTGTAGAGAATTGAAAGGTGTCATTTTTATTTCTTCATAAGTTTACTGTTAAGAAATAAAGGATTAATTGTCTTGACTTGTAGAATATTTTAATGTTGATATTTTTAATTCTTTCTAAGCACAGTGTTAAGAAAGAAACTAATAATATATTATTTATTCTTTTTACAAGAATTATTCTATAGGAAGGGAAAAAATAATTTACTATTATTTGTTGAGGAAACTATTCAATGGTGACGTTTTGGAGTAAATATTTCATGTAGGAACTTGTTTGATGACGTTTTCCAACATGTATGAACATGATTTTTTGTAGAGAATTGAATGGTATCATTTTTATTTCTTCATAAGGTTACTGTTAAGAAATAAAGGATTAATTGTCTTTAATGTTGATATTTTTTAATTCTATAATTTACTATTAGTTGTAAATATTTCATGTTAGAAAACATTTTCTGAATGGATTGATATGTGAATCCGTCAAACAAGGGTTTATATACAAGCAAACTCACGTAAGATGATTCTTATTGGTTAAACGCGTGCGAGTTCGCTATTGGATAAAAGTCATGTGATTAATACATGCTTACTGGTTAAACTCAAGCTCTGATTCTTATTGGATAAACTAATGCTCCCTTGTGACAAGAGAGTGACGGTTGTGATTTATTTCTTGGAATATTGAAGTTACTATTGGAAATACAACAATAAATTCACTTTTCTTTAACATTTCATTCGCTTTTAAAGATATTTTACAGAAAACTGTACTTACTTAAGTCTCCTGAATACTGAAGTTACTATTGGAAATACAACAACAAATTCTCATTTCTTTAACAATTCATTCGTTTTCGAAGATATTCTTTCGTTTTTGTAACATTTGTAACTTTTTTGCAAACTTTATGTATGTTAGCGGTTGGGATGCCGTCGCACTTGTTGAAAAAATATAAACAAGAAAATTACAACATAATAGGGGCAACTAGTTTCGGACAAGAATATTAAGTATGTCCTTCTTCAAGCCATGATTGGAAATAATTTTAAATTTGCTTCTTGAAATGGACGCTCATCTTTGTGCGCAGCCATGTGCCAGTTCGGGATGCTCGGAGTTGGGGGTAAGTGGGAGGGTCCACTGTTTGTTTGGGGGACGGGTTGTTGGGTGTGCCTTGGAATTGCTGTGGGGGTGTGTCTAAAACAGTGAAGTTTCTTTTTTTATTTTGCTTTTTTTTAGGCCATATTGTTCCATTTGTTGTACTGAAAGGCATTGATTGTAGCAATCTGGATCAGTTAGGATATGTAAGGTCTCCTTGCATTTTCTGAGAAATAGGATATTTTCTTTGCAAATGCTGGTGCATCGGTTGAGATCGATGTTGTGCTTGGCTTCGTGAGAGTGAGATACGGTGTTGTAGTTGAAGTCATTTGTTTTTAGTGCATAACGGTGTTGTGCGATGCGACGGCCTAATGTCTGCATTGTTTCACCCAGGTATTTACAATTGGGTATATTGGCGCAAGGGATGGCATAGACAAGTCCTTTTTGCTTAAGGGGATCGATGGGAAATTGCAAACCGTTAAATTTGAGAATTTTGGCAATAGTATTATTGCTGGGGGAGGTTAGGGTGATGTTCAGTGGATTAAGAATCTTGTTGAGGGCATGATGGAGGAAAGGGTGAAAAGGAAGGGAAATGTAAGTGGAGTTATGTTGGGGGGGGGGGGGGGGGGGGCAGTTGTTGAAAGGGGGGGGGGGTGGGGTGGGTACGTGTTGGGGGGGGGGGGGGGGGGGGGGGTAACCATTGGCGATGAAAAGGGTATGGATGGTGTTGATTTCTGTTGAGAAGGATTTTTGTGTATTGGATAGATTGTATGCTCTATTTACAGCCATTTTTATGTTATTTGTTTTGAGGGGATGGGGTTGAACGAGTTGCAATGAAGAGTGAGAGGCTTGGTGGTTGGCTTTCTGTAGACGGAGGTGATGAATTGGGAGTTTACTCTCCCAAAAATTTTACCCAGCGGCATCCGCAAGACCATCGGCAACTTTGTGCGTCGATCCATCAATGCCCCACTAAATCCTCCCCTCAATCAGATGTCTTTTCTTTTTGGTAAAAATTATAACATATTGTTAACTTTATTTGTATTTAGGAAAAATAAATGATTAATTTGCCTTTCGTTTTTGTAACAGTTGTAACTTAGTGCAAACTTTATAGGTGCGAAGCGATATGCTAAAGATATGCATAATTTTTTTAAATTATCCAAATGAGGTATGCTAATGATATGCAAATGAGTGACAGAATTGCTCCGCATTCCCTTCAGTCACCTGACCTTTATACACATTTATGTGAATGAGAATTTTATCCCTTTAGAAGTTTAGTTGAAAATATCTTATATGATAGAACCACACTTGATGTATGTCGTTAATGTATCAAACTACAAATTATTTTCCCAAAATACAATAAAAGACTCA
>JAFIDM010009631.1:328843573-328917171 GCA_023159025.1 Thereuonema tuberculata | reverse complement strand
CCTGCATTGGCTGCTTCCATCAAAGGAGTACAGTCACCTTTGATTCCTCGATCTTCAACATTAGCTCTCATTGCTAATAAAACCTACAATTATAAGATACATTTACTTTACACTTCATAAGCTTAGGTGTATCTCAACTTAAATTTTACAAAATAGGAAAATTAACTATTAAAAAGCAAAAGGCATCATTAGTTTTATTAAAAAAAAAAAAAAAATCAGCTTTCAAAATTAGCTTTTCAAATGCAGTTCAGGTTATTGTGTTACAATCTTCACTACATTTTAACTATTTCTTCAAAAATCAAATTGACTTGATACTATTTTAAAACCTGGATCTTACCTTCTCCTTCACATAAAAATAAATTAGTTCTGAATTATTTTTTTTTTTTTTTTGAAAGTTCTTCGATAACCTTTGGAGTTAAAACAAATCTACTAAATCAGAGACTACAAAAACACTCACATACAAAAGATTTTTAAAAGCAGCCCTGTGAACTTAAAAGCTTAAATAATCAGTGAGAAAAGCAGACGTTTCAAAAGCTAAGTAACAAGAATTAAAAGATCTCTGATCTGTATTTTTTTTTCAGGATATGCAAAATTGATTAGCAAATCATAGTTTTGCAGGAATTGCCATGAGCAGTAGATGTAACAATTTTTATGTTTTTGGTAACTCTAGTCCCATTGAAAATGAGGACAAAAATAATTTTACTAATGAATTCCAGCAAAGGTTAGGTGAATGAAAGCAATAACAGATCCTTTATACCGAAACATTTCTATAAATATTTACATTAAAAACTTGCAAACTAACTATATTTACATAGCAATCAGAAAATTAAGATTAAAATATCCACAACTTCTTTCTCATTTTTAACAATTTCATTTAAGTTTTAGGACTCAACTTACTGATTCAGATAAAAGCACTATATGAAGAAAACAAATGCACATTTTTTTTTTTTAACAGTTTTTCCCGTTTCTGTTCTGCAGATGGCTTACAAGATGACATAATGTATCCTTCCGCCAGAAGGAGCACAAGATGTCAGTATCAATATTTTGCATTTATAATGGAAGTTAGCTGAATTCATTCCTTCATTAGTTTATGATCTATGAAAAATGATATGTAATATTTGAATTCTATATTATACATAAAAAAATGTATCTTGTTGATAATTACATACAAGGTCTACAGCAATTATATTCATTAGAAACGAAAATATATTAATTTTTTTCTTGTATAATAGATATTAACTTTTTTTTTATTTGTTTACTGGGGATTTCATAGAACGATTTTATAGTTCTGAAATGAACTGTTGACATTCAGTGACAATGATATGTTTTTGTTTTTTGTAACCTCACGCGAGTTGGAAAATGAAATGAACTGTTGATATTCAGTGAAAATAATATTTTTTATTTTCTAAGTTCATATGACTGGGGAAAGGAAATGAACTGTTGATAGTCAGTAAAAAAGATTATTTTTTTTATTTTTGTAAGTTGATATCAGAGAGGATATAAAATGACAATCAGTAAATATTCATTACCATATACAGTGGAACCTGGCTATTCGTACACAATTCGTTCCTGAAGGCTGTTCGAATTGCGATTTGTATGAATGTTGAATCAATTTTCCCATAGGAAATTATGAAAATTGGATTAAACCGCTCCCAACACCCAGATGATGCTTATTTAAACCTCTTATAATATACTTAATGCAAAAAAATCATGCTTAAAAACTATATTGAGTGGCCAGATCCGAGACACGAGTTCTACTTTCAACAAGAAAGAACACAAGTTTTTTGTTTTTGTTTTGTTCAGTTCATTTGGCATTCTCACCTGCTTTCCTTTTAGGCTTGGTTGAATAACTAATCTTTTTTAGACAAATGTTTAAACCCAGAATAGCAATAAAATAACATTTTACGTTCGCTAAATATGCTTGGCGAACAAGAGCCAACACGAGACCCAGATTCCGTCAGGACGTGATAATGTCTGATTTCAGAGTCGAATTTTATTTGAAAAAGTTAGAAGAATGCGGAGTTCCACTATATTCGGTCTTTTCCCTCATGGGAGATCCATCAAAAATCCAGTATAGAAAAGTCGCCATCTTGTTTGTTTTGATTTTAATGCATTTTGATTGGCGGAGAATAAATACAAATATTTAATATATTTAAATATTTAAAAGGGTAAGAAAAATCTGAAAATGCACAAATTCGTAAGAATTGTTTGCTTTTAACGCATTGAGTCATTATCAAAAGCAATCTGGGATAGCTATTTCGTCCTTATTAGGACTCATCAGCCAGATTTAGCTTTGATAATGGAACTCTGAATGCTTCGGAACCTATGATCCCGCCTCCCCGTCAGGAAAGCGGTACCCGGTTGAAAGCAAACAACTAAAGAAAAAACGCTGCAACCATTACAGCAAAATTACCTCGGCCAGCATTCAGCTCGGCTCGAAAGGCATTTAATAAAGGCATAAGGCCCAACGAAAAGTCGAAAACTTAATAATAAAGAAGGTTTAACGTGCATAAATGTAATATGAAAAGGGTAAGAAAAATCTGAAATCTGCTTTTGATAATGACTCAATGCGTTAAAAGCAAACAATTCTTACGAATTTGTGCATTTTCAGATTTTTCTTACCCTTTTCATATTACATTTATGCAAGTTAAATCTTCTTTATTTTAAATATTTAACTTACCTATACTTTAAAGTCAACCAGTCTATCTACATACCCCATCCCAACCAATAATCTACCTATTTCCTTACCCTACACTTACCCAGAATCCAAATAAACACTACCACATTCTGTACATACCACTACTCAAACCTTAAAAATCTATTTTTATCCTTTAGAAAATGAATTCCTTTAGAAAACTGAAATTTTCTTTAGAAAAATGAAAATGAGATTTAGATGAGACGGCAAATAGGGTTCTTACAAAAACTGAAAATCAGAAAATTATTTTTATATTTATTTTATTTCGCATCTGTCAATACTTTGCTAAGCCGGCAAGTTGGACCCATTTTCTTTGGCGGCAAAATACAAAAGCAGCGATTCCTTGAAATCTCAGGACAGGATAATCTGTAGCTATGTTAGAATCTAAAATATGCTGTATTCAAAGTGTTTCCTTCATACTGTTTATTTTGAATTAATTATTAATTAAAACAATAAATTTTCAGGATTTTGGTATAATATTTTTCAGTAATTTTAAAATCTGTTTAGACAAGAAAATTAATGTGCGTTAGAAACATTTTACTGTAAATAAAAACAAAGAACGCACATAACTAAACAAAACACAAATTCACTGAGCTATTTTTTGATATTTGTGCAGGAAATTGGAGACAGTACTGTTTCGAGGCTAATTGGCCTCTCATCAGTCCAATCCATCCAGCATACGAAGCTCAGTGAAATGGGACGAATTCCATGATTCCCTCTTTAAAAGAAGATTGTTAAAAGTGCCACCACTCCAAGAATCTCTGAAACAGATAAATAATTCTCCCTAAAGCAACGATTCTCAACCTGTGGGGCGCGCCCCCCCTAGGAGGGCGTAATAAAACTAAAGGTGGGGGGTGGCGCACGAGTATATCGAAAAAAATCTTATTAATAAAATTAGTTTTGGAGGGTTTTTTTTTCTTTTTTTTTGGTTGAACAGATAGGTTTGGAGGTTTTTTTTTTTTGGTTGAACAGATAGGTTTGGAGGTTTTTTTTTTTGGTTGAACAGATAAGTTTGGAGGTTTTTTTTTTTTTTGCTTGAACAGATTTAATTTATTTGCGTCCTCCTTTTCAGTTTAGAAAAAAATATTGGGGGGCGATGAGAATTGTGATTGAAAATTAGGTCGCAAGTACTAAAAGGTTGAGAAACACTGCCCTAAAGATATATCGAAGCAGTTTGCTTTTGACCTGTCTGAAAGTGTTCTCTTTATATTGCTGGATAGTATCTGCTTCATTTTGTTGTATTCAGATACAAATATTTACTTAAAACATCCATTCAATCATCCCAGAGACAAAAGAGCCATACAAAAATAGCTATAACAGCTAAACATGTATAAGCATTTGTATTTAGATATATATGTACAACCATATATGTATACATCCTTTCAGTTTTTCTGTTGTACTTAATGTAGATTTACATGTTTGAGTAGATGTATATTATTTATCTCCGTCATATGTAAGCACACGTTTAAAAGATAATAATCCATTAATCAATGAAATTTATTAGTTAAAGGTTAGAATAAGGTCTCACATCATACTAACATGATACATAAGAAACATGATCAGTTAATATAATTAAAAAATTTTCAATCTTTATTTAATAATTCTACAATTAAGTGAATGATTTAAACAATATTGCACGTTTGACATCAAAAACCTACAACTTCAAAATTTTAGTAATTTTTTTTTCATTAAGGATAGAACCACTTTTCATTTCTTCCAGTCTTCAGCTAATTCACTCTGTAGAGGCAATTTTCAATTAAGCTTCAATTACAATCTGTATAATACTAACAGTTTAAGAGCTTAATTTTTAATTTGCTATTAACCTTCAAACGGTGTAGAGGTGTTGTGAGGACTACGTTATAAATGGTGTGGTGGGGTCAAAAGTGATATCACTATAAAATTAGTTATAAAACCCCATTGTTTGACACTTCTAGAAAAATTAAACATATTGTTCTTTTAATTTGCACTTTTTACAGTGTAAGGAACATTACAATACCATTTATTAATATTAACAAAACATTAAAGTTATGCACTATTTGCTGTAGCTGAAAGTGAAAGGAAATTCCCATACAATGAATTGCACTTTAATAAAAATCAAACTTCACCATTTCAAATCTTTAAGACATATGGAAAATCAAGTTAAAATATAATAGGTTAAATAAAATTAAAACTATTACATTTCAGTGGCATTTGTATTGTTTCCACAATCAATCAATGTTTACCATTACAAGTTCACCACAGTCTTTACACACCATGGAGTGACAACTTTGATAATCAGATTGGACGTTCGCATTTCACACAATACCGATTTGTCGTTTTCTAACTAGAACAAGGACACAATGTACATCTTTTCCTTTTTGAGATTTGGTTATTTACTCGTGGCTTTGGAAGCAGTTTTTTCAAAATTCTTGAAATTACCATTCAGAGTTCTTTTGGAAGCCAATCATTGATAAGTCTTTCACTGAGGTAAGGCTCAAGTTAGTGGCCTGGCCAATGTTGTCACGTGTTGTTTTAGGCGCACGCCATCGAGTGCTCTCCCAAGCAAGCCACGGATACGGGACAAAAGGGGAAAAGGTAAATAAGGGGGGGTGAATGAGGAGATTGGACGGGGAAATGAAGGGAGGTGCCGTGGAGCGCTAGCCTAGTGATAGCTTGCCGAAGGCCCGCGCCTTCTCAAAGATGAAAGACAGATTGGCTTCGTAGAGAGAAAGAAAAGAACGGCTTCATTGCGGGTATGGGGAAGGAAAGGATTGGAGAATACAAATAAAGGGGAACAGGAAGACTCACTGTGCCGGACAAAGCAGAAAACAGGCAGGACTGGAGATGCTGGAGCTCATCTGCGGTTTCCAGCGGGGGGGGGGGGGGGGCGCTTCACTGCCGTCATTGACTCGTGGTCGTCAGCCGACTTTGGACAACTGGAGGTCCAGATGCGAGCGGCTGCTCAGGACGATCGCTCGATTTCCAATCGGAGAAGACGTAGCGGGAATTCAGGATGGCATCAAGTATCCCGGTGCTCAGCTCGGGGATAATTCCGACCTCTGATCGGGGACTCGCAGATCAGGAGGGCGGTTTGGCTCCGAGAAGCGAGGGAGATCGAGCAGGGATTTTTTTTGAACCTGCTCTCTGACAATCTCATTCCCCGACTGTCCTTGTTCACTTGTTTTTCCTCCCAAAGAGAGAGGTGTTGGTCGCCTCCGTCGCCTCTGGTCAAGAAGGGGTGGCATCCCTTACGTAGTCCCAGTTGGCCTTTCCTTTTGTTTTCCCCGTATTGAGAGCAGCGCTCGGATGCAATGCATAACAGGGGGAGAGGGAATTGGCTTTAAACATAGGGAACAAACAGTTTTCACGGGCTGGTTGCCTTTGTGTGCCGGCCATAAAAAACAATTAGTGGTCACTCCCAAAGCCGGGAAAACACAGTTTAATAGGTATAAGGGCGCCGTGTTGGTGGGGAATAAGGGAAGGAGAACCCTTGCAGCACAAGGAGTTGATAGGAAAGCAGAAATGTAAAAGTGATGGAAATATCTAGAAGAATAAGTAAGCAAGAAGCGAGATGTGGACGGAAGGAGGGGAGAGAAAGGGTTAGCGGAAGCGTCGAGGCACGAACTACGTTTGTGACAATGTTTTGAGAAATTCGAAATGAGAAACCGATGTGTAGTTCTTGAGTGATCTCTGAATTATGTACGAGTTAGGTGAGATCAAAAATTTTAACACACAAGATGTTGTAGGGGTCATAAACTGCACCACAGAATACTTACTTCAAATCACTGAGAAAACAACTGACTACTAAAGATATTCATTCTGGCTGTGAGTTGGTATTGAACTAAAGGTAAGGTATAGGGAAAGGCAAGGATAAGAAAGAAATTCAGAGGGAGTACTACAGTCAATTCATTATATCTCTGAAGACACATGACAACACCATATTTGGTAAACGATTGAGCTTTAGTTACTCCGCATATTTCCGTTTTGAACGTGGTTCTGAACATGGCAGCTGAACATTTGGTGGTTCCTATTTTTTTATAGGAACATTGGTTATTTTTATTTCAATCGTCCATTTCTATCATAATACAGCTGAAGCAGCAGGTATTTCATCTCATTCAGTGTCAATATTGTTGAGGAAACCGAAGACTCGCTTACCACTAAGCCTAACACATTGTTTGAAACACAGGGCAAGAAAACAGAGCAGCCAGCATCAATAACAGAAATGGTAGACTAAAAACAAGCTTTTTTCGAAATCAAAAATACGGAAAAAATGAAAATAAATATAAAAAATATTCTTAAATATTGAAAAAGTAACAAAAATAATAAAAATTAAGCATTGTAGAACGATGACTAATTTGATGTCAACACCAGAAATAACTTATAACGACATTCTAGATGCAACCAAGCAATAACTGAGTGAAGAAAGGAAATGATTAGTTAACTGAGATCATGCATCTTCAAAAATGTAATGAATGAACTTTAGAGATCTACAGTTTCACTGGTATCTAAAAAGACCCCAGAACACTGCTTGATGATTAAGAACACTTAACATTAAACAAATGAATTAATATCATAATTTTATTAAATTAAAGTGGCACTGATAAACTGTGGGTGCATTATAAACTTCTGGCTAAAACTGGAACTTTGATATTTTGGGTTTTAAGAAACTATGTATGCATGAAAGAGTTTAAAACCAAGTTACAACAGTGTCTGTTCTTGCAAAAAGAAAACTATCTAAATATGAAAGCAGTTCTCATTCTACTGGCAACTGATATCTATGTATTGGGGGCCCTATTAGTAATTACATATTTGAGTTGCCTAGTTTTATTTGGATGTACATTTAACATAAATGAAAACACAAACCACTGTAATTTACTGCACATTTGAAATGCACTTTTTTTATACAGGTTTATTGTTTTCAAAGTACCAATCAGCTATTCTTTTATTGATCAGCCTTCATCTTTTTAGTCTCAGAAATTTTGTATTCTGCCATTTCAGAAGAATAAATTGATGTTTGAAAGAAATTTACTTACGATAACATTGTTTGTAATAAAATTTCATAAAAACTTATTGAAGTTTTTTATCTTAAACTATAAATAAGAGTTTCATTTTTTAATTATTTTCATATGGGAGATGAACAGGGAGCTTAAACACTTATTAATTTTAGCAAAAAAAATTAAAAATACTATCAATTTTTAGTTTTTGGAAATGAATTACATTTGTAGAAAGATGTAGTCAGTTAACTCGTTCTCCAATCATTTAATCTTCATTATTTTTCTGGTAATCATTTTTTGTTGTTTTATTTTTAAACTATTATCTTACAATACTCACGTTAACCCTCCAGGTTTTACTACTTTCTATTCAAAATTGTCATTTTCATGTTTTACAATTTTTCTGCTCTCCTTCTGTATTGGCAATTCCTTCCTTTCCTTCAGCATCATCGGATAGATAATCCAAGATAACTCAGATCAGCCATTACAACATATGATATCAGAAATATAAGAAGGGTTACTGTGTTGCAATGTCAATGACTTTCAATCAAAGGACTTACACTGAGTCAGTCAAACACACTGGAGTTACATTGAATCAAATTATTAGCCCAAGTTCTTATGGACAGGAAAATTCTTCATTCCTGTACACTACAGTAACAATGTTAAGTAATTAAAAAAAAAGAAAAGTTTACCTGTGCAAGTTCATAATAACCGGCAGAACATGCCAATGACAGAAGACTCTCTCCTTCTTCGTTTGTTTCATGCACACTGCGGCCTTCATCTAATAATTTCCTTACAGCTCCAACATCACCACCATGGCATGCATCTGCTAAAGATCTATAATATAGATAAAGTAATATAAATTTTACATTCTAAGCTTAAAAATTTCTTAGTACTCTAACAATAATGCATGAAGATTCAATCAAGTAGCCTATATCTTCCAAAGAAAGATACATTCACAGCTTGTTCAAGCAATATTAGGATATTTAACCCCATGAAGGTATCTGGATGATTGTAAGCAAACAAAAAGATTAAAGCTTTTAAAAAAAATATTCAGTTTCTATAAATTCATTAAAGAAATAGTAAAAATTAAAAAAAAAAAAAATAGTATTCAGTAACTTTTCTTGATTATTTTCTTAAAATCATAATTTAGTTGAGCATATTAGGAGATTACTATATCACAAGTGGGACTTATTAAAGAATAGGAGTACCAGTATAAAAAAATTATGAACTGCAGAAATTCAATTTTTCTTTTTCTCTGAACTCAAACATTTAAAAATTTGAAACTCTAGTTTCCTTATCTTAAAAGATAAATAAAAAAAAATAAAAAGACCGTACTGAATGATTGTCAAGAAACAATCCTTTATTCCTAAGCTATCAATAAATTTAGAAGCTGTTAAATAACAAGCCTTTGTGCCTCAAACTTTTTAAGTATTATACTGCTCACGCAACATCAACCCTGCCTAGCAGGTCAATTGCAATGAGGGCTACAATCTATTAGAATTAAGAATAAAAAATTAAAGATCATATCATAAAATAGGCTAAAATAACCATAGAACAAAATTTTATTTATCATTAACTGGAATGTCTATTATGTAAGTAAAATCTATAATCTTACTTCAAACAATTTAAAAAGTTTGTATCACATAATACAAAAGAATAATGTATAAATTTACATTCACTAAAGGAAAATTTTCAACAAAGTAAATAACAAAAGTAATTGAAATAAAAAACGATATTTATCAATAGAGTGGGGGAAAAGAAAAGCATTAGCTATTAATCTGAAATTCTTCTATCTCTGCATGACAATAGTAATCCTATAATACATTAACAGTAAGGAACAGTACATAATGTAATTTATTAAAATTTTTGCCTTTATTTATATATTTCATTATCAGATGGCAACTGAAAATTTTAAACTATTAAAAATCATTTTAAGTAAAAGATGAATTTTAATCCTTCTATTAATTACTTTATGTCTTAATACTTGTCAAAGACACATAAACCCAACCCATCAAAAGTTTTAATTTGGAATTTAATATTTGTATTTGAATTAAATCAGTTAACAGTTAGAATTTTAACATGCCATTAAGTTTTGAACAGTATAAAAAATTATTCCACATTTGTTTATGCAAGAGATAAAACTTACTTTTATTACTTTCACTTGGCTTCAGAAAGGAATTCCTCCAAACAAAAAAGCACCACATTTTTATTACTATCGCTTCTTAGTGATATTTAGTTCAAATTTCATTGTCATGGTAAAATGCCAGACTTTGAGATCCCCCCCCCCCACTCACTTGCATATATAGTTATTATTTTAATTTTATAGCAAATTTTGTTATAACATTTCAAGTTTCATTTTAGTTATTATAATAATGTTTACCCATCAGATTGATTAGCTTGTCCAGAATTCTCTGCTCTCATGCGAGTTAGGGCAGCTGCAGCTTCATCAAGTGCACAGCTTACAGAAGATGTAAGTTTCCTCAGGACTTCTGGATCAGCAAAATGTTTCCCATCTGCTGTTGACAACTTCCCTATTCCTTAGGGGGAAAAAAAAAAAAAAGGGCAGAATCTTAAATGTTAAAAAAAGAATATTGAGAAGGGGATTAAAAGAAATACTTTACATTAATTACCAAAAAATTTAATGAAAACTGACAACATTCTTATTCAATAAGGATTTTTAGGCTGTATCTTTGCTCTTTTTGCACATTAAAGCTCTTTTAAAAATAATAGTCACAGTCTTTACCAATTTAAACTTAAACTGCTAAGATAGAAAAGAGGAAAGCAGTGCTAAAAACTTTCTGTATCGATGAAATATAACCTGCTTTTTAAGCTGGAGTTATGTTTATATATGATTTAAGAGTTAACAAATAAGTATTATAACCAAAACTAATCAATCTAGAGAGGAAAAAAAAAAGAAGTTTCATCATTATGCCATGATTAACAAGACAGTCATTCAAAGCAACCTTTAATGACTCAATAGGCATGGCTGATAATTCTTACAGTAGTTCATAAAAAAGAAATACTTGAAGAGCTTTCTTAAGATCCAATCGACTAACATTTTAGGCATTAAATCATTAAAGAAATCCCTAATTAAATAGATGCGAACTATAGAAACAACCTCAAAAGGTTTTTATCAAACTTAATTTCTTCCAGAAACAGCTACCAATATAGCATATTAAGCTCAGGTTTACTCAATAATAGCAATACTTGAAGTTATATTTTTATTCACTAAAAACTAAAAAAGTTAAAACTTTTTCCAACAAAATTCATTTCATCTGACAAATTCAGGAATTTCTTTAATTTCTAAATGTTATATTTTTGGAGTGAATAAAATGTTGAATCACAAGGATGTGTAGGTGGCATTCATCAGGATCCTTCTCCACTGGCATCTGCAAAGTAATGACCAACTATCCTGCTGGGGATAACAGCAAAAAAAAAAAAATGTGATTTTTGTTTTTGTTTTGGTAAGAATCATTAATCATAACTTTGAAATATCTTTGTATATGCATGCAACATGCATTTTTATTTTATTTATAAAATCATTGACGAAGTTCACTGGGATTTTCTGTGTTAGTGCCAAAAATCAACCTTTTTCCCTGCAGCAATAAGATTAAAGTGTATACTGCCACAAGCAAGTGGTTTATCATGTCAGGTTATTCTTCTATCTAATAAGGTCTTGTTCATTCCAATTATAATTAATCTGATTACTGAAGCTTTTACAAAGAACATATGAACAGAGCTAAATTCCTTCCATCTGTTATCAATATAGTTTTTTTTTTTTTTTGCTGTTATCCCATCTGGTTGTAAGGTAAACCAATGAGTGAGGAGTATTAGGAATTCAGAATGAACACTTCTGAAAAACAAATGAAATGGATGAAGACAAATAAGCAATATCACTTTTATTCTGACAAACACACTGTTTTGCTATATTAACCTTGTAAACTTGTAGCTTTAATATGTAAAGGGAGCCAAGATTTTACATAAGAATGCGACATGGATTGTCAAAAGATTACATGAAAAAGATATTTTCAATCAAAGACAAGGCGAAAACAACTGATACAGCAAATATTGTATTAATGAGTATTTTATTTTGTAGTTGTAGAGTGAAACTACTAATATTATTTGAATAGAATTTATAATAAAATTTATGAAAGCTTGAAATCTAATTTATAATTCAATATATGAAGAATTAAATATATTATGATTAAATTTGCTTCACCCTCCTCCATTTATAACCGATTTGCTCCAAAAGCTTAAGGACTGAATCTTAAGGACAGATGCCATGTACTGACATTTTCATTAAATGGACTATTCCCTTTTCCCACTAGAAGGAAAAAATTAAGTACTAAAAGAATTCAGTTTTAATAAATAAACATTTACATGTAAAATGAAATTCTGTTATTTAGCCATTCAATTCATATAAGATTATTTTATTTCATCTACTTTTTACTTCATAAACAATGGATGTGGGTATGCTTCAAAAGATTAAGTTGCCATTCAGTGACTTATCAGATTGACTACACTTATGAAGTACATGAAATAGGTTAAAATGCATTTACTTGTTGATAAAACGGAAATAAGAGGTATATTACCCAACAGCATCAGAACACTATACAAATGTTACATCTTCACGGAACAGCACAAGAAAAAACAAGTGGCTACAGTAAGGGAAAGGCGATCAGTAAAGGGGAGCATTTTGCCCACCTGTTATTATATTATATAGGTCTTGAGTTGGATTACAGAAGGTTGATTCACTGTTATGTGAATTCCTTTCTCCACCAGCAGTTATACTCGATTAAGAGACTCTTACTTTTGAATGATAACTCTACATTTCAATTTCCATTGCAGTAGATTTATTTTCAGCACAGGGAGCTCGATCCTGTCCCCCTCCTCCATACAGACTTTCCAAATACCATCTAAAGTATTAGGTTACCTGTTTTTTAGTTCTATTTTCAGGAGACAAACCACAAAAATCCAATGGCAATTTGACTGGTATGTCAATGAATATCTGTTTCCTGAGTCATATGTTCCATGTGGGCCACCATCAATCACACAGTATGGCTGGTTGCCTTGTCTTGGTGGAGACTGTTCCATAGTGTGTTGCTAAGTTGTTTGCGCATCCAAAATGTGCTCTTGGTAGTGAACTGCATTTATTTTGGCATATTACTAAATGGATTGGGAGCTTTCTATTACAAGAGTAACTTGCTATAATCATGAGTATGCATGGGAAACTTCGTTTATATTCCAGCACCCAGCGAAAATGCTCTTCTGACGTGGGTTATCAGTAGAAAATGCCCAGTTTCTTTCCACAGTTCGACAGATAGATCCATGGTTCATCAAGGCTGACAACAGATTTCTACTTGCTACCTGTAGCACTCGTAAAACTCTTACTCTTTATGATATATTGAGCTTTTAAGAGTATAAACTTTAGCTTTGTGACACACCTCTAACTATTGATTTTGGATATTACGCTACGAACTGTTGCCTAAGACATGTTTCCCCACTTGGCAATGTTCCTTTGAGTCAGTGGGTTTTCCTGCATTACCAACGACAACTTTCTTCACAACAGCAAGTAGCAGTTTGGGTGTAGGGAATGGCTTTCCGAAGGCCCGAGGAGCATGCTGTGGCAGTTGAGTCAAAATGTCTGACAATTCAAAACAGCATTGATTCCTTAATCTGAAATTTCAAATCCCTTCTTTTTTATACTGTTTAATAATCCCGCTGCATGAAAATCCAATATTGGAAGAACTACAATGTACCCTTCCCAAAATGACAAAGATTTCGGAGGCATTATTATTAATAGCATGTATATAGTTCAATAGCTTACGAGTAGAATGGCATGTGGTAGATGCATTGTCACAACTGCAAATGCAATTAGCATTTGCTACCATAATAGTGAATCCACCTTCAGTATATAGTATGATTCAGAGAGGAAATTCTATTGTGGTGACAAGGAGTTTGGCTTCAGTGAAATTGGTGTTCGACTTTTTTTGAAATGTGTGGACATAAAGAGAAAGCTTTCATAAATCTTCAGCAGTGAAATTGGTTCTACTTTTTTTGAAATGTGTGGATATAAAGAGAAAGCTTTCATAAATCTTCAGCAGTAAGAGCTTTTGAGTGTTCACTGATGCATGGGAAGAGGAAACGGTCCATTTGTCCAACACAACCTGAGAGGTAATGTCTACAGGGGATCCAGTACACAGTTTAGAGGATCACTTTTGTTTTGTTTTGGACGAAATGTGAATGTTTACAGATGTGAAGACTGAGACAATACTGGCATGAGCAGGGGATTTTCTGATAAATCAATCAGGGTTGGCAGTAAGGGAAAGAGATGTATTTGATGAAGAGTTCGGATTGGGTGGATTTTCTTAACTGGTTTTTAAGAAGTTAAAGATGATTGTGGAAGGATAGGTATGGAAGTTTAGTATGGTTTTTATGAATTTCAGCTCATTATTTAGGGATTGTTGGATAAAGGATGTAATTAATACTCTGCATATCAAGAAATCTATTGTGTTAATTTTGTATGGTGTGCTGGAGTTCAGTAAATGTATCTGTTTGAGCATATGCATTTTCTATGTACTGTAGTGTTAATGGTGACATTATGATGTGATGGATACATCCAGATAGTTGATGTGTTTGTTGAATGTTTGTTCAATTTCAAATTGTAGGCAAGGGCTCATGGAATTTATGATTTTCTATATGGGTGTTGTGTGGTTCTTTAATGACGATATCTACCATATTGTAATGATTTATTTTTATATTTATTTATTTATTTATTTATTTATATTGTATTTTTAACTAAATTCTATTCTCTTATTTTTCTGTTGCAAGTAACAGTTTTTAGTTTTATGATTGCTCAGGTCAACGACCTTGACCACGCCCCTTCACCTTTAACCCTTTGTCTCTTTTTTTAACCCTTCCCTTTTGTTTTTCAAAACCCACCAATGGCAGGTGATTTCTTTGTTTCCAACTATTATTTTTTGTATAAAAACCCCCGTTTTAAAATAAAGAGAGAACTTCCAAACACTCCATCCGACTGTTTTGCCGTCCTTTTGTACCCACAAACAAAACATTACAATATAATATGATCTGAGAACTAGCAATGGTAAACATTTGCTTCTCAACATATTGTAGGATTAAGTCAGCAATACGGCGTGACATGAATAGGCCAAGTGCCTGAATTGGAAGTTGTGTTATTGTGAGAGAAGTGTTGTTCTATTTGTTTCAAGTGAGGAAGTCAATATGCTTGGTGGCAATGTGAAATTGGCAGAATATTCTGTCGTCATTAAGGAAATCATATAGTACTTGTTTATTAACCAGTTCCATGCCACTCCCGAGTATACTCGTGTTTGTAAGGTGACGAATATTTTCTAACAGATCGAGCTATCTGTTTTGGTTTCTTGGAAAAATAATATCATTTCTATTTTTCAGTTGTTTCAGCCTCTAAAAGGCACTTCACATTAGTTCTTTGAACATAAGCAGTATTTTTAAATCATAAATATCTGCTGGCTTGTGAGTCTTTAAAATTACCTCAAAAAAAAAGCTTGAATTTCAGTGAATTATAATTTATTTCCTTATATTTAAGAGCTTTTATTCCAAGATGATTTTTTTTATTATTATCACTAAAAACTAAAACAGTATCAATTTTTTTTGTTAACATTTTGTAAACTTTGTTATCCATTTTAATCTGTGACATTTTCTTCAAAAACTTATAATATTGTCAACCCTGAGGTTAATTAGTTAAATAATGTTTTAATATAAATATAAAAGTAAGCAACTAATTATTTTAGAGTGAAAGACGATCAAAATTATCTAACGAAAGACTCTCCCGAAACATTAGGCTTAACTTGCTAAAAAACTCTGCATGCAGAGCACATAGAGATCAGTGAACAGGCTATTGATGTAGATATACTCACCTCTTATTTTAACGCATCTGATGTTGCGTTATCAATTTATCAGACAATTCATTGCCCCATACCTTCTGATTATTAAAAATACATTTCACATTTGAAATTAGCATTTGATGTTTCGCCCTCTCCCCCATTAAATGTCAAGAATTTTTAATTGTGTTTCCATTAATAAATTAGTCAGCTTCATTATTTTATTAAAATATCATTATAACAATCAACTATTTAAACAGCAACAGTTAATTCAAAAATATTACCTGCAGCTTCTAGCAGTGCTTCAAGTCTTGCCTGGGTCTCTGGATCTACATTCCTTAAATCAGGGCTATCGCTACCTTCTGCAGCTAATAAAAACTTTGATGTATCTAATACTGGTTCTTCATCTAAATCATCACCATGTTCTATTATGAAGGAATCAACCTGGGAAGAAAAGTAACCATTACAAGCATTAAATTTTATTTCAAAATTCTAAAGCAATCTAATAAATACAAATTAGCATCACAAGACAAAAAAGGCAAACATTCGTCAACTTTATAGGTATTAGTAACTTCCTTCTAGAAAGAATTACAGAGAGCAGCTAAAATCCTCAATTTTTGTCAAACAGTCAACTAGTTTTACTGAGATTACACCTAAATATTGGCTTTTTAAAGCCATAATGTAAGAATATTGCTAAACAAAAAAAAACAAAAAAGCCTTAAAATTAGAAATAATGATGTTGGATAATGTATATAATACAATCAAAAACTATCTTGCCAAGGTAGAAAATTACCTTGCATCAAATTTCAGTTATTATGGAAATAAAAGGAGACCCATCAAATCAGGTCATACACAGCATACATAATGAAATGAAGACAAATACTGCTGATTAATTTTGTGCAGCACAGAAAAGCTCTTACAAGAACAGGTCACAGTTGTACGAAACATATTTTCATGCCCTTTTGGGAGATGAAAGTACTCATGAAGTACTTCAAAAATATACTAGGTTTTAGGGTCCAACAACTCAAGCGTTTTGGAGATATTTGATGATTTTTGGAGTGTTTTTCCCGCTTTTGCTTAAAAGCTTTCTGTCTCACAGTTGAAACAGGAAATTTAGAGTTAGCTCTATTGATAAACTGCTGGGCTGCAGATCTCGAGGTCGCTGGTTCAAGTCAGCTAACACACAAATTTTTTTTTTTTCCTTTTCTTTTTGCTTCTGCTTCTTTATTTCTTTTTTCGTGTTTTTTCTAGTAGGCAGAAATAAAAATAATAGATTTATATATTTTTAATTTTAACTTTTATAATTTAAGTTACTTTCAGTTTAGAAAAATAAAATCTGCATTTTTTTCTTCTTGTATTCTCCTTTTCCAGTAACAACAAAACTGTCCTTTTCTTTTCTTTTTTATTATTATTAAAATTGGAAGTAATTGAAGAAAGAAAAATTCTAAGCTTACTATCTGAAATTTACAATTAATACAAATAATTTTATATCATTATTACTTCTCCGTTGTATGTCTTATTTAACAGGTGCCTGCTTTGCCTCAAGCCTCTACTTTACCCTTATGACATATGCAGATTTTATTTTTCTAAACTAACGTAAATTATAAAAGGTAATAGATTTATATATTTTTAATTTTATTTTTATTTCTGCCTACTAAAAAAAACACGAAAAAGAAAAAGAAGCAGAAGCAAAAAAGGTAAAAAGAAAATTTAAAAAAAGAAAAGAAAAATTAAAAAAAAGAAAAGAAACTGCATTAGCATATAAGACATGGATTAGAAAAAAGAAAAAAAAAAAAGTTTAAAAAAAAAAAAAAAAAAAGGAAAAACACTCCAAAAACCATCAAATATCTCCAAAACGCTTGAGTGTTGGACCCTAAAACCTGGTATATTTTTGAAGTACTTCATGAGTACTTTCATCTCCCAAAAGAGCATGAAAATCTGTTTCGTACAACCTGTGACCTCTCCTTGTTAGTCTTGTTAAATATCTCCTAATTAGTCTCAATAAACAAGTATTAATGTCAACCACAAAACTTTCAAAGTCAAACCAAAAGCTTATTCAACAAAAATGTTGTGAAAACTGGGCAATGACACTTAAACAGCTAAGTGTAAGAAATGACGTAGTTTAAAAAAAAATATCAATGTTTATACAGAATCGTAATAGCAGAACTAAAATAAGAACATAGAATTATAATAGACCATTTAAAGCAATATCCACACCTCCATGTAACAGAAGCAAAAGATCAATGTAATTAATGGTGTTCACAATTCCTGCTTATCAAAATAGCAAATGAAAGATAGCTGTAGGAAATACTTGAATGAAACGTAACTAATCAACAAGTAATCCAGAACATTAGAAAATATCACCAACTGCATGTGCAAATCCAAATAAATTTTACATAACCACATTTAATGATAAATTTCCTAAAGGTGGAGGATCATTAATCCACAACATCGAACAGCAAAAATTTATCTCAATTAAACTGAAACAATGACAAAAATAATCTCAACGTACGTTACACAACCATATTCAATACTTAAAAAGACTTGCCATGTCAAATTATATGACATGATATTTTAATACCACCCAACAATGCCTACAAATATCCCAGTTTATACTTTCTTTTTCTTTCTTTGACAATCTTATACTTGCATAAAAGCTGAAAACTTAAATTTTTGAACTTTTTTGTAACATCTGGGGAGACCAAAAAAAAAAAAAATGTGCATAGAATGGAATTATGTAATGTTGTTCATTAATTCTAAAAATTAAAATCTTAATTTCAGACTTTTAGGCCTACACATTTTTTTTTAAAGATGTTTCTTAAACTGTTTTGATTTGAATCTCTATGTTAATTGGATAATAAAGGATTTAAATATGGAATACTTTTGCATATAGTCATTCAAAAATAAAAAAAAAAAAATCCCTTTAAGACTGATATTTAACTTCAGTGATATTTAACTCCAGTGTGTCTTGCAATACTGGAACACAATGCAGATTTCAAAAAATTGTACATATTAATTACTTTTCTTTAATTACATTTCTGAAAATGTGTATCTCTATTTGGCTTTAAAATACAAATTATTATAACAAGAACCTAACATGATGCCATTCATAATAAGCCTCTAGTTGTTAAAGAAGCATTTGTCCTTGTGGCCAATATTCATTTGATCAATTTCATTGCTGGCTTGGCTATTTTCTTCATTTTATTTATTTATTTATTTATTTATTTTTTTTATTTTTTTTTTTTTTTGACATACTCTACGTACAACAAATTGTTTAGGCACTTTTGAGAACTATTCTGTTGGCTTTTCAACATAGCAGATACTAAGAAAAAAAATTCTTTGTGCTGTTGAAATATATAATTGGAAATGTAATGCATGACATTAGTTGCCAACTAATGAATCATAAATAACCATGCATCTCCTTCCCTAAAAAAAACAAAAAAACAATAAGAATTTTTACACATACAGCCTTTCTAAGTTCAGTGTCTAAAAACCATTCATAGAATGCAAATAAGAATTCACAAGTCTGTAATTTTCCCTACCATGAATTTTTAGAGGAACCTTCTATATAAAAACAAACAAACTACTGGCAGTACTACTATGAATATATGCTAACAAAAAATATGATCTCAAATCTAAAAATTTCAAAATAGAAACCATTTAATTGACTTTTAGAACTATAAATATAAGATACAACTTACTGATCTTAAACAAAAACAGCAGTTAATCATATTGGCATTGGAAACAGTATTTTTGCCATTCAAGATCAGAAGAAAAATGATAAAGATTGTTTGCTATCCTATTATTGTTTGTAGAAATCTGATAATTATAATAAATAAGGGTTGCTTCATGTAAATTCAGACAACCTCTACTTCTTAAGAAATTCATCCTTCCAATAACAATTATGTTCTAGACGATGCCTCTCACAACTGTTAATGAATAAAATGGGAGCCACGCCTCTTGGTGAGCTTTCCTAAAGTTTTCCGAATTATGTGATCATTTATTAACAAGGCATCTTTTTTAAATAGACCAAATCTCAGAACTCTACAGGCAACATATCGAAGAATTAAGTGGGATGTCCAAATTCGGAAAAGCACTTAATCCCCAACTGTTTCCATGGATTCAGAATAGGCTACAGTAGACTAAGCAGTGACTGACTCCTTTTCTTAGTGAAAGAACACTGTCTATGAGCTAATATGATTCATACAATGATGAAATTTCTTCCCAACAAATAGGCTCTAAAATATTCTGTTGATAGAAAATCTGAGATATCAGTTCAGCCTACTGAGACATTTAGAACAGTAGCCACACCAACCACAAAATACTTTTCTAAAACTTTCTCTACAGGACTTTGTCCAGTTCAATTATGCTTGAATATTGGTCTATAGAAAACTGGCCAACGTGTATCATAGTTGGCATGGTTATCCAGCCTTCATCCAAAGTGAGCACATATCTCCACTGCTGCTTACTTAAATGGTGTTCATGCAGTTGTTATCATATTGCAGAACTCAAAGATACATGTGGCAAGTTGATCACAACATTTACACAAGCTGTACAACACTTTCTCAGTTCAAGGTTGATACAAATGATGTGATTTATAACCAACATAGACATTTCAACCTTGAAGGCAATGCTTCTTTTCGTGGAATTTTAACATGGAACATATTAAGAACAGATGTAATTAGTGAATATTTTGGTTTGTATGCATTTCTACACTTGTTTTGCTGCTGAAAATTCATTCAGGTCCATTTTCTTCAATTTAGCAATTATGCTGCAGACTGGCGACTTTGAAATATCAATTCCATCACTTCTGCAGTTTTTTCTTTTATAATTAACAAAGCACTCATTCCAATGTTAGAAAGGGATTTTACATATCTCTAGAAACCAATAGTTTTTTTTTTTTTTTTAATTATATTTAGGCTTTATGACATTAACTGTTTGAAAATAAATCTTGAACACTTGAATAAGCTACACACAGAAATCCACATGAATTTCATTAAAGTGCGGACCAATTTGAAATTCATCCTAGTTTATGTAAAATAACACTCATGTGTCTATGATTATAGATAGATAAGTATATATATAGAAGGTTTTCTATATATTCTTCTGGGACTTTGTACACAACAAAGCAGTCAATCAACCAGACAACATTAACACTAGGATTACAATTAAATCTGTTCAATAACCTGCAATAAAAACATTATATCCTGCTGAATCTGTTACTAATTGATTTCCCAACTTGACATCTTCTGTTATACTTTTTGACAAAGAGCATCTTAAGCAGACATAGCTTGAATATATATAATTCTGTTTACAGAAATGGAAATAACCTAGTAAAGTAGTAATACACGCAACTTCTACACCAAGTAGTTTCGACAATACATACATATGAATTTGCAAATTATATGTAATGTATACAATACAAAATCTTATTTCCTCAATATTCCAAATACAACCCATAACTAGTAAATAAAACTTTCACAATGGTATAGCAAATAAATATTTAAACCTTAAAACAGAAATCTTTTGGCAAGTCAATCAATCAAAAGAAGAAGAAAAAAAATGGAAACTGTCGTAGGAGAATGACGAAAATAAAATGGAAATTCAAGATAGCAAAGAAACACTAAAAAGAAGAAAACAAGACAAATTAATCCAATACTTGCTGAGACATGATTATCTTGATGAAAACTTGATAAAAATAACTGAGTGAAGGAATCACTGCATATATAAGTTATAGCTTTAGTTGATTCAGTTTCAGAGCTGAATCAACACTTCATCACGATGATTACTTCTATGATTACTTGTTAAGTAACAAAAAGATTTTGTTTTTGTTTTTACAGAATTGTGATAAGTTATGTCAAATTACTTACATAATCCTTACAAAGATTCAATAAGATCTATCTGAATTTCATTGAAGTATTTGCATGTATTTGTATTTTCCTTCATTTCTATATCCATCCATAATTTATTTTTTTTTTTTTTTTTTCCCCAGTTTAAAAATAAGACTAAATATTCTCATTTCAGGTTGAAGCTATTCAATATATTAGCTTGCTTAAGTTGACTGTACATAGTCATGTCTATATCTTGTCAGTGTGTATTTTATATTCTACAGAAATACAACAATTGTAATTAGATGGAATTTAAATTCCTTTCATGTTCCTAAGATATGATTACCTGTAACCTTAAAGTATGACTACAAGGAAAAGAAAAGCAGCTTTTAAGTAAACAAAAATTCAAAAACTCCTCAAAAAACTGGCAGATGGTGAAGTGTCAGAAATTTCAGATTTATCAAAAGAAGATTTTAATTATTCAGTCGAAGTGAAGTTGAGAATATTTCTGTTTTTGAAAAATTGATGAAAGTGATGCACATCAAATAATGAATCAGATGAGGGAAGGTGTACTGAAGAAAGAAGGGTCCTTTTTCATAAACTTAGGAAAAAAGAAAGCTTGAAATATAAAGGTGACTCTTGATTTGTACATCATCCAATGAAAATTTTGACAATATTTATGAACTGACCATCAAGACATAAATAACTGATTCAAATCCCTTTGCAGTAATCTTCATACTACAAATGAAAATGATAAACTCTAGAAAGGAAGATCAATTATTCAATGTTTTGTAGATAGTTGCAGAGTTTGAATCAAAGAAAAAATCTGAATAAACTAAGCAATAAGATTCCCCCTCTCACAGTATTAGCAAACAACATCTAAGGCTTTATGTTTTAATTACCTTTCCTGTTAATTTTAGAAAATAATTTATAACAAGATTTGATATTATATAAATTAAGGTAATTAAGCAAAAAGAACATGACAATAAAAATACATCAGATATGATTCCATCAGTTCTGAAACTCGTTCCCTAATGACTACAACATACACATTATAAAGCATGAAAGCTGACAAGAAACACGAGTTCAAATGTTATAAATGGTTGCAATATTACTTTATTCAGTAATTAAATCTATTAAAAATTTTAAATAAAAATTTATATAGGAATAAACAGGAATCTTTCTAGCATTTTTCAAGAGCATTAGAATTCATCATACGTAGTTTACTTTCAAAAATCAACTAAATCACAATGTTATAAACCTCATGTGAATTAGAATTTCTTACATCCACCATTATGGAACAAAACTATACTTTCTGTAATCTGATGAAATGCATCACAAGGAAAATGGAAACCCTGTTAACTATTAATGAAAGTAGTGTGAAAAACGGAAAACTGAGCTTGCCAAATACCCAATGAAGTAAAATGCTTTGTTTGGACAGAATAATAGTTCATAATTTACATTAGTGGTTATTTTTATAGTGTTAATAACATTTTATTCATAATAATAAAACTAAAAATAATAGACCTTTTATATGCATTAAAAGAAAAATTAATAAAAATTATCAGCAATTTGCATACTTAAAAAATCCTTTGACTTAAAATCATCAAAAAGGAGAAAAGAATCCGTAACGCCTGATTAAGAAACACCTTTTCCACATATTTTCTTCAGAAATTTTTAATCAGTGAATAAATGAGCTACCCATCTTAAAATCGGTAATGAAACATATCTGGCTTATTTTGAATGGTCAAAGTCAACGAAAATGCATTTTGCTATTGTGTGTTCCCTAATTCTGCAAGTCCATGAGAACTTTTTTGACAGTCCAATCACAAGAGTAGGATTTTTAATAATTGTTGCATCTCAAGATTTCTCAATGTTTCCAAATGTGCCTCAAATCTAAAAAGACCAACTTATTCTAAGGTTATTACTTCAGAAGTTCAAAATAGCAAAAAAAATATTTTTTTAAAACTATCAGATTTTTCTGGAATTCAGGCAATTTGGATTACATATTAAAAGTTTCAGGTTACTTTAATTTTTCTCAAATTATGATTACAAGTTATTATCTACGAAGGAATTTTGCAGTTGGAATAATGCATGTGAGTAAACAGTTGTGAAAAACTCAATAACAGATGTTTAATCGGATTCAATTCTTTTAAAGGTAAGAAGATCCTATAAAATGAAATCACTTTCATTATAAAAACCTTTGCACAAAGGAACATCAAAACCAAAACAAAATTCCACAAGATAATTTGAAAATCATTGGCTGAATCACGGTTCAACCTTAACAAAACTTAGGGGAACAAACCAGTATATTAGCCAAAGCATGAAGATCAGTTTTTTTTTTTTTTTCTTAAATTAAGATTATAATTTCTGAGAATCTTACATCTTTTATATCCTTTATGACATGATTAAAGATTTTAAGATGCTGAAATAATAAACCGTAATATTAATGTGGCACATGCTAATGCTATCTTAATTGTTCATGCTTGAATTTAATTAAAGTTACTTATGGCATGCTATTGCTTATTGTTATATTTTGATTTTACATTACTTAATTAATCTTAATGAAAATCAAAACAATATAACAATAAAAACAAAACATTAACTTAAAAATCTGAAGGTGAAATCTCTTCATGATATCTAATAAATAAGCAAAGTGAGCAGCACAATCAGTAACCTTTCAAAGAAATTAAAGGAATATGACAAAAGACATACAACTTTTTCAAATGTATGAAGCATGTTTTCCATTTATTGAACTTCTCTTAACAGTTTTTAATTCATTTTTACTTCCACTTCCATTAATCTTCTAGAAAAAAAATTGATCCATTTTTTTTATTTGAATATAAATAAAAAATATATTTATTATTTATTAATAATTTCAGAAGCAGACAAATAACATTAGGGTTAGAAAGAATATAAGTGTAAGCCACTTGCTTAATAGTTACAGTACTGCCAGGATATGCATCAAATTTGTGATTAGAATCAATGATATGCCTATGGATATATGTAAAAGCATTGAACAGATTGATAGCCAATTCAGTTAGCAATGTTTACAGTGCAGTCAGGCAACAGAGTTGCAATGGAATTCAATGTGTTATTCCATTAACTTTGATTCACAACAGTTTGCTGTTAACTGGGATGACAGGTAGCTGACATTTTTAAGAATCACCAGAGCAACAGTCACAGATATTTACCAAATTAGATTTAGTATAATTCACAAGAAAAAAATGTTATTTATAGCAACAACCAACTGATGTAGTTAAAAGTAAGAGTGACAACAGTTGGAGTTGTAAAGTCACCACAGATTCAGCCTTGACAACAGGAGTTTTGCAATGTTGAAGCCAAAAATTATCTTCCAAATTGTCATGAATTTCTTCAAAGGGATTGTATGCAAATTATGATGGCTGCCCATATCCAAAGTTCTTCTGAATTTGTATATACTGCCTATGCTGATGAATACATGAAGACTATATAGTATCAATGAAAATAAACTTTTTTTTTTTCTGAAAACTATTCTAACTTTTGAAGTTTGAAAGTTTATTTTTTTTTTGGGGGAGGGGGGGGGGGGGGAGAACCACAGTTAAGGGAACAGCACTAGTTAATTTACAATATCAATGAATACACTGTAGAAAATATTAGCACCTCGGCCGTCCTTAGGTAAAAGGAAGCAACTAGCAATTTGGAAACTGATTTGCTGCCTTTGATCGTAGATATAAGCATATTGTAAGTCAGTTGCTACCTTTGATCATCGAATTAGGGGCCAAACTTAGCAGATCTCTACCAAACTGCTTAGGAAAATGTGTAGATACTTCCTTATGTAGAAAATGCAGAAAACGCAAAAATCAGAAAATTTGTAGTTACTTTCTTTTAACCTAAGACGGCCGACCTGGTTCCAGGAAGATGGTTGAAAATAATTATAATCAACTATGTGTAATTCAGATTTTCGCTAAATTTAAAACCCGAATTAAAAAATTTTAACATTCATAAATATAACTTCATAAGGTAAATTTTCAACATCTTTTATACAAAACTGAATGGAGTTTGTATGCCACTTTTAGAAATATTCATTTTTACAACTAGGTTCTGATTTTGTTTGTTTGAAGATTTCTCCAAAATATTTTCACAAAATTATAACTGGAAGGTCAACTGTACACGTTCATTGAAACTACATGTATAGTCCAGGCAAACTAAAACAAATATCCCTTTAACCTGGCCAAAATTGCTTCAGAAAGTTTATAAACAGGTTTCTGCTCAGGAACCATTGCTGTATAACATATCCAAAATCCGACAAAATCTGACAACGGGAATACCCCCAAAATTGGATTTCAAAATGGCAGACTGGTTATTAAATGTAACAAGGTAGGGATAGTGATTAGTAAACCAATCACAGTGCTTCGCAACGGCTTCTGAGTCACCTTTACTTTAGAATAGACTGCACTGGGGTGGTCTAGAAAATGCTCGCAGTCTGTTTGCAACCCCATGCTATCTTACCCACCCCGATTTGTATATAATCGTCATTCTTATCTCAACCCTTGTTAATGTGTCAATCAACTATTCTTTGTACTAAACGAGAGTGACAACATAATGATTTTCTAACAAACAAAATTCGAAAATCTAACTTCCTATGGATTAGTGAATGAAGTTTTAGTTAAGATAACGGACAGAGCACTTTTTTTTAATTTGAAGAGCAATATTTTGCTTTATTTAGTGAGATTATGGCAGTAATTTGTCCCCTGCGTTACTGTCCCAGCGGGACAAAACAAAACAGCCTACTTTTCCCTGTCATTGTCGCATATCCTTACTATCAGTTACTACTATTTAACACATATTTTGTATATTTAATAGCAATCTGTATTAAAACTTTCGCTTTGGGAGTTTGCGAAGTCTCTGAAGTGACAGGGAAACCAAATACTCGCAGGGAAACATTGTCTCCTAAGTTACTGTAAAAATAATAAAATATTCGTAATAAAACTAACATCGGTCACTGTAAAGCTTTTGATCAATGACCTAATAATACTCTGGGGTAAAAATAAAGTCCAATAATTATTTCTAAAAACAATATTTATTAAATTTGTGTTCGGGATACACTTAGGTACAAAGAATAGTTGATTGACCCTAATACACTGAATTCCTAATAAGCTTTTTTTTTTTTTAAATCAATTAGTTGAGAAACTGAAAAAATTTAAAATGAGGAAAAAAATGGAAAAAAAAATGCCCATGAGGGGATTGAACCCACGACCTTCGTGTTATTAGCACGACGCTCTAACCAACTGAGCTAACAGAAGCCGTTGCGAAGCGTTATGGGATATGTGTCCAGAGACAGACAAACTGGGGATATAAGGTATCTTTCAGAAGCCTAAAAAGGAACTAATTTATCGCTCTGTAGCAACTGCTTGTATTGTATTTGTAATTTTTTAATACTTTGTATCTATTTGTGAATATTTTTTGATATATTGTATATTTACTAATATTTTGGGCCAGATTATGGGCCAGAATCTAATCACATCTAATGATAGAACAAGTACTAATTCGTTCCCTTAAAACCAGAGCAAGACTGACAAAATGATGTGGATTTATAGAAATCCAGTGGGGCAATGTGGCAGTTTTCTATGCCTGTGTGCTCCACTTAAAACTTAGCAATGCAGGAATACACTCAAGTTTTATTATGAAGTAGTGAACAACACAAAGAAATGAGGGAAAGCAGACAAACAAGGTACAGTAACGACATTAAGAAAGTAGTTGAACGACTGAAATTACTATCCCCATTCCATTCTGACTCAGGCCTATGCAACATTATTATAGGAGTAACTGCTGATTCTGGCGTTAACATTTATGAATTGCATTCCATCAGTACAGGGATCTACTGCTGCGAGCCCTGTCAAGATCAATATACAAGTAGATCCTGCACTCCTCTTTCAGAGAATGACTGTTGCTACTTGCAGTGACATGAATTTTGAAGATGTCATGTGCTTAACTTTGTGCTTACCCTCCTTCGTTATTTGAATCACAATGTTGAAAAAAGCCAACAAGTCTGTTAGCTCACACAATACTTGGATACACTGACAATTTACACATGGAAGAAGCTGAAGAAATTCACTGTACAGACCAGTACATAATGGATGGTGGATCTCTCCTACATCGTGTTTCTTGGAGTACTAATGAAACATATGAGAACACTGCAATCTCCTATGCCAATTTCAAATGTGAAAACCTATGGGAAAGCTAAAATTTGTGATGGCTATGACGGCTCTCCTACGATCAAGGACGTGGTTCACAAAAGACACAGAACCAAGACAAGTAGAAATGTTAATTTCAGTCTGGGCATGAAGTTTGACAGCAAGAAAGAACACTCCTTGGCTAATGAGAACAACAAGCAAGCAATGATTTCCCTTGTAGGCAAGATGTTGAAGAAATGAGGGTGAACTGTGCACAACGCAGATGGGGATGCTGATGTCAACATCTTTCATGCTGCAGTCTCATCATCAGTAAATACAAGTACAACATTTAATAGGGGAAGACACCAACTTGCTGATTCTGACAAGGACAGTGGCTTCAAATTGCACTATCACAGTGACATAAGACAAGGACACAATCTCCCAATCCTGTATATGATATATTACAAAAGCGTTATTCTGTCTGTCATAAGACTTTACGTTTTTCTGATTTTGTGACCAAACTATAAGAGATGGATTGGTCATGTAAATGGATAAAATGTAGATCTTTTTAGACAAACAAAATGCTACAAAAATGTTTCGAAAAAAGTTTTTGGTTTCCAAGATGGCGCCTTTTAAAGAGTCAAATTTTGACTTTTTCTCAATTTAAACGAAAAGTATAAAAGATGGAAGAGAACATTATATTGAGAAAATGTTGGTATTTGAAAGTTCTATCGAACGATGTATCACTTATTCACAAACGCTTCAGCGCTTGCAAGATACATGCAAAAATGTGAATTTTCGGTGTGTGACGCTGACAATACATCAGTTATTCGGTGAAGCCACAACGGGCTGGGAAGTTCTATATTCTGCGACGATCGCAACATTAATTTGCTAAATAAATAGTTTGTTTTTTGAATGCTATATTTGCAAAGGTTCCGGAGCGAAGCGACGGTACCCGGCTATTATTATTGTATATTATAAAAACGCTATTCTGTCTGTCATTCTGTAAGCAAAATGTTAAATTACAAATTAATAAAATGTTACTAAAATAGAGAATCTATTCATAAAAAATGAAAATATATATTAAACAACTGTCCAACTATAGCAATGTAAATATAGATATTTTCAAAATGAATAAAACAATGCAGTACATAAACTTATGTACATAATACATAAACTTGTGTGCAATAATGGTTTCAAAAATCGTCTTTATGGAACAACAAGAAACAACTGTACAATTCATGGAAATACGAAAACAAATATAGATCATATTTTCATAAATAAGCGTGATATCAAAACACCAGGAATAATATCTAAAGAACGAATCGGATAAGAGTTGAAAATGAGAAAATAACAGATCCAAATATAATCTATAAAGAACTAATCAATGATGTTAACAAAACAAAATTCATGAAAATCAACATATATAAAAAGAAAAGTCCTGACTCACTCACTCACTGACTCATCAACGCCCACCCCAAACCCTTGGATCTAGAAAGCTGAAATTTTGCACAGAGGTTTCCTTTATGATGTAGACAAGGAATAAGGCCGGATTTTTCGAAATTCTTACGGGAAAGGGAATAATCTGGCAAACTCACGATGAAGTGTATAGCGGCAACCCCAGGTGTATGGTGCCAACCCACAATACACCTGAGTGGAGAAGGCCACAACGGGCTGGGAAGTCTATATTCTCCGATCTCAATATTAATTTGCTAAATAAATAGTTTTTTTTTTTTTTTAATGCTATAGATGCAAGGGTTCCGGAGCGAAGCGACGGTACCCGGCTAGTTCTTAATATTCAATCATTATTGGATAGTGACATCTGCAAATTGCTCCCGATTCTGCACTTCCAAAATTTTTTCGATTGGAAAGACCTCAGTATTTGAAAAACTGATGACAATGCCTGAACTACATTCAGTAGCAAATACATTTTTATTCTGATTGTTGCAAACACTCAGATATTGAAGCCACTGGAAGAAATGCAATGCTTCTGTTGTATGGCTGCAAAACATTAGAATCCAAAAAAGCACTGCATTACCAAATGTTAGTGGAAAAGATAGCTGCAGCTAAACAATTTATTACACCCGAGCTTTTGCCACCTATCAATTAGTCAACAAGGTAGGGGAAGGTGGTGTACCTAGGTCTTATTTTTACTTTTTAATTTTTAATTGGATAATTACTAAAAGAAAGGTAATAAAACACTTTTTTTTTTCATATTTTAGGCCTTTATACACAACATATATTTTTTGTAGATGTTTTTAAAAAGTATTTCAGAGCATTATTTACAATTTAAAAAAAGTGCAAATAGGGCCAAGGTACACCATGGATAGTGTACCGTGGTCCTGGGTATAGTGTACCTTGGACCAGCTATTTTTAGATGAAAAAAATCTAACCGAATAGTTTGAACATAAACATTTATTGGTATTTAACTACAGATAAATGTTAATAGGCACTTTTACTTAATGAGGTCTTAGATTAGACCTAATATAAAAATTATTAAATCAACAGTTTCATTCCTATGAGTAGGCTTAACCAACATTGTAATTAGACAGGTCAATTCCAATTGTTAATTTCTAAAGCTGCCTTTCAGATCCTCCAGGTCAACATGGGATGTGGTAACTTCCACATTAAATCACATTTTTCCACAATGTAAGTGGTAGAATCCTGTCTTGTAAATTTCTGTGAGTTTAGATCTTTCTTAAGGTATTTTACTTCATATGTAGTGTCACTTAAAGACATAACCTCAGCAACGAAGTACTTCATGGTTTTCTTACCAGCAAATTTTACCAGAACAAAACTTCCAATATCTATAAGTCTATCATCAGGATCTTCTAGTTCAGCAATATCTTCTTCAGAAAGACCAGATTCTTCACACAAGTTATCAATGTTTTCAGTTTCTGACTGTGAGCTATAAGAGACGGTTTTTCTAGTTGACTTAAGAATAGTTTTTGATTTCTTCAATATCCTTTCAGCCTTTTCTGCCTCGATGCGTTTTTTTTCGGGTGTGTCAGTTAAATGATGTACCTTGGACCATGCACCAAGGTACACCACTTGGCCATTTCATGAAAAATGGCTGACCCCCACATTAAGGTTAGGCTTATTTAATTTTTTAATAATTTAATTTAGACATAATTTTTAACAAATTATTATAACTAAAACTGTGCTTTATAAGTTATGCTTTCTACTATAAAGTAAACTATGTATGTTTAGGAACTATTAACACAAAATTCAACAGAAAAAAGTTACTTTTGATGGGTCAATTTCCTTTTTCAGGATTTATTCATTCAAATCAGCAGCTTGACAAATAAGTTCAAGTTCACTGGGACCTCTGGTGGCAAGTGTGTCAAAAAAAATATAGTGTTTTCTGTACATCTATACAGATGGTGCTAAAATCGGTATAGGTTCAAGGTACACCACCTTCCCCTACTTAGGTTTCACACATACTATCAAATAAGAACCTGGAAATCTACAGAAGAGAAGATCAATGCAGAAGAGTGGGGTTGGTATGCAAAGAATAATTCCTACCACCCTATAATTAGAGGCACGAGTTTTTAGCGTTATAAATTTGGAAATTTAGCATTTCAGCTTTTAGATTTCACATTTTATAGCAGTTTCAAATGAAATTTTAGTGTTTTGTAGCATTTTCTAAAGATTATTATGTAATGTTTCATTGATAAAGTTATGGAAACAAAATTAACTAGGCACATAAAAGAATAGTTTTCACTCAATCGACATGCTTATTAGAAACTACAGGCAAAAATATCTCTTCAGATTAAAAAAAATTACTTGTTATACTACATATGTATAGGCCTACATCATTACAGCCTACATCATCAATACTACAGTCAAAAGATGAAACAGTACTCATCCATTTGCATACAGGAATAGATACACCTAAACATTAAAAAAGAGCATATTACATGTTTCCACTGATTCACTTTTCATGGTTGTATACCCGTCATTTATCACCAGTCCATACTTCGAGAAAATCCTCTCACAATTTGCATTGCTCAATGGCATCCACACTTTTAAGAGTATTAGTAGCAAACTTTAAACTCATCTTTAAAGTGTTCTGCCACATATCCCCAATTAGATTTAATTTGTGAGACCAACACTGTCTACGAACCATTTAGATTCCAATACTGCCGGATCACATGATCAGTTGATTTACAGAAGTTGACTGGATTTTGTTTGTGGTGAATCAAACACAGCAGATTCCAAGAAAACAAGATAGCATGATTCTTTTTACATGACCTCTGACAACATAATTTAAGCTGAAGAGAACCATATGGGAAATAGAAAAATAAAAATCAAAATAAGTTTTATTTTTTTTTCAAAAAATTGCAATATCACTATATAAGAATTTTTGCTCTAAATGAGAAATTTTGCTTTCTATTGCTAACTTAAATCCTTACTAATTACACACAAAACCTCCGAAATTGACGAGAAAATGAAAAATGCGAAATTTTAAAGCTTATCACATTATCGCTCAATGTGAAAAACTCCTGCCTCTACCTATAATCTGTGACATGTCACCAGCTTCAGATTATCTATTTAACATGATCCGCTGTTCCTGCAAGACGAAATGTGCTAGTGCACGATCTGGATGTAAGCATAATGGATTGTCCTGTTCAGCTTCTTATGGCAAGTACCAAGTCAGTGGTTGCAATTACAACCACTCTACTGCCAATAATCAATATGAAGATAGTGATGAAGATTATTTATTTTAGTTTGTTTGTAATGAACAGAACTTGAATTAGAATTTGAAATATTTGTTGTTTTCGTGATTTTATAATTCTTTAAACATTTTTTTTTTTCATCTAAATTACATAAAAGTAGTTGTGCTGTATATTTTTATTTGGAACAGTGGTTGTATTTGAACCACTTAAATATCTTTCATTTTTATTTTAAACATTTTTAATTGTAAATAAAAGTATAATTTCTCTTTACAAAGCATAAATTAGTTTCTTTTTGGACACAGTCACTCCACCATCTTGAAATCCAGTTTTGGGGTGTTCTCATGGTCTGATTTTGTCTAATATTGGATATGTTATTCAACAATGATTCCTGAGCTGGAAACTGTTGAAAAAGTTTCTGAAGCAATTTTCCTCCGGTTTAAATGCAAATTGCCTGAACTAGTAAAGCAACATCGTACCTGCAAATGTTTCCTCTTTAATAGATTTTAATAATTCTATTGAAGACTGATTGCAAAATACACAAACCAAAATTAAGATAGTTGAGTTACATACAGAAGTTTTTCCTGTAGAGTGATGCCAACAATTGAAATAATGTTGCTAAACAAAGACAGACCTGCAAAGCTAAAAACATGTTGGACATTGAAGCTCCCTAATGAAAAGACCACAACAGTAATTGGAAGAATCTGAGTCAATTCATCTGTAGGATGATTAATATTTATAATGTAATCATATCAGATCGTATGACTAAATAATAACTTAGCAATAAAAAAAAAAAAAAATGTTTTCTAGCATAACATATGCAAAAAGTAACAGAAACCCCTAGCAGAAAAAAAAAAAAAACCACTTCAGTCAGAGTTCAACTCAACAGCATGGGAAATAAGGAAGAAATCAGTGTAATTAATATGTTACTTTCTTGGTAACAATCAAGAAGTTGCATTTCTTCGAGATAGATTAAAGAGAAAGTCTTTTATCTTGGCCAATTTGCAACATGATGCTATAAAAGGCAACATGCCTTCAGCTAGGCCATTTAGTATTTCGTAAAATTACAATTCACTTGTTTATAATGAATTGTTTTATAATATAATTAATTTTAAATAAAATATATAAATTTCATAATTGCACATATTCTTTAACTGGCTTATCTTTATCAAGAAGTTACTCAAATTATCAATTAAAACCTGAAAGAAAATTGTTCAATTTTTCATATCTTTAACTAAAATAAAGAAAAAAAAAACAATAATGCTGAATAACTCCACAATTTTTAAAGCAAATATAAATTAAGCTTAATATTCATGAGGAAAATTATGAAATTCAGATTTAAATG
This sequence comes from Thereuonema tuberculata, assembly GCA_023159025.1. NCBI lineage: Eukaryota > Metazoa > Arthropoda > Chilopoda > Scutigeromorpha > Scutigeridae > Thereuonema > Thereuonema tuberculata. Next base: position 328,883,619 of record JAFIDM010009631.1, on the reverse strand, counting down.
TAGAGAATACAAGAAAAAAGCAAACAAGATATCAGAAAATGAAAATGTAGCTATTGGTAATATCATTAAAAAGGAGGAAAGTCAATGTCTTCTTTTAATTATAAGGCCACTGACACTGCAGATAGTAACTATAGATCCTATTTTTTCTATCTACTACAGTCACTGTCAACAGGTGAAACTTTAAATTTGTTTGATGAATAAATTCCAACAACAGCACATCATATTTACAGCACTGAAGGTATATGGGAATACTGATCTTGGGAAAGTCAGCCAAATCATTATGTAAAACTTAAATTGTCAAATGAGACTTAAAAAAAGAGGTAACATTTTTTTCTTAAAATCCAATTATGTTGAAGTTTTAGTTTGTTTTTCCCCTCCTCTTCTAAGTTTATCATAAGACAAAGATATGCCATAACCTAAGATAGTTTCAATTACCTTTAAGTGTATTCATTGATTCTCAATATGAAAAACAAAAAAAAAATATCAAGTTATACTGGTTTACTTTTTGTAATATATTCGCCATAAATACTTAATTATGTAAATCACTGGTCGGCAACCTGCGGCCCACAGGCAGCATGCGGAGTCTTGGAACGGCCACAAATATTGTAAGTTTACTCAGTATACTACATTTTATTGTAATGACATATGGCCCAAGTGAGGCCCACACTAATCCCCACGTAAAATATTTGGCCCTTTTACAACAAAAGGTTGCCGACCACTGATGTAAATGATTAAAGTTATTTTTTCTTTTCTTTTCAAGTTATTGTCTTGAGAACCACTGTAGCAAATGGGTTATTTTTATCTTAAATTTCAGAGGCTAATATTTTGTAATATTTTGTTTATCTGGAATCAGAAGTATACAGTTGACAATGATATCTGGAATGAAAAAAGAAATAATCTTTTTGATTTCGGTTTCTTACTGTGCTATATCTTCTTGATGAGTACTTTGTGGAAGTGGAACTTGCTAATGGTTTCTGGCCTTATGAAGATGTTCATCAATAAACTCAAACTGTCATATATTGGTATATTGTCATATATTGGTTCAGTGCCTTCTCTCACATGCCAGCTATGAGATATTTGTTCCATTTTTTTTTTTTTCGTCATTCCTTTAGGTAGGATCACTATTTTATCATAAACATAAAAACTGATGAAAAGGAATCCTTGGAATGGTAGAAATACTTAATTCAAAATAATATGCACTATTCCTTAAAGATATCTAGGATACTAGATTTTTAATAAGAGCGAAGATATGACAATGTGACAAGATAGCCGTTTGTGTTCACTGATATTGCTATACAAATTCTTTAGGTAAAGATTTAATTTTTTTTTTTCAGTGAAATATTAGTGAACAAGAGAACAGTTTCACTAATCACGTTGCTTTCTAAAAGCTCTACCCTGCAACCTTTGCATGCAAACCTTACTCCCTAATCATCATTCATTTATCAATCAAGGTAATTTTTAAATTCAATTCAAATTACGGTTTACAACTACTGAAGTGTAACAGTTTGCAGCACAAAACAAATTAGGTAAGACTACCAAAATATGTAAAACTGATGAAAATATATATATTAATGATGATATATTAAGCATGATCTTTATTATTTATGTCATATTTAAAATTCTTATTTCCACAGCAAACTGTAATTATGGCAAAAATATTTATTCTAATGATTGTCAGAAATGTATTAAACAATTATAAATTAGAACTTTATTATTTATAATTTCACCACTGTTAATATCTCCCAATGTAATATCACTAAATGTCATTTCACCTTTCAAAATATATCAATGAAAGGACTACTTCACTTTGTATAGATGAACATTCTGAACTGGTCTTACGTGAAACAGCTTCACTGCAATTCTCATCACATTATAAAAAATACTTTATCAAAGTCAATTTCATAATTGCTTTGTATTTCCTAAAATGTTACTATTTTGCAAAGTTTTAAAGGCGTCTGAAATATAAATAACAGTTAATTTACAATAATAATAAATATTTTTTTATTATTACTGTAAATTAACTCTTAAACTGTAAAAATTCTCTATTATTCCTTTAAAAAAAATTATCTTTATAAGTTTCTACATCGTACTTTAAAAAAAAAAAAAAAAGTTGAAAAATAACACAAGATTTTAATTCTTTACAATAATATTACAGGTTAGATAGCTTAAGTTTTGAGCTGATTATAAATAACTTTTGTTTTGTTCTTTCAATTTATTTTCATAGAAAATACTTTAGAACTGATCCTAATTTAAAATAGGATATTAATAATGGTTTGTTCCCCTTTATTAAATTCCTTCTACAAACAAAAAGTGGAAAACTTTTCATCCCAAAACATAATGAAATTTCAAAATTAATCAATATTATTTGAATGTTTCCATCTTCATTCAATTTGAAGATGCTCAGAAAACATATCAGTTTGGGAAAAGTCTTCAGAACTACGCAAACATACCATCCAATTCTAATTTTTTTCCTGTCTCATTCTTGCTATATATGCTTTACATGCTATAATGTCTTGCTTTCTTTGTTATGCAACAAACTATTTTTGCAATCAACTGCAGGATGCTTCTCTCACATTTTTTGTTGCACATCCAGACAAACATTTGCAGGAACAGTTTCTTTGCAGTACAGCAACTCACGATGAATAATGCCTCAATAATCCCACTATATGCACATCATCTTCCTTCCATTAAGATAAGCTTTTGGATCCAATTTAGGTTATTTTACCTTTTTGTCAACCCACTGTCTTTTAGTGATGATATTCTCACGATATCTACATTTTATCACCAGTGACAACCTTTCAGAAATTGCTAGTTGGCAGCCACAAAACAAACAACCCATTGGAATTGACAGCGCAGATGTTTTATGGTTGTTACTAAGGACACAGACTTCAGTCTCCTAATTTACCAACTTGTTCTACTTTTTCCAAATGCTGTCACAGATTAGAATATGTGTATAGTTTCCCTGCTAATTCACTAGTTCGCTAACATGGATCTGACATAAATAACACATTTAATAGTGATATCAAAATCTCAAAAATTAAAAACATGTTTTTTTCCAAGTCATATCTAGAACAAAACCTGACAAACCAATACCATACTGTTTGATCTGTTAGATGCTGTAAACATGGCAAATTTCTTCAGCAGAGAAAAGGAATAAGACAGTAGATGCTTAGGAATCACTTTAATATAAATTTATTCTATGTAGAAAACTAAGACAATCATCATCTTTAACTGTTTATTAACGGATAACTTCTCAACTGAATATGCTCACAGAACAATATCAATCTTTTAATTTACTAAACAACCAACTTTATGCATTACAAAACAACTCGTGAAGAGTATTACAATCCAATCATTAATTTATCCTTTCAATACCTACATAAAAGAAACTTATTGCAGGGAATTATGTCAGCAACTTGTTCCCCAAAACAATTTATTAGAATTTGTATCTGGCTCTAGTTTTACAAAGAATATCGTTTTCGAAATTCAAGAGAAGAACTGCCATCACTGAACATGTAGTGTAGTTTTATTAGAAGAAAAACAATTAAACTAGACGATTGATATATTAGCAAAATAAGTAGTAGTTAGGATTTCTACAGCTGCATAATGAACAATACAAGAATTTCAGAACTTTTCAAAATGATATCCATTGAATGTGAAGATCTAGAAACCTTTTAAAATCAATGTAACTGCTTATGTTATGAATTATCAATGATATCTAAACAGTGAGCAGATTCAAATGCAAATTCCTTTGGACTGTAATTTAATTATTTAAATCAAAATTCTTGGTAAAATACCCATGCCTGCAGCACCCATCATTGTAGTTCCCGAGATAAATAAATGTAACAAACAATTCATGGAAGATAAATTACAATATCTTAAAAATTGATTTTAATAGGAAATTTTGTTTCGTTTGAAGCAGGAATATGTAAGCAAATTAAAAAAAAATAATAAGACCAACGGGAATTACAAGCACTGTTTCACAATGTTGAAATTTTAAGTAAAAGGGCTCAATTTCTAAAGAACAAAACATTAAAATGAAGTAAAATGTATATTAAATTTAGTTATAATTCATTCTTCTTACATTAACATAAAAAAAGTGAAAAATCTCTATGATTTCAATTGCAAATTCCAGAAATTTGATTGGTAGAAATTACTTAATGAACTTAATTAAACTCAAATATCAAATAATAGTCTTTTCTATATATTTAGAGCTATAGTTGGGAAAAGAAAAAAAAAAAAAAAAAATATTAAAATGCTTTTCAAGTAGCCTGTTTCTCAAAAAACAAAAACTTAGAATTAATAATAATCACCGAAATAAAAAAAAAAATTCAAATTTTATTTACTTAATTCACATGCTTAATTTGCTTAATTTATTAGTGTCTTAATATAATATCTGCTAGATAATTATCTTGCAATATGTGGAATCAATAAATTTTGTTTACTTAATTGTTTTAGAAATAAAGACAAAGCAAAGAAAACAAACTATGATGTCCAATCAAAAGCACTGTGATAAATGAAAAACAAATTTAGCACTTGGATTAGTATCTGCAACCCACTCCTTATGTATTCGTCCCAGAAATTATGCAAGAATATGATCTGGATCAAATTACTAGTCAAAAACACCATCAGGCAAAGTCATGAAGGTAAGTAGTACAATGATACTTATAGAGCAACAGTGAATGGTAGAAGTGATGAGGTCAATAGTCTTAAGAGTCTAATTTTTAAGGGGGGGGGGGGAGGTACCAGTTCACTTGTTTCAGATATCTGGATGCGTATGTAGCAGAAATGTTGCTTCCGACTTAAGCAACAAATGGTGCGGGAAAAGCATTATGTTTATCATGAACATAGATCAATGTTTGCATATTGGTTACATTTGAAATGGTAGGTATAGGTATCATCTGTAACTAATGTTTTTTATCTCATTGTTGTTTACTTTTCTATACTGTACTTTTCCATACAGAAAGTATAATTTTTATTTTGGTTTAATTCATATACACTTATGGGAGCAGAGTACTCTGAATATACAGAATTTGTTTCGTCCTGTTGATTCTTCAACGATTCACTTAGTACAACCAACAGATGTTATCACAAGTAGACAGTTAAATGTTAAATTTCTTAAATGAGAGACTGGTGTTTCTCAGCTTCAAGCTTAAATGGACATTAATAGATTTATTTTAAGCCAAACATACACTATCCAAGTCAAATGCAAGCTACACTGAAAAGCAAATGTAATTTTCTATAAATTTATAATGTGCAAGTGGTGTTTTTAATTTGGTAAGACTCGTTTCCAGAATAGCCTTCTTCTTGTGTCAAAAAGGTTTGACGATAATTTCTATCTCAAAAAAAAACTCAATGGAAAAACACCAATTCTTAAATGTGAAGATGAAGAGGGAGAATGCATTCCTTTTAGTCGCTATAAATAGATATCCAAATACTCATGATGTTTATTATCAAATAGAGAATTGGGAAGATATTATGAAAATTAATTAAAAAAGTACATAATTCGACTCCCCATACACTTATAATTACATAAAAATGATGAAAATAAACTATCATCATGTTTTAATTTAAAATAATTTATTTGACAAGTCATAATTCCCTCCTTTATGGCAAAACAAGTAAAAATTGTGGATAATTTAATTCAAAAAGATTAATTTATGCTGAAAATAGATTGTGAGACCTCTAAAAACATATATTGTAACTCGACGGCTATAACATACTTTTTACAATGGTGTGCCATGAACAAAGATTAAAAAGAGAGAGAGAGAGAGAGAGAGAGAGAGAGAGAGAGACAAACAGACAAGACTTCATTTTCAAAATAAATTAAATAGAAAATTCCAGAAATACAGCAAGCATTCTTAATTTAAATTGTGTGCTATTCTGAGTAACGTGATTAAAGCTCGTGCGGTCCCACCCAGAACATTAATCATCCTTTTGTACAGCGTCAAAGACACATATACCCACCAGGTATTTGATCGTATTAGATCATACTTTACAATAAATATGTTAGAGAGAGACCACACGTATATAAGTTTATTATAAATAAATGTTCTATTTTATAATTAGCTATTGTTGTTAATTTCTTATTGTACCCAATTTATAAATTAAACTTTATCATAGGTATGTATATTTATATATACAGCATATACAGTAGTGTTCACTACAATCTGCAGTTTGAAGGAACTGCTGAGGGCTGGGAACCGATCCCCTGCAGTGGTTGCAGGGATTCTACTGCACAATCTAAACAGTATTCTACACAATAGCCTTGGCAATAGCAATGAGAAACTTCAAATTTTGCGAAATGTTAATATTTCTAATTCTGAAAGAAGACATTCCAGGAATCAAAAAGTAATAAAATGAAAGGTGTAAGATCTGAAATTCAAAAACAAAATGTTTATAGCACAACTTAAACTTACTATTTATTTCTATACTCAAGTATAGCCTATCATCTCACAAGCAACAGCTATTATCAGTGAAAGTTTCAAATAGCCTATAAATAACCTGTTTTTAAATTCTTTGTTTAAAACTACTTATAGTGCTTGGTATTCTTTTATTTATAATAAAAATACCACACATAAGTGAGAAAGAAAGAAGGGATCTATAACTTCACTCAACAAATAAACTCTGAACACTTGTAGTTGTTACAAAATACATGCCTATTTTCTAAATATATGGCAATATCATCTGTGTTACTGAAATACTGAATTTACATTTTCATTCTACTTTAAGATAAAAAGAATTACTATATTCTTTATCAACTGATTTTTACCATTAATTTGGCAAGATAATTTGTATTCAATGACTTATTCATGAAACCTTATTTCTAGAAACAGAAAAAAAAACAGTGGGAGGGGGTGCAATGGTTTGGCCCATAAACTCTTAATCCATTGATGAAGCCCTCACACTGATAATCAGTTTTTTTATTTAAAAAAAAAAAAAAAAAAAAAAAGATGTTATTACAAGCAAGGTTTTCCCCAATATCACCGATTGCTGATTTATCTGTTGGAAACCAAACGGATAAATACTGTTTTAATGTAAAATAAGGAAAAGGGTCACATAAGAATGTTTACAAAACAATCATTTAGCCTTTTCCTAAGATCATTTTCCTTAATTATGAAGAGCCTTAACATTTCATTAATGTTTACATATTAAATTAGTTTACACTGTTCACTTAATTAGAATCTCTGCCAAATTCTTTCAATAGCTTGTAGTTGGAATACAAGATAATATCTCTAAAGACAGTATATTTATCAGCAGATCAAAATATTACTTAACTTGAAAACTAAAAATACGAGTATCAAATTAATGATCAAAATGCACCATAATAAAATTTACAATATTCAATACTTATAACCTTTTATAATTTTTCACTGATGTTATCTATAATAAAGATCCTTATCATGATTTGTTTAGAATCAGTTGACAAAATCCAGAAGAATTTAATTAACTTTATTTTCAATTTTGATGAACAATTGCAAAATACTAATATTGAATAAATCGTTCTCTAGTGTCAATTAGATATTTCACTCAATCAAGTTCAAGACTTCCTCCTCTACAAAACAATTTTTTTTTTTTTTTTTTTTTTTTTACCCTATTACTTTTACATCAAAGCAAGTAGCCTCTGCTTTACCAAACCACACAACAACCATATATTATAACTTCTAAGATCAATTTTATAGACACCTTAAGCAAGAAAAGCAATATAAACATACTATTAATTTTGATTTTTTTTTGTTCTCGATTTCCTGTTTATGTGACACACACAACATTCTGGATGAATGCATTTTGTAAAAAATGTGATGAAAACAGTAATGTAGGAAAGATGCAGTACCAAAAGAGTTCATTTCATTACAAGGCCACAAACTGAGCTGAATTTAGCATTTATTGCAAGTCAATACCTTGAGCTCTGATAACAGCTTCCACTCGGCGTCTCATTGATCGGATCGCATTCATGGCCTCATGTTGCGCAATATTGTTCCATTTCTCTTTTAACGCCCTCTTCAACCCCTCGATTATTTCTGGAGCTGGATTTCTAACACAAACTCTTCTCTTAAGGAGGTCCCATCGATGTTCAATAGGGTTCAGATCAGGACTATGTGAAGACCACCGCACACTCAATGCCAACTGCATTCAGATAATCCCGAACAGCAATAGCAGCATGTGGCCTCGTGTTGTCGTGCATGAAAATGAAGTTTTCTCAGACGAATCCAGCGCAAGACAATACATATTGTTGTAACACTTCGGTTATATACCGTGAGCCGTCAACCCATCTTCCGTGGGCCCAGGGTTGATAAACACGCCAGTTTTGGCTGCAAGTGAAATGCCTGCCCATAGCATGCCAGAGCCTTCTCCATAACTGACCGTTTCCTGGAAGTAATATTGCGCAAAATGTTCACCAGGCCTTCGATAAACACGGTTTCATCTGCCATTGCTATGTAAGCACATTCGAGTTTTGTCAGAGATCACTGAACCCCATTGTGAACCTCCATTGTGCTACAGTCCTATCAACATGACCGCGAGCAAATTGAAGGCAGGTTTGTCGATGAGCTATGGTCAGAAGTGGTCTTGTTCAGGCCCATGTGGGGTCAAATTTCCTTCCTGCAGCCTTTTTCTGACTGTCCAGCCACTGACAGATACTCCATGTATATGGTGCAGCTCTTTTTGGACCTGAATGCTGGTCAAATTACGAATGCATAGTGCAGTGCTAATAATAAAATCGGTCATCTCTTGCAGTTGTAGTTCGATGTCCACCAGAACCTGGTCTCTGATGAAAGGCACCAGTTTCCTGGGACCTCCGATAGACTCGTGATACAGCTGACTGCGACATATCGTCGAGTGTGACCCTGCTGTAGTAGGACAACTGCCTCTGCCACTTCCTCGATTGTCGTATCCATCTTTGTGGAGTAATAATGACGATAGGATTCCAATACAATAATTCACATTCATGAAAAAATATATTATATGTCTCCCGTACACAACAATTTCACGTGTTTCCGAATGCTATACATACCACCACGCACATGAATTATATTCATACCCTTTCCACCAATTACCGGCATATCTCAAAAACTTGTCATATTATCACACGTTCGATGTCATGTGAATATGAATTTCTTATTCTTTGTTATTTTATTACTTGTAGTTTTCAAACGATCGAAAATTTGTGAATATTTAAGGTTCACTACTGCGTTTCAGTTTGAGTCGATTTCCTTGAAATCAAGTGTATTATGAAAGCACAGAAAATGCTCAGTGAAAGCCAATGAAGCTTCAAACTAACCCTTAATGTTTAACTAAGTAGATTAACCAGACAGATATACCTCTCCTCCACTGGTGTTCTCCTGAATAAGAAACTATTTTATAATTTTTAAAAGTAAGTTAATGTTCAAAATATTTGCTCATTCAATAATCAGAACACTATAAATTTTGAAAAACAAACAACTTATTTCAATTTTCAGGTAACTTTTCACATCAGTATTCTACACAATGTGGCTCTTCAAACATTCATCAATAACTGAAAATATGAAATTGATGAACAAAAAGGTAACTGCTTGTGCAAACAGAACAAAATCAGATTTCCACATTTTTCAATTTGGAGAATGTTCAAGACTACAGATGGAAATTTGGTAATTTAATGATTTGTATTTATGGGCCTTGTAGACACATCATTGTAAGTAATTCAGAATTTTCTGACCAAAGTTTTAAGACTTTTTGAGTTCTGGCTCCAATACACCAAGTTGATGCTCACAAAAATTAGAAACGTCTAAGGAATGTGGATGTGTTTTTGTATATACTGTTCAAAAACATTGTTGCCTCAAAATTATGGAATCACTTCCTGTCTGCCTCCATCTAATTTCTTTTATATGAATTTAAAGATTCCCTGCTAATCCTCTAATTTAGATATTCAGAAAGATAATTAATCCTGACTTGCCTTAATGTCTAGGCTTTTTCCAATAGTTTTACCATTACACAAGTCATTTTTCTTTTACTAGCCATCAAGGAATTTTAACAAAGTCTAACTTGAAGCTTGTATTTCTGTTCCGATATGTTTTTGAACCAAAAATTTCTCAGTAACAAGTAAATTCTCAGCTTCATCTACAAAAGCATCAGGAAAAAATATATTATAGCTTAAAATTTCTCTCATACTACTTATATTTTGTTGTGTGTTTATAGAAGGCTTCTTTGATTACAATTATGGGCACATTGTCTATGTTTCTGCTTGATAATAAATTCTTTAAAATTTACTCATTCCATAACAAGGCCTTCTGATTATGTCTCGCATTCTCAGAAATCTCCAGTTTCGAGTTTATTTTTAGAAGCTTAAAAACTACCTTGGAATTCTCTAAATTAATGAAGATTTGCAGAAGTATCGACTAAGTAGCAGGTCAACAAATCAATCAGTACACTAACCAGGAAGAACCCTTATGTTCGCCTGATTATAAAACTTAAAAAATTAAATTCTAATAAAAGTTTGTGTTCAAATATTTTCTCATTTAGTATCCAATCCCCCCCTCCCCCACCCCCAAGCATGTAAGTACACATTCTATGGATCTTATGAGTTCCATAGAAAAATCCTGGGGAAAGATACTGAGGGGGTTTTTCATTGCCATCCTCAGAAAGCCATTATGGAAATGTCAGACTAGAAGAGAAAGCAAAGATTGACAACACAAGAAACGAAAATGCCACTGGTGGGATTCGAACCCAGGTTCCGACACATCTTCCTTGTGGTAGGCCACCGCTAAATCACAAGGCCATGCTGTATTGGCTTATGTAAACAGCCACAGTTAAATCAATAAGGCAGTCATAACAAAGCAGCTAAGCGAATTCAATGTTAAATACGACAACAAATTTAGATTAAATGAAAAACAGTTTCTTTATTCTTTCAAGTATCTAGAAATATTTCGGTACGAAATACTTAAAAAAAAATTTTCTTTTATTATTTTTAAAACCCAAAAGAATTAGCAACAGCAATACTGAATCACCTGTTGCAACTAATTCAGATGCATTTTTCTTAGGCTCAGCAAGTATTTTATATAGAATTTCTAAATAAGCAAATGGACTAAAAGTTATGTGGCCATGTGAGTTTATTCACTGCCTTCATTAGGGTCATTAATTTCAACAGAAATTTAACTAAATTATTGTTATGAGTCTTGTAAGAAACAAACTGAAAACTTAAATACTGAATTTCTTGATCATTAACTGGCAATGATTAAAAAACTATGCTTCTGTAAGCAAAAGTAACATGTCCAAATTTGATTTAAAACCTTATCTTTGACAAGTACCATTAAAGTAGCACTGCAAAATCCATCCAACAAGGATAGTTAGTTTTACTCTACTGGAAATCAGCCAGGTTAAAAAAAAAAAAAAAAAAAAAAAAAAAGTTTTCTTTATACCATTCATCAAAATCAGCAAGAAAGCCTGACACTTTCCTCATATTAACCAGGTACATAAACATAAAAGGTATTTCTCCTTTGTTTAATAGTCTATACTTGTCTTTATGTTAATGTTTATTTAAAATGAATTTAAAGTTAGTATGCCACAAATTGTTGTAATGCAGTTAATTTTAGTCACTGAATTTTACTTTCATGTGACATACTCACTAATCTCACTTACATTTAATTCCTACATTAAAATAGTGTGGCTTAGAGAGAAATAAGGTACAGTTGCTGTTTTAAATACTGTATAGAAATAGTTCTAGAAATTATTAAAATTGTTATTCGAGTAATTCATTTATACCAGTAATTAATTCCTTAACATTAAACTGACTATTGCACTAAGAATGCTGAATGTTCAATAATCATTTCTAAATCCGACAGCAATTCTTTCAAGTTCAATTATTCATTGACAGAGTTCAACTCTTGTCTATATTAAAATTTGGAACAATTTTGTTGGTCCAATTCTTGAAATTTCTAAAAGCTAATACTGTGTTGTAAATATATTATCCTATTGTTAAATTTGTAATTAATTTCTTACAGGAACTGGAGAAAAAAATAGTTTATATATATATAATTATACAGTATTAATAAAGTTAACTAATGTATTAAAAAAATGATTATTGGCCAATTTTTTTTTAACAAAAATCAACGAATTTCATTTAAGACCTGAAATTGTTCTTCCGGATATAAGACCCAACTAAGATACCCCTACTCCCCAACACCAATGCATCCCTGCTCCCGCAAGTTCATCTCTTCCCTCCTCCCATAGATAATGCCCCAGATTATCAGATAAGTCTTCAACCAGTTTACACTTCCTGTCTAGCATAAACATCACTCCTGCCTCTCAATGCAACTTATTAAATACGAAATCATTAATGTACGACTAAAAAAAATAAATTTTGTAGCAAAAATTACAATGAAAAAAGTTTAAGCAGAAACCAATCCCCAAGCTTTGATTTACAGTATGTTTGACGTACGAAAATAAATTATCATCAACTTATTCTGAAGCTCAATTTAGCTGAAAATCCATTCAGCTAATAAAAACAATATTTCAAATAACCAATAGTCGAAATTCCCCCGCGAAGTTATTGATAGTATTTTAGCTTCATTAACAGTTGAAATCATTTATAAAATTACTGAACATTTAAATAAGAAGCCATAATGCGTTCTATGAAATGGAAAGCAGATGCTTTGAAATGAATCGGGATGAATAATTCTGGTAGCAAATTACATTTATGTACTAAATTACTGGATGAGTTGCCAAAAACTGAGTAAAAGGAAATTATGTTTCAATCCTTTAGCCGCTGAATCACAAAAAATAATGAGAGATTTTGAAAAATTCATTACAGTAAAATAAAAAAAAAATTCAAGGCTTTAGCTTATCTATTCATTTCACAACCGTTATTTGTTATTTACGTACGGGTAATCAAAATTGCAGCAAAATTGATAAAAAGAATTAGCCTACAAAACATAAATAATAAATCACACTATTTTTAAAAGCTAAAAATAATACACTTACAAATTCAAAAGGATGCGAAACAAAATCCAATTCGTTAAATCTGAAGTTGCGAAAGACTGTATCAAATTCAACTGAAATCTAATTATTTTGATGTCAAAGAGAAAAGAAAAGCTCTATCGCCCAAAAACAATAAAAATTCAATAGATTCATATCTTCAATTATGTTCACTGAAATTTTTTTTATGAATTTGCAAATGAGCTTCATTCCGCAAGAAAACAGTATTTAAGTCCACTAGGCAAAGAAACAGCAACTGGCTTCCCAACCATTCTTCACTGTTTACAATAGATTCGTGTCCCCTAAACATCCATTTGGCATCAAATAAAATGGTTCTATCGGTTTGAGTCTAATGAAAATCCTAGCAAAAATGATAGTTACTAAAATTAAGTTAATAAATTTAAATCGCAAAGTAGAAAATATTCACCAACAGCACACGTATGGTATGTATCATGGAAGAAAAAAAAAATATGCAACAATGCTAATTAGTGTAGTGTTAAATTCAGTGCCAAAGTTAGAATCGCCTAATTTAATCAAATCATGACATCTTGTGAAATTTAAAGAATCAATTCATTTAAGACAAAAAAGACGAGAAGAAAAATGAATTCAATGAAAACATGACTCCAATCGACCAAGTGAAGATGGGATTCAAGTAGTCCGTTGAGATAATAAAGCGTTTCATTTTTGTCAGAATTTCCTTAGAATATGTGAAACACGAGGCTGCAATTGCTTTTAATTCAAATATTGGTTTCAGTAATCTAAAAAGCTTACAAGATTATCTCAAATTAGTTTTATTTTAAGGTCCAAAGAAAAAAAAAAGTGGAATAATCTTCTGGAATCAAAATTGAATTATTCTTGTTAACCCTAACAAGAGGGAATCGAGATTGGAAAGGCAGTCGAGTTTCCTTTAAGGTTACAGGTTTATTAAAGTATATAGAGAGTTTCCTGATGACGAAGAATATATCTGGGATTCGCACACTGACTTTTTAATGGAAAAGAAAGGGGGTGAACGACTTGAAACCTGGATTTCACATTAGGCCTAATCATAACATGACGTCACAAGAATAGGGCAATGGTGTTATCCCGTTGTGTTCCTTATTCTTTTTTCGTTATTTTTTTTTTTAATTTTTTAGAGGACGACCCCCTTGTCTAGTTCGGTTTAGTTTTCCTCCTATGGGTCCCCAGACTTACCTCCGACACTTCCTCGTCCTCGCTCTCAGATAGATCGGCCATGAAATGGGTCGGAAGAGACGGTAGTCCCTCTGCCTTTTGGCCAGTTGGCGACGAAGGGCCTGAGCGATGCTCCGAGTCTTTGAGGCTCTCTGAAGACGAATGGCGAACTGCGTTCTGCATGGCGGGTTTTTCGCATCACAGATCCGACTTCCAAAATTGTGCGGTTATATTCTACGCCTTTCCAATGGGGATAATACTTCGCGAATTCCTAACGTGAATCTCGTTTAACCTATTCGCCACCTATCCCCGCCATTACTGAATAGACTTGAAGCTAGTTCCCGGATCATATCCCACAATGCACTGGTGAAAAATACTTCACCTGGCCCCTACAGGACATAGTTTTTACTAAATACTAAATAGATCTTCTGAATTTCACTAATCGACGTAAAAAAATAATTTAAATTTTTTCTAAGTGGAATTTAAGTAGAGCTACCTGATAAGAAAAAACTCCGATATTAATTCCAAAAATATTTTCTAAAAGCTTTATTTGTTGTTTAATTATTTTTTTATTCCAGTTAACAAACTCGAAAACTAAAAGAAAAAATCCTGAATTAATAAATGAGACCACATTTTTTTATTATTATTTATAAACTACGCAACATTATTTTTTTATTTGAAAATTAGACGCAAATATTCTCATTTTGAAAACTAGAAAGTGCTGACTTCTCTGCTAAGCTTCTGACGTCTTTTCCGGAATTCTTCTGACATGTGTCTCAATGCTTTAGCGAAACTGTGTTCACAGAAATACCACTTTCCATCTAAAACCGTTTTTTTTAAAAAAAACAAACCCATCAATCGCACAACAAAAGGTAAAACCGACAGATCTTATAATCGGTTTCATTCTTAATTTATCATACATTTTAGTCTTCTTTCCTTGTGACGCTTTGTTTCAGTCCAATTTAAATCTTTATTTTTTTTTATTTTTTTTTCGGAGTTTCCCATGCTTACGCATTGATTCATGAGATTCTTTTGTTCAATGTGAATCATCGTTTTCCACTCCAAATGTGAAGAATTTATTTTGCTTTACACTGTGATTATTAGATAAATCTCGAGTTGAAATAACTTTATAATCACTTAATAAAATTAAAAATACCATTTTGAAAAAAAAAAAAAAAAGCATCTGTAAGAAGTATGAATCAACAAGATCAAAATAATTATTGAATTAATTTAATTAAACGTTTTGATATACATCAAAAAAGATGTATATATAGTGTCCCATAAAATAGCGAATTTAACTACGTTTGAATACCAAATCTGCTACTTCACAATAGCGTCTGACAACCCAACAGGAATTAAGTGGCTGAGAGAATTATACCAGTTTAATTTTTCGAGTGTCTTAAATTTCATAACCGATCAAACTATTAAAAAGCTTCAAAGAATTAATTTATTAACCTAGTTCACTGCAGATCAGTGTTTATTTCTTTACATCGGATGTGATGTTAAAACGTCAGAAAATTCGTTTACATATAATTATCTGAATAATTATATATATTTTAATTTGCATAATAATTTAGCAATTTCAGCAGTGGTGCTTGAAACGCTTAGGAGTAATTTCGTGAGCAAAACGAAACTTTTAAACTTAGTGGTGACCCTATAATTTCTTTTTTAAGGTTTATAGGAGCTGATGAATACCTCATTGCTGTTCATTCATTAGCTTCTCTGGTGCAGCTGTTAGCAAAACTCGGATAGGCAATCCATAACAGATACTGTTCACCTTAATGAACATTGGCCAGCACTCCAGATTTTTTAGTACTAATAACAAATCATGGCCTTCATTCTCCAGTGACTGGAAGGCCTCTTCTTACAGCAGTTGTCAGTGGAATTTGAAGGAAAAGGTATAAGGAACTATCCAAGTTAAAGAACTACAAAATAAGTTACTAAGTTTGATTGGTACTTACGTATTAACGCCACCGCAGTGGCGGAAGTTGCGCACCGCAGTTTAAGGGTTGAAAAATTATAGAGAAAGAAATGAATGAGGAACAATAGTTACAATTGTTGAAAATAAGAACCTTTTTAATATTAACTTCTTGTAGCAGATAGACATGGGAATTCTCTCCAGGGAGTCTTGGAGAACAACGATTGTAGTATGATTCGTCGTTGGTGCATTAGTCCAAAGACTGGTTTGCCCCATGTAGGTGCCTTCCATGTATCCCTGACAATGACCCTATGCTTCAGATCTTGATAATTTGTGCATCCTGCATCTTGTATTGGCCTTGCAACCCAGGTGTTTCGGGGGCATCCCGTTGGTCGTTTTCCTTCAGTTCTGTCCTCAATCACATCACTAGCAATCCTCCGTGTTGTAGAGTGTAGCCGATCATCTTAATTTCCTGTTTCTATATCTCTTCAATTGACTTCTTCGATGTCCAACTAATTGTTTCCATGCTCCTCCAGCACTGCATTTCTAGTGCTTCTGATCGTCTTTATTTATCATGCAGGTCACAAGGTTGTTGGACAGTTCTGAGGATATTAATAGCTACTCATGTGAAGGGCAGTTTTAAGCTCAAAAGCTTCTGGGAAGAGGAATGAAAATAGCAATCCATCTTCCAAAAGCATGGATCGAAATTCAGGACTGTGGAATTGAATAGCCAGTCCATTCAATCAGTTCCTTGTTCATGAAAATATTGGTCCACAAAATGATTCCTGTGTAAATAAGCATTATCATCCTTCAGTATAATCATGGGCCCATTACATCTGCAAATGGAAGAATATATTGTTCAAGGATCTATCTCTGTTACACTTGTCCTCTTCAAAAGGGCCTTTCTGAACGATCTCTTGATTGTTATCCCTGCCCAGACCAATAGACCTTCACCAGAAAAGTGATCAGTTTCATTGAAAATTTGATGGCTTCTTATCTTGTAACTCTTTCTGTCTACATAAAATTCCTTCTGGAATTGGATTGCTGACTTCACTCGTCTGTGACTAGAACGAAATTAACTAATTATGTTATACAATTCCAAATATATCCTTTTCTGAATTGGAGACAAGAAGACAGAGACTATTGGTCTCCTGGTATAAAGGCCTACTTCTGGTCACAGTTTGCTTTGAAATTCTCATTCCAGTTCCTTCAGCGAGTTGGAAACAGCATGAGAATTGGTCATATCGCTAAAATGTTTGATGATTATATGCAGATCATCTTGAGGTCTTGTAGCACAAGCATGTCCTTCAGCAGGTGTCTTCTGTTCTGCATTATACACTGACTGCTCAATTGAAAGTAGACATCTGCCGTAGTGGAACAACCTATGCAAATTCTGGCAATAATTTGAATATATTCGTTATTAAACAACACGATCATGTGTAGTTGGAGTCATTTGGTGTCTAACCATGTGCTGAGGTAAAATGCCACCATCAAAGCAGCTGAGTGACTTTCAACATGGAGTATCATAGGCTGCCACATTAGTGCACACTCGAGCCATAAGAGTGACACTGAACCTGCCAAAGTCGACCGTGGGTGCTGTTATCACGAAGTGGAAACATGACGTCATGGAGGTGGCCGAGCCCCCATGCTGACCGATAGAGACCGGAGGCCCTGAAGCGGTTGGTACGGCAGAACAGAGCTGTTCCAGTGTAACAATGGCGTCAGGACTTCCAGCAGACAATGGGGACAACTGTCAGTATCATGATGATTCGTCAGGAGCTTCATGCCTTAGGGTACACCGGTCGGGCAGCTGCCCACAAGCCTAACATCACCCCTGTAAACGCCCAATGCCGTATGGCCTGGTGTAAAGAGTAATGGTCTTGGTCGATGGACCGCTGGAATTATGTGGCGCGACAAATCACACTTCACACTCTACTGATCGGATGGGCACACCTGGGTGCGGCATTTGCTCGGAGTGGCTGCTACCTGAGTGTGTCGTCCTAACAGTGAAGTTTGGCGGTGATGGTGTGGTCGTGTTTCTCCTGGTTTGGACGTGGTCTGTTGGTTGTGATAGAGGGGAACATGGCATCCACACTGTATCTGGATGTTCCAGACAATTCCATGCTTCCTATGTTGTGGTCACAGTTTGGTGAAGGAACATTTGTGTTCCAACACGACAATGCACCCTGCCATAAGGCCCGTGTTGTCAGCGCCTGGTTTCGAAGAATAATGTTCAGGAACTTCAGTGGCCTGCCCAGAGTCCGGACCTCAACCCTATTGAACATCTATGGGATGAATTGGAGCACCGGATTCGTGCGCATCCGATGTGACTGCAAATACGCATCCAACTTGTGCAGAGTTTGAAAGAAAAGTGGGCAAAAATACCGGTTGCTTGCTATTAGAAACTGGTGGAGAGCATGCCACGGTGTGTGGATGCTGTGCTTAGGGCAAAAGGCCACAGTACACACTATTAGACACGCTGTAAATAAAGCATCTGTTCCATACCACAGGTGTCCACTTTCAATTGAGCAGGCGGTGTATATCCTGAAACTGTTTCTGAAGCCTCGATAGCACATGCTTGACATTCAACTACATGGCCATATCAGTTTGACTCAATCTCATCTCCATCCAACTAATAGCATATCATCATAAAGAATCAACTAAAGATTTGTTAGGCATTTAACAAGAATTGGCTAGATCAAAATTACTAACTAAAGTTCCAAAAATGAAAATTGTGTTAGTGTCAGATGATTGGAAGAATTCAGTGATATCTTCCAATCTATAAAAAAAAAAAAAAAAATGGAGAGGGAGAATTTAATTGGAAAATATAGAGCTATCAGTTTGTTGTCAATTGTATTCATGAAGGTTATTACTAATCACTGCTGAACACAACCAGATTTAGTCAATCACGAGAGCCAACTGGATTTCAAAGTGAATACATCAAAGTTGACCATTCACATATTGAAAAAAGCAAACGAAAGAACCAGCAAATAAAAGATGACAATCTACTGTACAATAGTACAAATTATCATGAAAGGGCCTTTGATTCAGTTAAGATATCTTCTGTTATTAGAACTTTCGACACGTACAATGTTGACACTGATTATGTAGAACCTAACAAAAACGTTTACTGAAATGCTACAGTAACAATTCAATTAAATAAAGTTACAGAAAACAAAAATAATGGTAGGAAAGGAGTCAGAAAAGGAGATACCATCTCTATTTAACTATTTAAAATATCAGAAATGTACAGAGAGAGAGAGAGAGAGGAAAAAAAAAACAGGCAGCAATGTTAATAGATTATTAAGCCATCCATGCTTTGTAGACATTGTAAAATTACTATACAATTACAATCGACGATAAAAGGACATGCGACTTTAAGCACGAAAGTTGGATTAATGATAAGGAAATATTGATTATTTTTGAATGAAAGGGATGTATAAGTGGAGAAAACAGGTATATCTCAGTAAATTAATATGGATGAAGGTATTGGAATGAAAATCAATTGTAAAATGAATCTCACTTGGTACACTTTTGGCAGAAAGAATGTAACACTAAAAGCAACATTGTTTATAAAGAAAAGAATGTTGCCAGTTTCTATTCAGAGATTACAAAGAAATACAAAAAAAAGATGCTTGTTAGCAAATACAAGACAGGCTAATTAAATTTTTGGGTAAGAGAGAGCAAAGCAGAGTAACTGATATTTTGTCTGGAGAAACTAAAATACAATGGAAATGACTATGTGGCAAGATGAAACAATGGCAGATGGGGAGCAGAGACTGTGTTGCCCATCTGCAGGTTTTTATTTAATTTAAAGATTTCATGGGAACTCAAGCTCAAAAGGTCTTCTCACTGATATACACTGCTGAGCATCACTACAATTGATATATTAAATATGTATAGCATTGTGATAATCATAAATATTTAAAACCACTTTTATTTTGTAAAAATTCTTTCTTTAGGATAAAAAAAAAATCATTGTAATATTCAATGAGATTTAACAATGAAAACTTGGTTTAAAAAACAAAATATATTGCTTGTAATTCAGAATGTCATTTAGATATAATAGTAATAATGAAGGATTGATTTGTTTTGGCCAAAATATTTGAATAGTAATTGATATTTAAGTGTCCCACTCAGGCCCTTGGGATTGCGAGGTAAGGCTCCTGGTATTTCATGACCAGTGGGGCTAAGTTGAGGTCAGGTGGTCAGTCCGACACCTGCCCGCCTTTGAGGTTCCGATAAAATGGTCTTTTTGAAATTGGAGTCTTCGATAACTTTTAATATCTTGAATACTATTGTAATTAAAAATCTAAAATTTTCTACAATAGAAGAGAAAACATTGAAGTTTCAATTATTAAAATTCTTTTTAAATTATAATTGATAGTTTTAATAATAATAGCAACCAAACTTACGATAAAAAAATGTTTTAAATCAAACTATTCGGAAGATCTACCGGTAATTTTTTATATGAAAACCTTAAATATAATTCAGAATATAATTTTCTTTTAATAGTCGTAGACATTTTCTTATTTCGTCAATCCTTTTATTTTTTTTTAAATGATTTCAAACTTTATGAATTTCAACTTTGAGAATTTTTTTCAGCTTTCCTATTAATTTTTATTGAAAAATGGCTGCGCCAACATGAAGTAATAGCATTTATGAATCTTGTAATAATTTTTATTTGCCAAAGTAAGGTATATTTTTTTAATAAAATTTGAACAAAATTTCTCATATTTTCGGCCATAGAAAAACAGTTTCCAAATTCTAGCACCAGTTGGTGCAACGATAGTAAAAGAAATTCTTGCTAGAAGGGGTAATTATCAGATTAAGATAAACTTATCCCAAGAGCTAACCTCTAAAGATTCTTTCACTTATGTCCTAATTTCCAGTGAAATGGAAAGTCGAAAAAACTTCAGCAATGGTTCTTTTTACCATTCCTTGTTAATTCAACAAATTTTTAAATAATTTTTTTGCATCACCAGTTTTGATTTTGATGAAAATTTGTGTGTGCATTCTATCTACCTCCTAGACGTTAGAATGTCTTTGGTACATTTTTTAAAAATTTACCCCTTCACATATATGTAATTTTATGCGACAGCTGAAAGCAAAAAATGGTATTTCAGATTTTTTCTTTTGAACTGTAACTTTCTTCCAGTCAAAGCTACAAGGCTCAGTCATACCTCATTTGAAAGATAAAAAAAAATATTTTTTTTTTTTTTTTTTTTTTTTTTGGTGTTATTACCAAAGTTGAAATTTTATCAAGACAAAGCCTATTTTTTTTCAGGTCAAATTTCACCTAAAAAAAAAATAACTTTTTACCAGTTTTGGAAATTTTAAAAGTTATGAAGGGTTCGAATATCAAGTCAATTTTTTTTTTTTTCTTAAATACATGTCGATGGGTACTATTTGTGTAAAAAAAATGGGCTTATTATTCTGACTCCTTCATAAGATATGATCCCCGGAAGTATTGAAATATACTGAAAACACAGTTTTAAGGCAAAAAAAGTCTGTGTGGGAGGAGGGATAAATATTATGTGAGCTAAAGTACTTTTTATCTGCTTCACAAAAAAAAAAAAAAAATTAGTCAAAGTTGTTTGGGAGTTGCAAGGGTCTGAAGTTCTAAAGAAAATTACACTGAAATGTACACTGAATGTTTTGTACTGCTAATTAAGTGTCATGTTCAGAATGGGGAATAACAATAATAAAACACACCGACTTAGCATACGCTCTCCAGCAGTGGAGGCAGGACTGAGTACGCGTTGTACCCATCGTCCTGCCCACTACTGGTCTGGTGCATCACACATTGCACAACAGCCTTAGCACGCTAGGACTTCACAAAAACACTTACGCACAATTCCAAAAGGATATGATACTCAACACAACACTAATAGTTAGAAAATTCACGGAAACAACCACTCGTCCATCTTGCACACTTTTTTTTTACACTTGACAACAGGCCATTTTTGACCCACCACTTTTTCTTCTGGGGAACCCCAGTTTAGGAACATTTATAATATATTTTTTTTTTTTTTATATCTTTCAAATGAGGTATGACTGAGCCTTGTAGGTTTGACTGGAAGAAAGTTACAGCCCAAAAGAAATGTTCTGAAATACCATTTTTTGCTTTCGGCTGTAGCATAAAATTACCTATATGTGAAAGGGTAAATTTTTAAAAAATGTATCAAAAACATTTATAAGGTCTAGGAGGTAGATAGAATGCACACACAAATTTTCTACAAAATCAAAAATGATGATGCATACTGCATTTGTTGAACTGAAATGGAATGACCAGTCCTTAAATTTTCCATTATATTCGTGTGGCGATTAATATTTACAATTGGGATCTAACACACTTAAAAAACACATATTTAAAAAAATTAATCATTAAATGTCCAAGTTCGGATCCCTTTGTCAGATGACAAATGGAGCAAACTGGAAACAAACCTTAGTTTTCTAAACTACACTCATTTCCTATCATGTGATATTCTAAGTTTATTTTTAACTGATTTAATACACAACTCAATCATTATATTGCACTACTTTATTTATACTTTATAAACATATCTTAATTTGATTTATACTGATTCAGATATAAGGTGCAACGATAGACCGATCATATGACTTTTAGGGTTTCTGTATAGAGAGTAGCTCATATCAGGAGAAGCCTTATATCCCTGCTCTGTCTGTCTGTCCATCGCGAGAAATTCATATTCAGGAACTACATATGCTGAAGACATGATCTATACGTCCTTAAAAAGGTCTTGCCAAGACTAGCTCAGAGAAATCTATTCCCATGCAACTTACTCCCAGTTTGCAGACATTTTACTTTGAGATTTCTCATATTCTTTTCCACAAACTATAAAAATTAAACAAGAGTAGTATTCATAATAGAGCAGTCACAACCTATAAGAACTCAAAAGTAATTGATTTAGTTCAATTAATTTTAGTTCTCTGCCTCCAAATGTCTGAAAAAGTTGGTAATACACCAAACTTATTTATTAATAAAGATAGGAAGATTTTTTAAGAAGTGATAGTATTAAAGTGTTTTTTCATCTTGTGATTTCACAAAATGCTAATTTAATTCCTAATATATAAGAATTTAAATTCTCAAAAAATTAATAAAAGATTGATATAAAAACTTTGTCGTAAATTTGCAGGTTATTTTGTTTTTTTTGTTTCTGTGTTTACTTTTTAATTTAATTATAATTTTTATTCAGAATTTTCATTTACATACTATTAAAATTTCAGTCTGGGACTTTACTGCAAAAAAAACCCCGACAGAATCACTGACTTTTGATTAAAATACATTTTCCAAAATCTAATTCTTTATAAAGAAATTTTTTGCTATTTTTTTCTTATCTTTCGCTGTTTTCTAGTAGATGCCCTGTTGAAATAAGCTGGTAATTAATTAATTTATAACCTTAAAAATTATAAGTATTCTAAGAAACGAGGAAAACAAAAATTTTCATTAAACTGGCAATTATGTAATTATTACAGATAAATATTTAAAAAATAATCTATAAGTTAATAATAATTATTATGATAAATACTTAAAAAATAATCTATAAGTTACTAATAATTATTAGGAAACAAATGTTAAAATAAGTGAGTATATTTCTTTATTTTGGTATTTGTTTTGTTGTCTTGAGATCAAAGGATCTCAACCAAAAAGGAAGAAACTGATGCACGAGGGGTGAGCAGAGTTGTTAAGAGGATTATTGTCATACTCTAATAAAGGGAGGATACTCTTAAAAACCGAGGGGGGGGGGAAATACAAGGGTGTGACGTCATTGCTTGTAGCACCATCTAGTATCAGCGATATCAATTATGAAATTGCTTTATGGGAACCTTACACCCAGGAAAGAAACCCAGTATCCATTCTACAGAGGGCTAGGTAGACTCTAGGACCCGTTTGGAGGAGAATGGAGCGGTGAAAAATCCTCCCCCCCCCCTTGCCGAGGCCAGGAATCGAACCAGCCAAATTGAATAAGTTACTTAGCTGAAGTAGCCATAATGAACTTTTTTTTTTTAATTAAAAAGTATATTGAAATCAGTTTCTACTTTGATTCTACAATGGAATTGTAAAATGTGAATTGTCATCATTTGACCTTTAGTCTTTTCATTGATGATAATAGTAATTTTAAATCGGCTGTTTCGTAATAGTGCTGGAAAAAATTATGCCTTTCAATATAGTTGCTCAAAAAATTGAAATTGAATTGAATTCATTTAACTATTCTGCTGTAAAGAACCAGCAATGCAAAATGGGGTTTGTTTAAAAACCTTCTCACTCTTATTTAATAAGTTTTAAGGAAATGTTAAGTGTCAATGTATATTTGATCTCTGAGTGACTACCCTTCTAGCCTCTCAGCTGGTCATAAATAATTTCTTTGGATGTTTTTGGAAGACAAGGTCAAAAGTCAACTAAAATGATTTGTTGATTGTCTAGCCATCAGCTTGACACATGTTGGTTCTCTGCAAGGTAAAGGAGTGTTTCAAATCCCAGAGAAAGTTTGGTTGCACAGTTATCCCTCAAACTCTTTCCATCTCCCTAACAGGGGAGCCTTAAACGTAATGCAACACATTTATTTTCTAAGTCCAATGGTGGGTAAAGATATTTTGTCTGCTGTATTTTTATGTCCTGTGTTTATTCATGCTTTTGCCAAGTTTATGCTCAAGTTGCAAACATCTGTGGAAGCATGGTATTGATTTAAAGTACCATCAACCAGAGAGATGAAGCAATAGTCATTGTCAGAACAGAGATTGAGCAACCTATTTGTCTCCTCTGGCCATCCACCAACAGTTGAACACCTGCAACAATACAACAAGCTGATAGTCTTGAAATGATCAGAAAATCATAAGCAGGGAAGTTGCTACTATAGTTGGCATTATAGTAAGCACAGAGAAAAAGAAGAATGACCATAAAGGAAAAAAAGCAGATCACTTGGAACTCACTGCAGAAAACAATATGGCGACATCATAAGAACAGGTTACTGTAAGGCTTGCACAGCCAAGCTAGAGGTATAGTTTGGAATGTTTTCCACCAGTTTAAGAGTCAGGATGATGGAATATGTATTTCTGAATTACTAGGAAGATTGGTTATTGCTATAAATTTGTCCTATTTGACAGTGAAGAGAATTATCAATGAGCTATAATTAGTGGGATCCAGTCAATTTTCTTCACCCGCTCATTTCTTTTTCCACGTCCAAAGCCTTTTGGATATAGATGATATTTATAAAAAATGTGAATAGTATAAAAATGATAAGAACAGTATATAGGTATCTTTAAAGATGCAAAGACCAAAAAAAGAAAATCGACAATCTTGTGCTCTTCTACTTTGCAGAAAAATAGAATTTATTTATGATGCTTTGCACTAGATGTCACTGAGAATATATGGAAGTAGTAATCCATAATCCATGGTTTTTCTTCTTTTTCCAACCATCATATAGTTGGTATTACTATAGTTGTAAGGGAAGTGTTGATACAATCATTTACCAATAAGGATATTTCAGGTTCCCATAAAGCAATTATGTAATTGATATCGCTGATACTAGATGGCGCTACAAGCAATGACGTCACACCTTTCTATCCCTCCCCTCGTTTTTTAAGAGTATCCTCCCTATAGATTACAGCAATAATCCTATTGTAATCTCTTAACAACTCTGCTCACCCCTCGTGCATCAGTTCTTCCTTTTTGGTGAAGTGCCTTTGATCTCAAGACAACACAACAAGTACCAAAATAAAATAAGAAACCTACTCACTTATTTTATCATTTGTTTCATAATAATAATTTTTTAATTATTATTTTTTTTTATTAAATAATTATTATTTTACAGATTTTTTTAAGTATTTTTCTTAATAATTTTATTACCTTATAAGATTATTTTTTAAATATTTATCTAATAATAATTACATAATTGCCAGTTTCATGAAAATTTTCGTTTTCCTCGTTTCTTAGAATACTTATTATTTTTAAGGTTTAAAATTAATTAATTACCAGCTTACTTCAACAGGGCATCTATTAGAAAACAGGAAAAGATAAAAAAAATAGCAAAAAATTTCTTTATAAAGAATTAGATTTTTGAAAATGTGTTTTTTTTTCCCCAGTTAAGTCCCAGACTGAAATTTTAATTGTATGTAAACGAAAATTCTGAATAAGAATTATAATTAAATTAAAAAGTAAACACAGAAACCAAAAAAAAAAACCCTGCAAATTTACGACAAAGTTTTTATATCAATCTTTTATTAAATTTTTGATAATTTAAATTCCTATATATTTGAAATTAAATTAGCATTATGTGAAATCACAAGATGAAATAACATTTTAATACTACCACATATCTTTATTACAAAATAAATTTGGTGTATTACTTTTTCAGTCATTTGGAGGCAGAAAAATGAACTTCCTCTTCGTACCTTACAAAGAATTAAACTAAAACTAATTGAACTAAATCAATTACTTTTGAGTTCTTTTAGAATTTTTGCTCAAAATGATTATCTTTAGGGTTTGTAGAAAGGACTATGTTAAGAATAGAAAGGAGGTGAAAAAAGGAAAAAATATCAGCGGAAGAGAGCAAGGCAACGAACAAACAAGAGAAAGAGCTTTTAAATACAGTCAGACCTCTATTTAACGAAGTCGCTAAATCCCGAAAAAAAATTCGTTATATGGAAAATTCGTTAAATAGAGATTCACCTTTTAAAATTACTGTAAACTACGTAAAACAGATTTAAAATACACAAACAATAAATATTATTAAAAAAAGTAATAATTGACATAATTAAATAATAAATGACATAAAGCATACATTACCACATGCGTACTTAAATTTTACTAAAAAAGTCTGTTCATTGAGTTTGTTTTTTTTTTTTGAAAAAGTGTTTTCGCTCATAGTACGTCTCGCATCTTTGCAATGCACCAAAAACCCCTTCGGTATTTTCTTCAAATTGTAATCCGCGTCGGGTTGTTTCAAATGATTTTAACATTTCATCACACGAAGGTTTTTTTGATTTCTTCATCATGATCATTTCCATTTTCATCATCTTTATCTTCATCGCAATTCATTGCTATATTGTTTTTAATTTTCACAGTGTCCAAAATATCCGATTCAGTTAGTGTTTCCGAAGTCTCAACTTCAAAATCAAGTGAGAGATACAGTAATCATCAAACAGCACATCATAGTTAATTTCTTCTTTTTCCCTCAGCTGTATCCTCAAAAAAGTTCGTTAAATAGAAAATGTACTTCGCTATTTGGAGGTTATTTTATGAAGAAATTAGCAAAATGTTCTTGGTTCCAAATAAAAGTTCGCAAAAAAAAGGTTCTTGGAAATAGAAGTCCGATTGTATATCAGTATTTTGTAGGATGAAAGACTACAAACCAGATTAAAACAAATTCTAGCGACACAGGTATTTCTTTTACGAACGCACTGCAATATGAACTTAAGTAATTGCGATATCAATAATAATAAAAAAGTGTAGTTTAGAAAACAGGTTTGTTTCAAGTTTGCTCCATTTGTCATCTGACGAAGAGGTCCGAACTTAGTCACCGCAACATTTAATGAAGATTTTTTTTTTTTTTAAATATGTGTTTTTTTAAGTGTGTTAGGTCCCAATTGTAAATATCACCACACGAATACAATGGGGAAAAAAAAAAACTTTGAGAGGCTACTATTATGCAACATCTTGAACTCAAGAGGATAAGCTGATCCAGAGGCGTATTTACACGAGGCGAGGCGAGGGCTAAAAGGGCTACAGCCCAGGGCGGCAACTTTAGAGAGCGGCAAAAAAATAGGAAAAAAAACAAAATCCTGTACTATTCAATAATATTAATATCCAAAAAATATTAAGTGTCATATTACAAGCAGAAAATGAGGGAAACATAAAAAGAAATATACATTTCCTGGCTTTTTGATGTGTCTGTAAAGTATATGCGAACAAAGCGTAATTTTTTTATTTGAATCAGAATGATTCATCATTTGGTTATACCTGTATTTACTTTCTAATACATATCTTCTGCGACTGTTATATACGAAATATATTCCAATTATTTAAATTAACTTGATGTTTAATTTTCTGTTAAACAACTTTTTACAAAATATTTTTAGAAAGTGTACTTAAGGAAAGGAATGCATCATTATGGGTCTATATATTTATATTTTTTTTTCATACTCTGAGTAAGTAAATTCTAACGAATAGACAAGTTGTAAATTATCAGTAACTTAGCTCAAAACTAAACATAAACATCAGTATAGTATACTAGTGATATATACAGACAGGAGGATCAGGAGGAAGGGCGGCAAATATGGCATAGCCCATAGGCGGCAAAGTGTAAATCCGCCTCTGAGCTGATCTATAGTATCATACGCAGGGCCGGATTATCACATAGACAAATGTCTAGGGCCCGGTCAAACTGACCGTTTTTTTTGGTTGAAGGGGGCCCGGTGAGAAGAAAATGTCTAGGGCCCCAAAGCGGGTTAATCCGGCCCTGATCATACGAAGTTATGTCTGGATTTTCTATAGTGAAACTAACTCCACTGTTTCAAAAGCTGAAATTAAAAAGTAGACAGAGATACTATTAAACAATACATTTGGAGCAGTTTTTTTTTTATATCAAGTCATTCTCTGAAATAGCGGTCAGATAATGTACAGATGCAGAAATGAACTAGTTTGTCGTTACTATAATAAACTATTCTGACAATTGGTTTAGTTAAAAAAAAATTAATAAACTTCTTGAAAACACAATGCAATTTGACATGCTAAGAAACAGAACGTAAATATTTATCTTATGTTGCATTGAATCTACTGGTAAGTGGCAGTTATTTTTGATTAGTAAACACAATTTACTGAAAAGTTAATGTACAATTTAATATTTTATTATGAAAAAAATAATAGAAATCTAAACGATTTACTGCAAATTAGATGAAGTGAGATCTCATTTCCTAACTTTTTTTTTTTAAAAAATTACAATAAATTCAAAATAAACACTAATTTAATAATGATAAAAAATATGTACAACAAAAAGGAATAATTACAGTTTGTACAACAATTATTTGCTTTGGATAACAGAAAAATATCCGCTCCTTTTGTATTTTTTTCCTTATTTTGAAGGGGGAAACGCTTTCCAGTTTTTTTGGAGAGATATGTGCTTACACTTTCCATTTCAGTGGAAGTCAAAGCAGAAGTGAAAGACTTGCAAAAGATTTTTTGCAAATTAACTCTTGGGATTATCTTAATCCGAAAATTACCCCTTCCAGCAAGTTGACAAATTCTGATCTCGATGGTCACATCAACTGGGGGCGGATTTGGAAATGTTTTTCTATGGCCGAAAATAGGAGAAATTTTATTCTTATTTTATTCAAAAAATATACCTACCTTTGGCAAATAAAAATTGTTACAAGATTCATAAATACTATTACTTCATGTTGCCGGAGTCAGTTTTCAATAAAAATTAATAGGAAAGCTGAAAAAAATTCTCAAATTTGAAATCATTTTATTTAAAAAAAAAAAAAAGTATTGACAAAATAAGAAAATGCCTTTCACTGTTAAAACAAAATTATATTCTGAATTATATTTAAGGTTTTAATATAAAAAATTACCGGTAGATCTTCCGAAAAGTTAATATTAAAACATTTTTTTATCGTAAGTTTGGGTGCTATTATTATTTAAACTATCAATTATAATTTAAAAAGAATTTTAATAATTGAAACTTCAATGTTTTCTCTTCTATTGTAGAAAGTTTTAGATTTTTAATTACAATAGTTTTCAAGATATTATAAGTTTTCGAAGACTCCTATTTCCAAAAGACCACTTTATCTGAACCTTAAAGATGTGTGTCCAGTGGGTCAACCAAAGCCTAACCACAGAGCATAAGGAACAAAGAAAAATTATCTGTACAGAGTTGGTTACTTGTTATAAAGATGAGGGTGTTGATTTCTTGTTCATTATTGTAACAGGTGATTAAACATGATTCATCACTGGGATGAAAAGAAAATCCATGGCAACATATAACCTCACTTCAGAAGAACAAGTTTTAAAATATTTCCCTTAGCTGGCAAGATCATGGCAGACTGTCTGAGGACTGAAGGGATGATTCTTATAGATATGTTGACTAGT
Organism: Thereuonema tuberculata; assembly: GCA_023159025.1. Classification (NCBI taxonomy): domain Eukaryota; kingdom Metazoa; phylum Arthropoda; class Chilopoda; order Scutigeromorpha; family Scutigeridae; genus Thereuonema; species Thereuonema tuberculata. The sequence goes on along the minus strand of JAFIDM010009631.1, from coordinate 328,853,473 downwards.
GGCCAAATGATCAGCTTGGATGTCTATTGAAAACTAAAGCAGCTAAAAACATTTCCAGAGTTCACTGCTATGAATGCGTATTCCTTCATGGAAACAATGGAAGGTCAGCCGCAAGTCACTGTAAAACTTCGTTGAGATCACGAAATGACTGCTCTGCTTTCCATCCTTTTTCGAAGTAATAAAGCATAATATGACGAATAAGAGTATGATTATTGACACGCATTTTTATCACCTGAAACTAAAATACTATTTTTATTAAAAAAAAGTAAACAAAACAGCAATTTTTATTATCAAAAAACCCACCTACAAAAATGCCTGATAATTATGCACCGACCCAATAGATTTTTTTTTTTCCTGACTTTCAGTTCTAAAAATTAACATAGTAATTATAAGTAAAGTAAACCTAGTGCTAATTAATCTATGTATATATTGTCCATAAAACTTGTAATCTGAAAAGGATGTTTTTTTCATTGCTAATATATAGAAATAAGTTGTAATAAAAATAATTGATGGCAACAACAACAACAACAAAAAGTAACTTAGCAAATGTCCTGAATTCATCTTGAGGAAAAGTGAACTTGGGCATGACTGGTTTATTGTTTAGGCTGAACAGGACTGGAACACCAAATTGTTAAGTCCCTTCTGTTCTACATCCCAGCCCCAGAAAAGCCAAGTAAACATTATTTGGACTTACATCGCTACATTCTTGAGCAGGGCCGCCCAGAGCTGGGCAGGGCCCCGGGGATAATGTCTCATCTGGTCCCTCCCCACACCAATTCAACAGAAAATCGGGAAAATTTTATAATTTATAAACAGGAGTACTGGACGTACTGTTGTACCCTTTTTTATTAAGGAAGGAAGTAAATTATAAACCGTTTTAGCAAGTAAACATTTTAATTTTATTTTACTTCAAATACATTGTTATACACATTTACAATACATACAATTATTTACAATATAGCTTTCCTTGCTTTCATTTCGACAAAAGATTGTATTACATTACCAAAATCAAGAGTCCGTGCAAGTTTTGACTCTATAGTTAGTAGCCCCAAATCTGACAACCTCTGCTGACACATAGTCAATCTGAGACAGATTTTTATTCTGCTTAACACACTGAACGACCTTTCAGCCTGTGCTTCGGAAACCGGCAGGTAACAGAATATCCGCAAAGCAATACATACATTTGGGAAAAGGTTAGTCAAATTTAGTTTCACGAGCTTGTTTAAAAGTTCTACAGGTTTTAGTGGGGTTTCTGCGATGTTTGATTTGCTTATACTTTTAGGTACTTCATTTCCTCGACTAAATCATGGCTTACATCTGATTTGTACTCTTCAGCAAATCTTACATAGTTCTATGTGATACTGCTCTCATCCATTTAATGATACTTCCATAAAAATGAAAATTTCATTTGAATTTCTCTTAGAGCTGTAAATCTTGATCTTAAGTTAGAAAACAAAACATCTATTATTGTGTAGAACACCTCAATTTTGAAACATTCTTCAGGGGACATATTGAACATCTGATCTGCTGTTGATGTTTCATCGTGAAAAGTTTTCCTTTTTCTTACACGAGAAGTGGCCGATGTGGGAAACTCTGGGTCAATGCCTTATGCACACGCAACAAGTTTAGATTCAGACAATATTTTGTCCAGTTATTTCTTAGTGCACTTAATTCGTCAATGAGACTTTCAATATTATCAACTTCAACATCCAAAGTAGCGTCCATCGTTTGGAGGAGTTGACTTCTGTAATTGATAGGTATTAAAACCTTTACCCAAATCGACGCCATTACTACACACTTAAAAGTGTTTAGATATTCTAATACGCCATTGATTGTTGATCTTGTTTCCACTGTTATGTTGAGATTTAACAAAGATGAAACGGCTTCTGTAATCTTGCCTACGTGTGCCGCTATTGGTCTGACACATTCCACTCGAGCACTCCATCTCGTGTCTGATAATGAATGTAGTGAAGATCCTACTATTTCTTTTAAAATTTCCCATCTTTTTGGGTACAGCTGAACAAATTGTACAGATTCTGAACAATTCCAAAAAAAGTCTGTGCTTCAGTGCAACACTCAGCAGCACATACTCCACAAAGGTTCAAATTGTGGCATCCACAGGGTGAGTAGATAGCCAGAGGGTTCGATTTTAAAATAATAGCCTGCACACCCTTAGACTTGCCACTCATATTGATACCATTGTCGAATCCCTGACCTCTACAATCATCTAAGGAAATGTCATAATTTTTAAGAACTCAATTCAAAAGATTTGCAATATCTTCTCCTGTCTTTTCATTACAGTCAGAAAACTCCAAAAATCGTTCATGTATTTCATATTCTTTTACGTCCTCTTTGAAAGCAATGTACCTAAATACAAAAGAGGTTTGCTCAACATGGCTTGAGTCTGGTGTAGCAGGCAGATTCGTGAGGGGTGGCGGAAGGGGTGGGGTTGACTAGTTATTATTTTCATTAACTCAACATAATACACAAAGTAATAATATGATGTAATATAGAGCTGAGTTCACATAATGCATATTTTATTTTACTTTAGTTTCCAATCGCATAATATTTCTTATAAGGGTTAATAACGATCGCACCCGAATCCAATTTATTGAGCTCTTTTATAAAAGTGAAATTTTTAGTTTGCATAAAAACCGTAAAAATAGGGCCCGCGGCCGGGCCCCGGGGATTTTGCCCTCCCCCCCTCTGGACGGCCCTTGAATAAGCAAAACAACAAGTTTCTGTACAAAATTTACTGCAGCTACACGAAGTGATGTTGATTGATTCACTAATTTGGAATACTATTTTGGAGATTTCATATTCATAAACTATATTTTCTATTAATAAACAACTTCTATTCATATGTAATAGCTGTTGTTGTTATCTAATGGCATAAATATTTGATTTGCATCATTTTATTTCTACCTTCCCAGTATAAACTTGCAGTATATCATATTTGAATAACATGGTCAAGATCTTTACACTCCATCAAATGTAAATTAAGAACTATATCATTACTAAACAGAAAGAGAGTATTGAATCATAGACTTTTTACTATGGGATAAACTGTCTCCATTCCAAGATAGTATTGCAAATACTGCTTAATCATGAGCATGAGATACAATGGGAAGTATGTCATAAGTGTAACTCATTTAGCCTTATCCAGAGGACACATATATCCTAAAGATACCGAGGCGGGTTACCTTGCCCTCCTCATTCAAATTCACTGTAAAGATAATGATATGAATTCTGTGGCCAGCTTTAATCTCAGCTTTTAATGATAATGCTCATTTTTAAAATCCAAAAAGACCGAGTTAATTGATCTCACATTGAAAATATAGATATTCACTGACCAATAACTGAACTTGGGTCACAGCTAATAGCTGAAACGGCTTACTGAGATATGTCTGTAATGAATAAAAGGTCTCATTTATTTATGTATTAAATGTTTATTTTTTTGTGTGTAAATTTGTTTCTTATATTTTTTGAGTATTTCCTACTTAATACAAGCTGCCTTAATAATTTTTTAAACAAAACATATTATTTCTCCATTGGATTTCGTTTCCTTTTATTTGACATCTGAACATCTTCCCATAAAGATACTCCATAAACTTTAAATTTCTAAATCAATATAAAAAAGATCCTTAAGGCTAATCAAGGTATGTTTTATGGTAAATAAAGCTTCAACACTGTTTTAAGGACAGTGGTGATCTCGCTACATACATAAACAGATTTGAGTCTATTATTGCCATAAGTATAGTTGCTTGTCTACTGACTGGAGGAATCATATTTGATACTAGATAGGGATTGAGATATTCCCAATAAGTTTCTTCTTCAAATGGTCCCTGAACCTTATCCAATCCTGTTTGAATGGGAGACAGGTTCTTTCCTGGGTGTTGAAGGAGGGAGTGTGTTTAGTCAACCTCCCAACTGTATTAGTGACAGCCCCTACCTCTTTTCCCAGTGAGTCAGTAATGGCCTGCATAAGGACATCTTTAACTTAACAAGAAAATAAGAACATTTATTAAAATATTAAAACAAAAATGATGCTACTATTAGTTAATAAAAAATAAAAAAAAAATTTAATGATGAATCTTTGATCTAAGAATTCTTAAGAATTGGCTTTTGATAAGAGCTTCAATTTTGTGATATTTTTCTGATTTTTTTTTTTAATAAATTTATCATAATTGTAGGCTGGATTTGTTGATTGTTTTACAAAAATATCTTATATATCAATCCTACACATCTCATCATTGAGGCATCGCAATAATGATTTGAAAAATCTTTCTTCCAAATCCTGATTTAAAGGATGAAGGTGAGAAGATTTGACAAACAATATGTTGCAATGGTTTAATTGTTATTTTTATTTCAGTTCTTCTGTAAGGAATATTAATTTCAATCTAAATTGACATTATTTTTTTATTGATATATAGTCAACTATTTAACACCAATACAAGATATTCTCTTACAAAGACTTAGGGTGGGGATGTGGTTTTTCATAGTGTTAACTCTGCCATAAAGTCCGTAATTTACAGAAATAGCATCATTTCTATTTAACTAATTATTTCTATTTTGTATCAAAAGATGAGAAAAAACATTTTTGAGAATTTCATTTATTTTCTTATAAGAGGAGTTTGAAGTTGGCAGTGTTGGAAACTTGCAATACATTAACTCTACAAGCAAAAAAAGTAGTTCTTCTCCACTTTTTTCATATCTTTCTCTACAATCAATACACTCTCCTTTCTATCCTGGAACTGTAGAACTTATTTAGCCCTTTAAGGATGGCTGTGGGTTATAGGCACAGTATATTTGTGCTCTAGAGGCCGGGTTGGGCTTATTGACACAACAAACGGGGGAGGAGAGGACAGGTGTGATATATAAGCTACATTTCAAAAATTTGAAAAACTGTGGGGTTTTTTTTTTTGTTTTTGTTTTTTTTGCAGTCTGCACTGAAAGACTTGCTCGAAATACCCATCCACGAAGGGTTTAAAGTTCTACAATCATCAATCAAATTCTAGAATTTATTTTTCTCTTCAGGCATTGAATTGGAAAAAAAATGTGATTTTTTTTTTTTTAAATGGTCTTACGGAAAATCAAGAGTTTCAAGATGTTATCAGATTGGGTGTATCTACTAGGTGGGTATAAAATAACGTGAGGTGTTCAAAGCCCTCTAGCGAGGAATGTATTGGACGAATTGTAACAATATTTGGTGGACAAACAGAGTGGAACTTGCGGTTTTGATTTCTAAAAAAAAAAAAAAAAAAATTAGTACTAAAAGTAGACAATAGGGTAAAACGTGGTGCTGCAAAGGTTGTAGTACTTATGAGTAATGAATAGTAATTGCCAAATGAGACAGCACACATCAAGTTTCGTAACAATATAGACAACGTTTATTGGTATTTACAAATAAGGTTCCATATGACCACCATTGTGATGCTCCATGAGCTGCATGCGGTGCACAACATGTTCTATTGCAGCTCGCAACATATCGGAATGGATTTATCGCACCTGTAATGTAATTCGATCTTTCAACGTCGGGATATCGGGGACATGTCCTTGATACATAATGCTTTTAAGATATCCCCACAACCAAAAGTCACAAGGATTGAGATCAGGCGACCTCGGTGGCCTTGCTGTGGGAAATGCACAACTAATGATTCTAGTGTCAGAGAAATGTTGCCGCAACACGCTCTACCTGACATCCGATGTCGATTGGTGAATCAAGACATCCTCTTTGCTGCAGTTGTGGAACCACAAAGTTTTTTAGCATATCAGAATACTATGCAGCATTGACGGAACAGGTCACTGGTCCACTTCGGTGAGTTTCCCCGTAAAAATAAGGACCAATGATAAACAATGACATAAAGCCGCACCACACTGGAACTTTCGGCGAGTGGATAGTTGTTGTTACGATTCATCCAATACATTCCTCGCTAGAGGGTTCTGAACATCTCACGTTATTTTATGCCCACCATGTATGTAGTAGCCCATAACTCATATAATTCATGGACACTCTAATTAGGAATGAAACTGTTAGGGTAGAAGTCTTAAATTTGAGGGTGTTATGAACATTTGAATGAATTAAAATTGTAGCAGTTTTTTTCACCCCAGTAGTGGTAACTCAAAAAGTGGGTCTGCCTTTATGAAGTTTCTAGGTTAAATTCTGTTTGGGGGAAAAAAAAAAAAAAAAAAAAAAAGAATTGTTTTCATAAATATTTGACTTGGGGGAGGGGGTTCCATATGACCACCATTGTGATGTTCCATGAGCTGCATATGGTGCACAACATGTTCTATTGCAAGTATTGTAAATATTTGACTTCCAAGGGTGCTGATTGTGTATTTGATAATTAACAATTTCTAATTTCAGCCCTTCAATGAAACAATGCCTAAATGGAAAAAAATATAGATATCAAGCAACAAAAATTAAAAGGTATTTAAGGGTGTTGATTAGAATATGATAATTAAAATGTCTACCTTAATTTGTACGCTTGACTCAGCCTAGAGGAGCCTGGTTCAATACCCAATCACTGTGGAGGTTGGGGATTTTTCGTCACTGAATTCTCCTCCAGATGAGTTATGGGTCCACCCAGCCCTCTAAAGAATGGGTACCAGGTTTCTTTCCCAGGCGTTAAAGGCAAGTGAATGTTAGACTGACCACTTGATCTTATTTTAGTCCCATTGCTCACAAAACGTCAGGAGCCTTACCTCCCTCGACCCCTAAGGCCTCCACAGGCCTATAGTGAGATATCTTAACTTTTAACCTTAATTTGTGAGACAAGGATAACTATTTTGCTTAATAAATACTCTTGCAATAGTTGTAATTAAGCATGAATTAGATTTTAATCATTATTAATTAATTAATAAATCACATCAACTTTCAATACCCTTATGATTTAAGATTGCAAAACCAAGTGATCAGAAATTAAAAAAAAAAAAAAGCAGTTGCTCAAAATGAAACTGAAAAAATAAGATGAGGGGCTGTCTTTTGGAAACCATCACAGCTTACCAAGGGAAAAAAAAACAACATTTCAAACATAAACTAAAAAGAATAAAAGAAAGTTTTGAAGGGAAGTTTTCCAGACATTGTGGTATTGGAATGTATTGGTAGATTGATAAATTTTTATCTATCATTGATATATAACACAATCAATGAATATCTTCCTTATAAAAATATAAATTTTCTTCTAATGTTTAAGATACAGAGGAGCAATAATTTTGATTTTTCTTCATCCCATGAGAACTGGCGGACAAGAGTATATAATGCGTTTTTCAACCTAAAATTACCTACTACCATACAGGTATAAAAAGATGGAAAATATCATTCTACCGAGTTTCCCTCAACCAATTTCACAGATAATTAAATACATTTTTTTTTTTAGTTTGCCATTCCATTTTGGTAATTAAATGAAAATATAGTAAATAGAGGGAATTCCAAATTTGATTTATTTTGAAATGTTTTATCATAATCAGAGATTTATATTATTTACTAGTTAATTTTCACTCATCAGTAGTAATGAAAATTATCCATTTCAGTGGTTAAAAGCTACTGCAGTTTGTCTTATAATCATGTGCTTACAAGTGATTTTGTATATAAATACAGGAAAAGCATATTTTGAAAAGGAATAAAAAAAATCTTTTAGTTTCTATCTTTCTGCTATCACATTTAGACTGGATTTATTTATTATTATTTTTATCTGTAAGTCTTATGAATAAGTTTAGAAACGACATATAAAAGTTATGCCTTTACCAAAAAAGACAACAAAAAACATTATGTAAAGGCATTCTATGTCTTGTTTTTAATGTTTTCTTCAATTTCCTGTACCTTTCACATATAACAAGAGACATGTGGGCCACCGCTTTTCAATTTGCAAATTATTTATTTTATTTTATTTATTTTTTTGATATAAGGAACATTTTCAGTATCTTGATAGAAATTCTAATGGACAGGTAAAAAAATAAGTTGATTTATATGAAAAAAAAAAAAAATTATTTTTTTTTTATTTAAAAAAACGGAATTTGTATCAAAAGTATATATATATATAAAAAAAAAAAAAAAAAGATAATCAAACAATAAAAATTATGAATAGTAATATCCCGAGATAGATTATATGATGATAGAAGATTGCAAATAAATTCGGAATACCCATTTGAGTTGATGTTAAAATCACTGAAGCGTATTAAAACAACGCAAAATGTTTTTCATGATTATTTTAGGCATTGCATCAAAATGGTGAAAGAGAACAAGTTAAAAAAAAAAAAAATCCTATCTGTGTTGCTTCTACAAGATGAAGCTACAACAGTAGATTAAAGATCTTCTATTTGAAGGGACCTCTTCTATTTGAATGTTAGCGAACGGCCAGGAAAGGAAAATCTATAATCTGCGTTGCATTCTGGGAGTTTCAACTCTCGGCGTGAGCACTGTAACTATGATACCAAGAACGTAACTATAAGTACGCCAAACATTCGCTTTTTATTTTGATTAAATGTACAGTTTTAAATGATTTGCAAAGTTATTTTTATATTTTTTAATGTCTTGTAAACAATTCTATGTAATTTTGTTACAAAACAGTTTTTTTTATCGAAATAAACGGTAAGTCTGCTTATTTAAGGATTTGTTATGATTATTACCCATCTTATCCGGATTTTCGATTTTCCGGATTGCCTTTGGTCCCAGTTAGTCCGGATAAACGAGGTTGTACTATACTTACAAAAGTATCAGCTTTATATATACTGTTTTAAGTAGTCTTGATCAAGAAGGGACCGTTTTTTTTTTTTTTTTTTTTTTTAAACCTTTAGCTCCATTCCTATTGGTTCAATGTGTATCGAACTCAATAGGGATCTAAAGAGCCCCCTAGATGATCAATAATATTGTCAATATTCGCTTCAATATTGACGGAGGACCATATTGATGGAAATATTGATCGTCTAGGAGTGTATTGAAGCGTCCTATCAATATTGACGAATATTGATAGAAAAGTATATTTTCGGTCAATATTGCAAAACCGTTTGAACGTCTAGGAGTTTATTGTCAATATTTCCTTCAATATTTCAGATGCCTGTGAGACCGCGAAGTGAAAAACCGAGCTTGTACTCCAAAAATTATATAAAAAAATATATTAAGAATCTAGAACACCAAAAATTCAGCAAATGTTCGTGTGTAAAGCGGCTTCTCAGCTTTTACCACTCTTTGGACCATCGTCTATTTCTCTTTTTCTTTGATTTTTTTTTGTTTGCACAGTGAGAGTCAATGCTAAAAACCCCAAATCCGAACTGGACAACATTTCGAAACTCTCAACAAAAACACCACTGAAACAGCCCCGACCATGTAGCACAATTATTTTTGCCAGAATGAGTATTGGTGAGAATATTGATGTGTTTTATTGAAGCATCTTGATGCGCGCTTCAATACAGCGCGTCAATATTGAAGGGAATTATTGACAATATTATTGATCGTCTAGGGGGCCCTTTATTTGTATCAACCTACAGCTACTTCTAAATGTTTAACTTTATAGAATGCATACTTATTAAGCTATGTGATCAAGACGGGCGGGCGGGCGGGCATGGGTATTTTGGCTTAAAACAGAATTACTACAGTGGCTTGAGAGTACCTCAAGCCACTGTAAGAATTACTGTACAAACTTCTTCCAACTTTTTTCCAATACTCATCAAGATCATTAAAACACTAATACCATGTGATAGCTAGCAATCATGCGACTACAACGATTAGCATCGTAGCAGGTGAAATAGGAAATGAAAATCGAAATTTCAAGACTATGATGCGTTTTCTTAAGTCTGACATTCGCTGTTCGAAACTCAAAAAAAAATAAATAAAAAGAAAGAAAATCTAGTCTAAACCATTAAAGAATTGAACTTTTCTTAAGCAAGTTTGATACTTTCTAA
>JAFIDM010009631.1:328830471-328843173 GCA_023159025.1 Thereuonema tuberculata | reverse complement strand
CCCTAATAATAATCAAGCAGCCATTTCAAAAACTTTTTGCTTTATTTTTATTTCTCCAACTAATATTTTCTAATATTAATTTACTGCTATTGCTAATTTATGGTATGGCTTATACTGGAGCCGTTAATGCAACTGAATTCTTTTGTCAAAGCAAGTTTTTTACTTTAAGGAGTTTAAAAAAAAAAGATGCCATTTGCTAATACTTTTGAGTTAATAATCGATTCTTCTGTCGTCGTCATGTAATTTTTGTTATTATGGATTTTATATCCTATAAAATTCCGTTTTGAAACTATTAATGAATTTTATACCTTAATTCGTTTTTTCTTTAATTCTACTAATTACGCTTCTTAATTTACTATTTAGAATAGGGTGGGGCTTCATTTTATTTTACTCCATCTGCTTTCAAAAAATTACATTATTTTTAATCCAATTGATTATATGTTTTGTTTTTTTTCGTTTTTTCCAATTTATTTGTTAAAAATCTTTAAATATCCATGACCTAAAAGTATTTTGTGATTCAATCATGAGATGGATTTGTGCTATTCTGATTTTTGTTATTTGGGTATTCTACAAGAATTGGGTAACTTTTTGGAGGAAAACGTGCCAATTCTTTATTTATTTTAAATAATGTGTTTTAACATAAAATAGGTGGGAAATATAATCAATGTACTGTTCCAGAAAGGAACAGTCACTTTATTCAGTATTTTCGAAGTTATTTCAGTTTTTCTGAAAATTGCCTCCAGGAAACTGACAAAAAAATACGTTTTATTGAAAATAGAAATGCTTTTTTTGTGAATTGTACTGAAAATCATTAAAATCCTGAAATTTATTAAAACAACATCATAATCAGTAATTTTTGATACATAAAATAACTTTGTCTTTTACATATTTAAAAAAAAAAAAAAAAAAAACAAGTTTAAAAACAATCCTGTAAAGTTCATCAGAACAATTACAAATAGGCCTATACAAATTAAGAACATTGGCATTCGCACTTGTACTAAAAGATTAAAAATAGAATTAGACTGACAATAGTAATAATAATAATAACTACAAGAATTACAACTGCAAGCTTTGATATAATGGAAATTATGTTACCAAAAAATAAAGAATACCTTTACTATAGGCAGAGATGCCCCCCCCCCCCCCCCCCCCCTTATGACTCCCCCCCCCCAAAAATCTGTTAGGGGGGGGGGGGGGCTTGGCCCACATTTGCATTAGAACCCAAATTATCCAAATCAACAACCACAAAAAAAAAAAGAATTATTCAAACCAACCAACCCCCCAAAATTTGATTTTATTTTTGAACCCCCCCCCCCCAATAAAAATTTCAATGGCGCAGTCTGCGCCGTGACTCCCCCGCGTGGGCACCCGTGCTATAGGTGCTGATAGATTAATTTATAATTATTAACTGTAGATTAATTAAAAGAGTTTAACGTGCCGCAAAATAATTTAAATTAAATAAAACAAGAAATAAATTCGGCACAAATTTAACCAAATTGCCTTTCTGGTTCGATTATCGGGAACGGCCGTTTCGTCCTACTTGGGATTCATCAGCCCGATCTCCACCTTCCCCGATAAAAGACCCATAAAGGCAAGATACTTAAAGTCCTCCCAGCGAAAGGTCGACCGTGGACACCAGATGGCGCAATAGTAGAATTTGAATCGATTGTATATGTCAGTGTTTATGGCGGGAAAGTGAACATTTCGGGGAAGTTCGGCGATTACGGATAAAATGATATTCCTTTTATTGAACTATTCTGATTTCTCATGAAACATAATTTCAAAAATGTATTTATTTTCATTCATTTGATTCAATATAGAATGTAATTCTTAAAAAAAAATAATGGTAACTAAAAATTAAAATATAACTATAGTATATTACCAATTGTTTGTTTCCTTTTGAATAGGAATTTAATTGAGACATATATTATTCATTAGTATTGGTATTTTAATAAATTACATTAGAAATTCTAAAATTGTATTTTATTTCTGACAAGGTATTATCATTTAGATTAAGTTATAAGAGGATTCTAATGTGAAATTCATAACACATTGATATTTGAGAATTAAATAAATTATTTATTTATTTTTTGTTAGGTGAAAATGCACTAATTTTATTTAGAAAATAGTAGATGACAGAATTGGAAGCTCTTTCAGTATTAATTGTTGGCCTTGAAAAGGGCCTTTTTTTGGTGTGTAGAATTTTTCTGTAGTTTATATCTGATAAGATATAATTTTTATGATTCACACAACAGTTATTAAGAATAAAATGAATTTATGTTCATTTTAATCTATGGATTGAAATGAAGATTCCAAAGTGGAAATAGATTCATCGGATTCAGTAGAACTGCTGTGTGAATCATAAGAATTACTTACCAAGATAATTAATGGTTCAACTGCAGTTTCAATCAGACCGTCTTTAGTCCAATACTCTGCATTGTATTACATACTTTTTCTACATGATTGACTGCTTTCTTCCAATCTTCTGATGTAATCTCTTTCACAGTTTGTTTGGCTTCTGATAGGTTTTCCTCGCTTGAGAGTCGCCATTGTGAATAGTTTCTCTCGACAAACTTCAGTCCTGGAATGATTAAGAGATCATGAGTGTAGTTCAAGGTCAGAGTCATTCTTTCGCTGGGCGGATAGTAAGTGGAGGTCATCGTCACACCTGGCAGTGACCCCCGCAGAACAAAAAACATCAACAATAAATGTTGTTCCTAACCTCACACCAAAATGAAAATGTAAAACTACATTTAATATGAATGTTGTGCCAATTTGCACAACTAATAGCCTATTCCTAATAACTGTAGGTTATTTAAATACAAAGAAACATAACGTGCCAGAAAATAATTTAAATTAAATAAATCTTTTATTCTTTTATCGGGGAAGGCGGAGATCGGGCTGATGAGTCCCAAGTAGGACGAAATGGCCGTTCCCGATTCCTTCCCGATAATTGAACTAGAAAGGCAATTTGGTTAAATTTGTGCCGAATTCATTTCTTGTTTTATTTAATATAGATTAATTAACTTTGTTAATTATCTAATACAAAAGAAACTTAACATAAGTTAAAATTAAAAATTTAGAGTAACATTCTCATCAATTATGTCAGCGATTAATAAAGTTTTAAGCTTTTTAATACTTTTTAGTGTTTCAGAATTATATTTTTCCCCAATTAATTTGACTGAATAATTTATATTTTATATAGTTTTCCAATCTTAGACCAAAATTATTATTCAATTTATTGATTTGAAAGATTTTTAGCTAATTGTATCTAGTTATTTTTTCATTATTTTGATAGCCGTCTTTCTAGGCAGGGGACTGACGTTAGGGAACTGACGAACTCAGTGAAAAATAAATATATCTTTCAAACGATTACAGATATCAACTTTATTGCTTGCCACATTAGAACATTTCACGATAATCTTTTAGGCATAAAAATATTAATAAAAAATTAATTGTAAATAATCGTGAAATTACTTGCCAGTGGACTGACATTTTTACTGACTCCGACACGCGTTCACACCACAACCATGCCATTCTCACTGATTCCAAAAGGGCTACCCTTTAGCAAGCAGTTGCTATAGTTAATTTCACGGGTAATGTTTAAAAGCAGATTGGTCTCAACTTTGAAGTGCCATAAAACACTCCGATTTTTCGAATTTCAATAACGACAGGGGACTGACGAGCGAAACTGAGCAAGCGGGTTGAAGTAAAGATTTAGGAATGTTTTTTTACTTATTTTCACTAATCATTTCATTTAGTAATATTTTAAAAGTATCTTAAAACTTATTTAAAGAGTAAGAAACATTTATTAAAGATAATAAAGGATGTTATTTTAGATAATTTCGAAAATATAAACGTCGATGTCCTGATTTTTCTAGTGGCCACACGCCAGGGGACTGAAGTTTTACGTAGAAAGTGGAGATTTTGACAATATTATTTTATAAGAAACTATTTTTAACTTATATAATCAAAAAGAAAGGACAGTTATCTTTTCAATTTAATGATAAATAACTTACAATGTCAGTTTTTAAATTAGTTATGGCTAAGCTTCATCAAGTTACCCAATTTTTGTAGAACCGCCCATTTATATAGGGCCTACAGTATAATCGGAATAGCACTTAAAAAGTTACAAATTTATTCTTAACAATTGGATTCAAAAAAGACGACGAAATTTTGTCGCAATAGTCATTTTTCTCCAACTTTATAAATAATATTTAAAAAAAAAAAAATTACCCACTAATTATGTATTCTGAACTTTTTATTTCAAACTATAATCACAGTACTTTTTTAATACCATTCACTACATTTTTAAATTGCTCAATTTTATTCAAATAGCTTAATGTGTAGAATAAGGAATGAATTGAGAATTTGAACGTCACATACTTTTTAATAAGGATTATTAAGGTTGAAATTTAAAATTCATATGTTTCAGCTAAAACGTATTAAAAACATAAAAATATTAAAGAAAAAACTTAAGTAAGGCCATTTGAATCTTCGGGTTTTAACTGTTAGCTAAAACTTATGAATTTAAATTTCAACTTTAAAAAAAGGTGTGCCGTATAAACTTCTCAATTGAGTCAATTTCATTATTATTATTATAGCATTTAATATGTATCGGTTCATTAACAAAAACATGTGATTACTTTAATAATAAAAATCTTTGTGTAGTTCATTTTTAATCTTGCCCAAAATATCTTGCATATGGGTAAAAATTAGATAAGTGGCTAAAATGAAACACAGAAAAATATTGGAAAAAAATTAAGAAATATGCATTTATTAGTTTTTAATTCACTTACTGTTAACTTATTATTGACAACAAAATCACTTTTCATACACTTAAGTAGATATTATAGCTTTAATATAGAATTTTTAAAAGTGGTGTGCCAAGAAAATGAACAGTCTGGCAGGAAAATGACTTCCACTGACAACCGAATGACAAGGTACAGGAAAATGATCACTCCCATTCTTATTAATTGGAAAATGAAATTCAATCAACTACTAACATAATTTAACTGTAATGTTTTACTATAAAGGAACAATATGAAGGAAAATCAACATAACAAAGCCTCTGATAAATCATAATCCTTAAAGAAATAGAACAATGAATGTGATTTTAATTTGGAGCAGATAAATGACTAGTAGTATAGTCGCCGCTACACAAACCTCTGAAATATTATCAAATTACATATCAGCTTACATTTTAGTCTTCATGTTATGTTCTATAACATATAATAATTATTTTAAAACCAGATTTCATGTTTGGAAACAACAATATTTTAAATTATTGTGAACTGAAGGTGCGAAATGGAATTTTCGCCCGGCAGGAAATATGACTTTTCATATTCTGCCTTGAAATTTTAATGCCTAATTTTTATTTTTTTTTATCTTAAATTTATTTGATATGATTAATAAGGAGATATTATAAATGTTTTAAACATTTAATTTCAAAAATAAACAATTTTTCCTGGTTATAAATGTCGGGAATTAGATTTAGCCACTTATCTAATTTTTACCCATATAGTACTTTGCAACATTTAGATTTCTAAATATATTCAAGAATTTCTATTTTTTAACTCATGAAGATAAATATTCAATTCATTTTAGGGGATGAAGATTATAAATTATTAAGGCACATATTTTTGAACATTTGACTTTCACAAACGAACTGAATTATTAAAATAGATTAATATTTTATTGCTGAAATAAACAATTTTTGATAATTTCATTTGCAGAAATTTTAATTAATTTCTAGAGCAATTTCAGTCTTTATATTTTTCTTTCTTTAGCGCAGAAAATAAAAATCATCTCAGAAGGTTATTGATTCATTCTTCAATTGCCTTAATAAAAAGTTAATCAAAACTTATATAAATCATTTAAATCAAAATAAAAAGCGGATACACCGAAGTTGAAAACCAGAGCCGTCGCGTGGTTTGTTGGCGCCCGGGGCAAGATTTCGTCAGGCGCTTTACATTTGATATTTGCGCCCATCCCAAAAAAAACAAAAAAACAAACAATCCATGCACTGACAGAGGAGTGGGATAACTTGTCTCAACAGCTGCTGGATAATGTTGTGCAAAGCATGACATGCCATGAGGAATGTTGCATCGCCCTCCATGGTGGACATATCCCATACTGATACTGTTCTCAAAGGTGCCTGCTGTCGTCCATATGCATTTTTCCATTTCTCCGTACACAGCATCAAATGAACATTTTTGTCCTTTCAGCTATTTGACAACCTTCTGTATTTTCCAGAACAATAAATGATCGTTATTCTAATGTCCGAACACTGTGGCAACAATATTGTATCCTGCTGGGCCTCCACCCCCGCGTAATGTTATGATACATCGCAAATTTGTGATCCGTCCCTAGCAATTGTCCAGCAATGTACGTGGCTTTGCCAAGCTTTTATTATTTCCTCAATCTTGTTCAATCTTCCTTTTACATTTACAATCTTGTTTTTACATTTCAACTATCTTTTCATTGTCATTGCAGTTTTATCTTTTAGTTTCAGACTATTTTGTATTTTTTTTAGTTTGACCTTTTTTATTTTTTTATTTTAAGATTTTATGAAGTAGTTAGTTCTTGTTTCCTATTTTCGCAATCCTTAACTAAAAATGGAAATAATAGAAAAGGTTAAAAGCATACGATTTTGTTTTTGTTTTTAAATGGTTGAAAAACAGATAGCACTTAATATTTATTATTCCTATACATGGGATATAGCAACAAAAAGTGTTGTGCAACAAATAAGTTGTGTGTGACATATAAAAGGCTAAAGAAGTTGCTGTTTTCATAAACCAAAATAAGACTGTGGTCATCAGTTTGGTTTTTTTTTTGTTTTGTTTTTAATTAGCATTATTCATGAAGAATTGATGCCAAAAGGTGAAACAATTAAACAAAGGTTTTTTTGTTTTGTTTTGTTTTTCTGAAGTATTAATGAATTTGCCGGCAAAGCTTTACATGCACGCTGAAAAGACTTGACTGTTGCTGCTACACCATAATTCAACCATCCATCCATTGGATTTGTTCAAGAGATTTTTGACTTAATAAATATATTCTCCAAACAAAATCACACTCCCTACTCACCAGATTTAAATCTTTTTGAGCTTTTTGTTTAACCTTCAATTGCATTTAGATTCTATGACTACAGATCCAAATGAGATTCCGGAAAAGTCGTAACAGAGTATTGTCATAAATGTCTCTAATCCATAGGACTATTTAGCAAAATTTTGACACTAAACGCTTCTTTCCAAATTTCAGTTTTGATTAAAATAGTTGTCAAATTATTTTTCAGAAAAAATGTTATGAAAATACAAATGTCTATGGAAAGTTTTGCATCTGTTGTATTTTTATTTGTCTCTAAAATTTAGTGAGGATGGTAGGGCTTTGAAATGAAGAAAACCATATATTGAAATTAAAGAAAAGATTCAATGAATTTACGTCAGTTTGAAACTTAACCTCAAGGCTGATAGTATTTAATGTTGTAGTGCTTTGCATTCTTTCACTTTAGTACTGTTAGTTGTGTGTCTACATTGATAAACCTGTCAAAGAGCACATACTTACAACTAACATTAATGAAATGGAGAAGTACTAAAATTTATTATTACTCTTTTACAGATGAATAACATTTGTAAGAAACTTAAAATGATGGGTTGACAAAAATGCACAATTTCCTATGAATTTCTATTTTATTTACTTTTAATCTTCATTAACTGCTAAATAATGAAATTCAGTTCATATATACACATTAACACTGTTACACAATTAAAAAGAAAAATAGAATACATATTTATTACCAAAGTTTAACTAGTATTGGTTGTTTGTATAAATCAAAATTGAAGAAAAAAAAACATACACACTGATACTTTATTTCTCTTTTGAAATGAAAAAATCGAATTGCTTTTGTAGCACAAAAACTAGGCTAAAAGTATCATATCTGGATTTTAAGCTTACATTTGTATTCCGTGGTTAAGACTTTGTTATTTCATCTTTCTTTTACACCCTTTTTTGCTTGAATCTGCAGCATGTTAAACAGATTTTATTAGTATGAAAATAATTACAAGTGCATTCAGACATTTAGTGCATTTAAACCATTTTTCCTTTCCAATTCTAATCAAATTGATTTTTTTAATTTTATTTTTAATGATCACAATTGTATTTAAATCACAGTGAAATATATTTTGAAACAATCGTAGCGCAATAATAAAAAATGTACTGGATCACTTGTGACTATAGCTAATAGATATTTATTATTTTCAAATTTACTATTAAATTTTATTTCAGAATGAATTTTTCCTCTTATATTAAGACTTAGCCTTACTCATGCTTAATATCTTAAGCAAAAATAACGGAAAATATAATGGAATGTACTAGTTAATGGGAGGCTGAAGGCTTGCTGGGATTTTCTGAGTTTTTAACCAGATCACTGATGGAATTGATATTCATCTTTGGATGGTGAAAAATTTGTAAAATCCACTTATCTTCACCTCCCAGCGATGCCCCCTGGGAACCAGATACCTTAATGAGTATTCACTGAGGTAATTGGAAGTGGACGGGAAAGTGGTGGTCGAAGATAGACACTTCAGAACTGTGGTTGGCGAATGTGTAAAGACCAATGTAAAGATGATGGCACAATTAATGTATCGGCCTCCAGTCCTGCACAGCTCCATCCAAACTTACTACATCGGCGAAGACCTTGGAAAAGCAGGAGATTCTAAGAATCACGCAGATGTCAGCAGGCTGCTAAACGGATACTTGAAACTGGCTATTGGAACCCTTAATTCACGAACTCTTTCTAAGGACCATCATATTGATTTCCTATTAAGGGAATTAGGAAATATCAAAATGGGCATCCTAGTGGTGTGAGATTAAAGACATACTGAACTTATAGCAAAATGGGACAGCACACAAATCTTTCTGGGAGCAGCTATGATTCAAGCAAAAGTTGGAGGTGTAGGTTTTATAGTAAGACCAAATTACTAACCAATAGGATTTTATCCTGCAACTTAATAAATGAAAGAATATGAAAATTCTCAATAAATGTGGAAAGGAAGAGCACAATGAAAATTATAATCTGCTATGTATGTATAAGCTCTTCAAGCAACCAAGAACTTGAAAGAATTCTATAAAAACTTAGAAGATGTACTGAAACAAAATTCAGCATATACCTTAATCTGTGGAGATTTAAATGGCAAAATTGGTGCAAGAAATGTGGGCATAAATGAGAAATATATTGAAATACATGGATGTGGAGATAGAAATGAGAGAGGTGATAGATTACCTAAATTTGCTGAAGCTGAAAAACTATACGTAATGAACAGTTTCTTAAATGAGAATTGGCAAAAGATCGATATGGGAATCCCACGATGGATAAACCAAAAATGAAATAGATTACATTTTGACCAATCACAAAAGAACAGTTCAAATTGTTGAAACAATAGGAAAAACATGTTTTGATATGTTTACCTGAAATGTGCTGCCAAACTTAAAGGTTGTATTCAATCATGCAAAACAACGAATAAATGTCATATAAACATGGGTCTGGAAATGCGTTATTTTCAAGATATTAATGATGAAACGATACAGAGGTGTTGGTCTTTATGTTGTATCGTAGTCATTAAATTGCTCCTCAGTAATCGTGACATGGCCTGCTCGTTCCTCTGATTTAAACCCTCTGGACATTTTCATATGGAGTTATCTTACACCATTAGTGTACACCACACCGGTTCCTGATGCCCATGCACTGCATGATCGCATAGTGGATGGGTGCAACATAATTCGATGTGCACCTGGCATCTTCGACCGTGTTCGGCAGTCGATGGAATGACGTTGTGTTGCATGCATTGAGGCCGGTGGAGGACATTTCGAGCACTTTCTGTGAAACTGAGTGACTGTATGGCCAACATCTCTATATTGTTGTGTCGTTCATATCTTGGAAATAAAGCATTTCCAGACCCATATTTATAAGACATTTATTTGTTGTTTTGCACGATTGAATAAAACCTTTAAGTTTGGCAGCACATTTCAGGTACACCCTGTACAGACAGACCATCGTTCCCTTAGAGCTACAAAAATAGAAGATATTAAAATGGGAGGTACCGAATTACTAAAATCATTATCTAAAAGATTTACTTGGTACTTACAAGAAGGAAAGGTACCCACAGATTGGAAAACCTCTGTAACTAAACTGATTCCCAAAAAAAAGGAAATAAAGAAGATATTAGGAATTATAGATCAATATGTTTCTTATTACACGTATATAAACTAAAGACTAAGATACACAATACTTCTAAAATGTTTTCTTTAATAACAATAACGATATTTCATTTTCATTACCAGAAAACTTTTTCAGGTTGAATAACTGATTTCAGTTGAGGAAGAAGAAAGAGATTTCTTGTCCTCAGTTATTCAACCTGAAGAAGTTTTCTGTTAAAGAAAATGAAATATCGTTGTTGTTATCAAAGAAGACATTTTAGAAGTATTGTGTATCTCATGATTAAACGAAGTATATAGATTTAATGACTGAGGTGATACTCAATAGAATTCTAACAACCTTAGAAGCCAATAATAGAAGAGAACAGGCTGGAGTTAGTAGTAGTTTTTCAACAAAAGACCACATACAAGTTATAACTCAACTTGCTGAAAAATGTAGAGAATTTCGCCTTCCCTTGTTTTCTCTTCATTGACTTTAAGAAAGCATTTGATACAGTAGAACATAATGCAGTACTCCAAGCACTAACAGAACAAGGGATTGGCCAAACTTATATCAAGCTTATTAAAAATATTTATAAAAATGGAACTAACCAAATTACCCTTTTCAATAAATCCATAACCATAGATCTCTAAAGAGGATTCTGACAAGGAGATGTGATATCCCCCAACCTATTTACAAGTACCCTTGAGAACATTTTACGAAGAACAAAATTAAAAGGTGGTATAAATATAGATGGAGAATAAACTCCAATTATTAGCCTTTGCAGATGATATTGTCCTTGTAGCACATTCCCCCCAAGATTTGGAAATATCTTTAATTAGATTAAATCAAATCTGTCAAAAGATAGGCCTAACAATACACCCAGATAAAACAAAGTCGATGAAAATTCTCACTGTAATAACCACACATTAAAAATAAACAACAATGTCATTGAAGAAATAGATAACTACACATATTTCGGGCAAACCATTCAAATGGACAACGATTTACACATGAAATGAACAGAAGGAAAAAGGCCACATGGGCATCCTTTAATCATATTAAGGATACAATTATTAATCCAGAATTAGACATAAAGATACTTTCTGATCTAAATAGCTATGTCCTACCATCATTAACGTAAGGGTCTGAGACTTGGAACACTACACTTAAAGAGGAAGAATCTTTAATGATTACTCAAAAGAGCAGTTGAACATCGAATTTATAGTATTAAGACATCTGAACATATAAGATGCACAGAAATGAAAGAAATTAGTCAAATAAGAGATGTGCAAGAAACAATATATGATAATAAAAAAAGATGGGTAGGGCATATTGCTAGGTTTAAAGATAACAGATGGACTGCTAGGGTTACTGATTGGTATCCTAGAAATAGAAAAAGAAAACGAAGCCCACCAACTAGATAATACTAGTTAATTACAGTAAGTAAAGTGATTGGATACAAATCACATGTAATAGGTAACAAATATGTCATTTATTTTATTGTTGTAATGTAAAATTGTGACTTCCCTTATGCTTTCTATTGTACTCCTTTCATATGGTGTCAGATAAAATAGATACAAAAATCACTATGAAATGAAGCATAATACAAAGTTCACAGTGAGTAAATTTTTATTAAATGTAGTATTAGGGAAATAATGAGTAAGGGAAATTTAAAAGATTACAAATGTTTTGATTTAAAGAAATAACATGAAATAGGATTTATGACCCAAATAACAAATAGTATTGGCATGAAAAATTAAAAAGATGTTGAGCAGTTGGCCCAGTACAGGATAATAAAGGAAAGTCACAACAAAATTCGAAGACCTAATGGTGTGATTTGTGACATGGTATTATAAAAATTTCAGGATCATAGATAAGTATTCCTAGTCGACTCCTTTGGTGTATATAATTTCACAATGGTACAGCCATCCAGGCCCCCTACATCAAATTCTGGGCCCATACACCAAATGCAATAATGCTCCCTCCTCCCTTCAACATTAAGGTCAAAATCATGATTCTTAGCCAAAAATATCGCGAAATCACCACAGGATTTCATATTTTTCCCTTTTAAACATGCTGCACTCAGTTATTAGCATTATTTTAGAGTAAATTAATTTAACACCAACATCTACTTTTTCCATGTCTACCAAAATGCTTAGAAAAAATTCGCTCTATGCAAACATTGCAATGCAGACGGTTAAAGCAGAAAAGTAGTTTTTATATAAAATGTAGACTTAATTATTTAAAAAATCTAGAAATGTTAGGCTAATTCATATATTTTTTTTGGTTAAAACCTCAGCCCAGACCCCGATACTGAAGCACCAACTGACCTGCCCCCCCCCCCCCCCCTTTGTGGGATCCCTGGGGTACAGTTATGTAGCTGTTGGAAAGAAGAAAGGTAGTAGATATGAAAAAAAAAAACTTCTGTGGTTAATTGCAACGAAGACAGTGTGTGTGTGTAGGGGGGGGGGGGAGGAATTGTGCTATGGAAGTAGAGTTCTACAAAA
>JAFIDM010009631.1:328810113-328830371 GCA_023159025.1 Thereuonema tuberculata | reverse complement strand
AAGGGAAGAAGATATAAAAAAAAAAATTTCTTGGGTTAAATTAAAGCAAAAAGGGGGTGTGTGTGGGGGGGGGGGGGGGAGGAATTGTGCTATGGAAGTAGAGTTCTACAAAATGATCAGGAAACTAAGTAGTAGCAGATAAAGTGCAGTCTTAGATTTCTTGAAATGATAAGGCTGATGCAAAGCTTTTCCTTCAGTTCAAGAATAAGAAAAATGAGTCAGAATCAGTGAATGCTGATGATCACCATGAACTCAGTGTCATCTCTGAACACTTTGCAGGTACTGATGTCAAATAGTTTAACCTCAAATATCTTATTTAAATTGCTGGTGCAATAGACAATGATAGGATGATGATGACCCATTGTACATGTTTTCTAATCATAGATGATTAGCTAAAATTCTTGTAGTTCAAAGGAATTCATTTGTTTCTAGCATATTTTTATATCCAGCAGTATATCAGAGGCCATGTTGGATGCTGATAATACATGCACACCATTTAAGATATCCAGTTATTTAACAAGAAACTGGTATAAGAAATGAAAAAAATCTCTTGACCAGACCTAGTCTAGTTGATAATCAGAAAGCTAAAAGTTTGTGGCAAAAACTCTCAAAACACCATGAGTATAAGGGTTTGAAGATAGATAAAAATCATCAAAAAGTGGAAATATGTATGTATGTATATATATATATATATATATATAATGGGAAGAAGATTTTGAATAGCATATGTATTCATGATCTATGACCCCCTGATCGGCACTTATCATAAGGTCCCAGCTCATCTGTTCAGGTAGGGAAGAATGCAATAGTATATTTTTCCTTTGGAAAATACACTAAAAACTAGAAAATTCACAGTTTTCTTGATTACAATCATGCATTTTTAAAACTTACTGTAAAAAGATCAGGTTAGGAGGCTTGGTAAAAAGAATCCTGAATCATGTTTCTGAAGTGGGCACCCAATAACTGAAAATTGGTGAAAGCCTGTAAATTAATTAAGTCCTTCATTTCATATTGAAATCGCTGATCATGATGACTGAGTGAATCGATGAAATTTGTGAAGGAATGTATATAATATACAAGGTGATTCAAATTAAAGTATTCCTATGCAGAGCACTCTGGGGAGAGAACCATTGAGCGAAACAACAAAAGACTTTATACATTCCAGATCATGAGGGAAAGATTTATGCAATAACAACAGGGGGAAGTATGGCATTGCTGGCACACAGGCAGGCGGATGCGGATTGGCCCTGAAACATCCTGTGGAATGAGGAAGCTCATTTTCATGTTTGTGGAACAGTGAATGCCGCATCTGGGCCACAGAGAATTCTCATAAGTGTTTGAAAATAGTAAAAATCGTCAAAAAGTCGATAATAAATAAATAAGAAATAACTCCTTTTGTTCATTTCATTGTATTTGTTTCGATGTTTATGAGAAACATAAGGATTATTTATTTATTGTTACAAACCAATCTATATTGTAATGTTGTGAAGAAACGACGATGTTTTATTCAAATAATTAATTATCTTTTTCTTTTCTTTGAACTTGTAAAAAAGCTTTTATGATGAAAAATTCAATTTTTATTTTTAATGAAGAAAAGACACCTGCTTCTCATACCTGGAGATGAGTCTCTTTTAATTAAAAAAAGACACCTGTTTTCCACAGCTGGGGATTTCTCACTGCTAAAATTTGCATACGGAAGGTCATAACATCATTTTCCAAATAAGGCGATTTTTGATCAGATCAATCGCTGATTGACTGAACCAAGAACTTGTACCATGTGATTTTTGCACCCGAGAAAGGCAGGAGAATTGTAATAAATTGAGCAGCAAAGACTCAACAGACACACTCATACGGAATATCCACACATCATCCAACCACACAGGACGATGCAGAAACCATGCATCTGAGAGAGTTTTGCAATATTAAAGAAAGTAAGCATTAAAAAACGCATGGGCACTCATGAATGGATAGCCCTTCACCTCTCTACGCAGCAGCGAGTGAGTGATTTTACAATGGCAGTGTAGCTAAATATAAATTGGTTACGTTTAAAAGCCAGCTAGTGAACAATATAGCTTTTCAAACCAACTAGACTAAACTAAAGTGTTAAGGCTAGGAAATGGAGACTGTCTAAAAGTAGCAGCAGTAGAAAGTTAGGAATCACCGGAACCAGTGCCAGGCATGGAATATAGTTTAGTCGTTGTTAGGATATTATATTATTCTCGGAACAGAAGTGCAACCATTACTCAAGAAATTCAGGATGAATTCTCAATGTCCCCATTCGTAGACTAGGATTCAGACAGCGGACGAACTTAGCACAGTGCAAGAGGTGCTTATTTGACTGATGGAAAGAAGCAAACGCTCTCCATCGAAACTATACGTTAGCAGGAGGAGCAGGGAAAAGCCAACCCCGACTCATTTCCATTTATTATTATTGTGAGAGAATTTCAAATTAGTATCTTATCACAGATGTAATCTGTTTAGATTATTAAATTTACCAATTCATCTTACAGTCATGATTAGATGGTAAAATAGGTCAATCAGTTAATTAATTAAAGTATTATCTATTAAGCTTGATTTAATTTTGTTCTAACGACAAACAAAGATTGTGTAAGATTAGGAATTTGTTATATCTGTGTACTAAATATCATTATTACAACATGCGAGCGACAAGAAGCTCAGGTTATTGTGTACCCGACAATGGTGACAATGCAGGAGGTATGATGAAATAAATGTTTAGTTGTTTCCAAAAAAGGATTAGTGTGTTTTGCGTTGTTTGGCCAATACAGTGCAGGTTCTTACCGATCCCTACCACCAGAGGTGATTGAGCAAGCTGGACAACCCTGATGTTTTGGATTTCCTTGGAAAAAAATACGTTAAGTTTCGCACTTGACTGGCGCCCTTCTTAGGGACACTACGGTTTTTGAAAAGTTACACGGACAGACCGTTACATCACAATATATTTACTGGGTGGGCATAAAATAACATGAGGAGTTCAGAGCCCTCTAGCAAGGAATGTATTGGACGAATCATAACAACATTCCACGGTTTCAATTTCTAAAAAAAAAAAAAAAATACCAAAAGTCGCCAACAGGAGAAAATGTGGCGCTGTTAACGCACTAATTTGCATAACTGCATTACATGTAGAGCGATCATGATAAAAAGAAAGGCTTGGAGAATTCACATCACTCGGCGATGAACTGCCTTTCGATGGGTCTTACCTTATGTGACTGTGCTTTGTTAGTGAAGCTGTATTATCAGCGGGACGAGAATGCCAGTGATGTCCTTCAGGACTTTCGGCAGTTGAGGACGCTACGAAGAGGACCGATGAGCACAACAAATCTACAGAAAATGTTTCAACACTTTGAAACTACTGGAACTCTAGCAGTGCATCCAGGCCGGGGATGCAAAGCTATCAGTCACCAACACATTGAAGAAGTTGCAACTGCTGTTGTGGAACAGGAGATGACGAATGTGCAGGGTACCAGCAGTGCACAGGATACAGGAGCAGTGCACCTGGCAAACGGATATCCCATACTCAACAGTGCGGAAAATCCTGCATCAGATGTTGAAGTTTTATCCCTATAAAAATCTGTCCTGTTCAAGAATTGTGCCCTGGCAATGCGATCACCCGCATTGACTTTGCATTAAGAAACTTAGCATGGAAGTGGATGAAGCATGGTCGTGGCAGATTTTATGGAGTGACGAAGCAGACTTTTATTTGAACAGTGGTATTAACACACACAACTGCCGCTTTTGGGCTGCGACTAATCCACAAGTGGGTCTGCAGATGCATATCCACTCGCTGAAAGTCAGTGTGGTGCGGCTTTACGTCATCATTTATCGTTGGTCCTTATTTTTTCGAGGAAACTCACTGAAGTAGACCAGTGACCTGTTCCGTCAATGCTGCACAGTATTCCGATTGCTAAAGAACTTTGTGGTTCCACAATTGCAGCAAAGAGGATGTCTTGATTCGACCATCTTCATGCAGGATGGTGCACGCCCCACATCGGATGTCAGGTACAGCGTATGTGACAACATTTCTCTGACACCAGAATCATTAGTTGTGCATTTCCCACAGCATGGCCACCGAGGTCGCCTAATCTCAATCCTTGTGACTTTTGGCTGTGGGGATTTCTTAAAGCATTGTGTATCAAGGACATGTCCCCGATATCCCGACATTGAAAGATCAAATTACATTACAGGTGCGACAAATCCATTCCAATATGTTGCGAGCTGCCGTGGAACATGTTGTGCACCACATGCAGCTCGTCGAACATGGCAAGTAAACGAAGTCGTTCTTCGTGTACTTTAAAAGAAAAACTTGAAGTGTTAAAAAGACTGGATAAGGGAGAAAGTGCTACTAAATTATCACTCGAATATGGTGTCGGAAAAGCAACGATTACTGACTGGAAAAAGAATCGCGTTAAAATTGAGCAGTTTTGTTCTGCTTCAAGTGAAAAAACTCTTGAAAAACAGCAAAAAGCTATGTATGTCTCTATTTAACTTCTTTGTATAATAATAATAAATGTACGTTTTTTCATTAACGTCTTTTTAATTTCTATTTGATTAAAAAAAATCGGTATTCTGAACTCTGTTCGGAATAGGCGGATTTTCGGAATAGCGGGGTTCTACTGTATTTGAAGGACAATGATAAAATCTCGAGCAGCAAAAATGGCAATGGAAAACATAGAAAAAGAACGAGAGGACCTGGCAACCCAGAGGTTGGAATCATGCTAGGACACAAAGATTGCATTCAATGAAGCAATTAAAAATATCTGCCATTTTTTTTGAAACTGGTGAATAATTGAGCTAATAAAAAATGTTTGATTTAATGATAAAAAATGTAGCAGTATTCTTAGATAAAGTTTGTGTGTTAAATCGTTAATCGTGGAGTTAATCTTTTTTATTTATCTCTTCTGTTTGAGAGAATATATGTAATTCGAATTTTTGGATAATTCGAACTTTTTCTCTGGTCCCTTCAGCTTCGAATTATCCAAGTTTCACTGTACCATGTTATCAGTTTGTTATGTGGGATGTCCCGATGCTGTGGCAACCTATAACCAGTCTGTGACAATACTTTTATTGATAGAATTAAAAAAAAGGGTTTAAATTAAGTTGTAAAAAATCAGATTGGTAATATAATTTTTGAAATTGTATACAAGAGTACAAGACCTGTGTAGGAAGTAGAATAATAGATTGATAATTAGGTTATAGAAGCTTTTAATTTACTTTTATAAAGAGAAATGGTTATTACAGTTGGAACAGTAAGAGAATTCAGTTCCAAAACCAGCATCCTTCTTTCGATGTTAGGAGAATCATAAAAGAATTTCATGGATTCTGTTCTATGAAATTTATTACATGTCTAATACAAAATCATAATCCAAAAACCAATAGTTTTATTGAAATTTTATCTAAAAATTAGTTTTTAAAATTACGACGATAAGCCATAATTTTCTGCAAATGGTTTTATACAGAATTAATTTCCATTGACTATAATTTTGTCTGAAATAATAATACTTCAAATGCATTCATTGTAAATTTTATGTTCCCAAAAATATTAATTTTGAAATTTTCTCTTAATATATTTTCTTGTATATTAATTAACTCATTTTTTATCTAGTGATTAATTGAATAAAAATTCTTAAAATTTTGGTACTTTTTTTGCTTTCTAACTTTAGGATACAAAATACTGATGATGTTAAACTTCCATCAATTTAACTAAAGCAAATTAGCTCAAGTTTTGCTGTCATTGTCATATTAAACATTTTTAATCAGTGTATAGTTTAGTTTCTTTATACGCACAGGTAGAACTGAAAAGAAATTTAATTCATTGACTTTTTTTTTTTATTCATTTTCTTTTCGTTATATATTAGAGGGGTCCAGTGGAAGGAGGTCACATGCCACATGTATTTTGATTTTTTGCTACCACCAACTAGATTCTGCCATCTATTATCTATTCCATTCCCATCATCTACAATTTACCATCTACGTTCACTGCCAATTTAAATAATTACAATTAAGACACCAACTATCCACGAGAATTAATTTTTCTAAAACTTCCTTTCCTGTAAAATTCTGTGGCATATGCCTCTTTTCCACTGAGCCCTTCATTTTTATGGTCACTTTGTTTCTCCCTTTTCTTATCACAAATCAGTTGAATTGGGTTTACAAGCAGTAGATAATTGAGTTACTGTAAAGAATAAAATAAAGGCAGGCCCCAATTTGCACTTTTATATCAGGTATTTAAAAAAAAAAAAAAAAATGGAAATCAATAAAGATTATTGTAATAACAAATTTTACGTGCCTAATAATTCGTCAAAATGGTAACTATGGAAGGCACAAAGGAACCAAAAAGATTTCTCACAACAAGATGTCACTGCAAG
Organism: Thereuonema tuberculata; assembly: GCA_023159025.1. NCBI lineage: Eukaryota > Metazoa > Arthropoda > Chilopoda > Scutigeromorpha > Scutigeridae > Thereuonema > Thereuonema tuberculata. The sequence goes on along the minus strand of JAFIDM010009631.1, from coordinate 328,823,988 downwards.
GGACAGCCAGAAGATTACTTTAATTATCAAAACAATCTGCCTTACAACCAAGCTTGTCTGTAAAAGGAATTTTACTTCTACGCTTTTCTTTATCCTCCCTGTTTTTCCAAATAAATGTAACTGTTCTTATTTCAGAATAAGGTATTAGTAGTTGTAAAATTAGGCCCTTCAAAGATTTATCAACTATGGTTAAATTTTGACAGTTAGTTTGCTTAAAGAAAAAGGAAATTTTACTCTTTTATAACAATGTTAAATATAAAAATTTCAAACAATAATTAAAATATTTATTTTTTTTAAATGTAATTTCCATAGTCAATTTATTCTTGCAAGGGTTTTCATTATAGTTGATGTACCAATTTTTTAATATCAATGTGAAACAAAGTTAATCACTGTGGATTATTTTCCTTCCAACTAAAGTTCTTTAGTTATTTTTCAATCTCTGCTTAAAAAGAGAAGGTTATAGCTCAAAATAATTTATCTATGGGTAAACTAGGTAAATTTAAAAGATCAGTTTTTTGGGGCACTTTTAACAATAATTAAGAGGATTTTTGACTTTTGACTCTTGACCTAAAAAGTGAAGATGAATTTTATTAAACAATATTGTTGCATTAAACAAGAGCATCCTTTATAACACACTGCCATCTGAATCTGTATACCTTTCGATAGCTGACATTAACTGATCAGCACAAGTTACTTTATTATGCAATGAATTCTGTGCTTTCTCTTCTCTATCTATGGAGATGACTTTGTCAACTATCCAGAGGTGGATATCAGCAGCGTCAAGGTTTAACTAGTAATAGTAAATATAATTTGACTAGAAAATAGGAAATGCATTGCCGTATAACATGGCAGGAGGCTGTCCCATCATCTTTTTGATGGATATATGTTTATCAGAGGTTGTGCCTAGGAATCTGAAATGGGAGGGGGTTATAACGGTCTTATTTTTTTTAAAACAACCAGAGTTACAAACAAAAATGATGTTTTTCATTAAAAAAAAACAGGACCAAAATGTTCAAGATTTCGTCCATTTTCAGATGCAATATGAAGGGGGGGGGGGATTACAACCCTTACTCCTTAGTACATTATTATCATAATGTACCCCTACATTATCTAATATAGTAAAAGCGTTATTCTGTCTGTCATCGTGTCAAAAGACTTTACGTTTTTCCACTTTTTTGACCAAACTATAAGAGATAGATTGGTCATGCAAATGGATAAAATGTAGAGCTTTTTAAGACAAACAAAATGCTACAAAAATCTTTCGAAAAACTTCTTAGTTTCCAAGAGGGTGCCTTCTAAAGGGTCAAATTTTGACTTTTTCTCAATTAAAAGAAAAGTATAAAAGTTGGAAGAGAACATTATATTGAGAAAATATTGGTATTTCAAAGTTCTATCGAACGATATATCAGTCATTCCCAAACGTTTCTGTGTTTGCAAGATACATGCAAAAATGTGAAACATTTTATGTTGGCTATTGTGAGAAGTTTGTGAAAGCACGTAAAAATGAAAATTCCTAAATCGTTAAATTTTAGTGCATCAATCAGTGATGATGATGCATTTTTTTGATAAACACACTCATGGGGAGGGGAGGGGGCTGACTCCCCCCTCCCCCAAATAAATAAATAAAGATAAAGACAAGAAAAAAAGAAACAAATAATAAAAAAACAAGGAAGAAAACTTTTATCCAAGGACTGACGTGTCTGTATCTTATTCTTTTGGAAAGTGATAATTGAAAAAACTTATTTTTAAATAGGCCTACATCTGAATGGTCTTTTTACAACATCCTTAGCCCCCCCCCCCGGACAGTATATAAGCAGCACGAGATGGCGGGCCAACTCGTTATAGGCCATATAACTTCACGCTACGACCAATAGGAGCGGAGCAGTAAACATAAACATCAACCAATCTGACAAACTGGCCATGAAGTGTATTGCGGGAAGTTGTATATTCTTCAATCTCAATATTAATTTGCTAAATAAATAAAGTTTTTTGTTTTTTTAATGCAATACATGCAAGGGTTCCGGAGCGAAGTGACAGTACCCGGCTAGTAATAATATATATCCTTGGTACATTATATGATACATAGAAAAGAATTGGTACATATAACATCAATATGTACCAAAAACAAAATATCAGTAAATTTTAAGTTTTAATTCAAATCATGATTTCCTTCCTATTCTGTTATTTCAAATAGTTTATTTATATAAACACTCATATTTGTGATAATTACAACACCATTTGGTCCCATTGAAACTCCGTAGCTTGCTTATAAAGCGCCCTTTGATGTCGACGAGGCATACTGACTCCAGTAGGCACATGTACAGTTGACCGACGATGAAAAACTACTTGTCTGGATCCACAATAGTCCTCTATTATACACTCTTACACGACAGTTCAGAGGGCACTGTCGAGTCTAGGCATGTGCAGTCATTCCCAAATTTTAATCATTTGCATATACTTTACATTTCCTGTATGTTTCACTTCATTTGCATGTTTCCTTCAGGGTGTTGACTTTTTCAGAAGCATATGTGTATAAACCTAAATGAGAAAAATGTATATTTCTTTTTTTTCCACTAGAGATTTTCTCTCCTAAACATTCCTTTTATAGATTTATTGTTTGTCTTTGGTAATAATAAGTGTATTTGTTTATATTTGTATTAAGACAAAGAAATGTGAAGAAATAAGTCGTCAATATCTAAAAATCACTCCACTGAAAAGTAAGTTTTCTGTAAGGGATTTTTTTAAAATAGTTGCATGAGGATATTCATTATTAGACTATTGTTTGCAATCAACTATTTTACTTCTAATACTCTTGTATGGAATTCTTGTTTCCTTAATGCACATACATCTGTAGGACTATACGGCGATATTTTCAAGCATAACAGATATGTATAAAAGCTAGATCATCTCTTATTCAAAAAAAGGCATGCCAAGTTTCATAAGATCTATTCACTGGTGCAAAATGTATATATGTCGAATCCTGATTTGATGGGAGGAAAGTGGGGAGGGAAGCTCCATAGAACAAATTCTTTTGAAAAAGACAATGAGGAATGACAAGGCTCTTTTTTTTAAGCAATAACTTTTTATAAAATTCCATCATGGAAAGATATGTCTGACATCATTATTAACTTGCTTAATATTCATACACATACTTAATGATTTTATTTATTAACTTGTCTTCACCTGCAGGTATTTAAAACTGGCAGAAACTCATCATTTTTTTATTTAAAGACATTTCAATTTGAAATATATTACAGTCAAATCAAGTCTGAAGTATTTCTCAATGGGCTTATTAATGACGAAAAAATAGAGAACACTGGTCATAAAATTTACTTACCAAAAAAGTCCACCACAAAGAATGTCATTCTTAAAAAGATAAACGATTAATTTTAAGATCCCACAACCTAACCATCCTTGCCAATACCTTGCCCTTTATGCTGTGCCATTAAAACTCCACCTTCGACAGCTTCATTTACAGTGGTGTAGTGAGTGAGCGAGCGACATGGACATGAAAATATCACATCTGATAAAAAAACTTGTTTTAACAGATAGTTTCATTTTTCAGAAATGAAACTGTCCTTCTATAAACATTAGATGCAGGGGAAGTAGTCATGTCTGTCTGACAGATGTTATGATACTTTTTCTTCAATTCTTAGTCTTTTCTTTTTAAGATTTTGCAACATCTGATAGTATGATACAATATGAATTCTGTGTCCACAACCTAAATAATAAAATATCACCACCTTTCTGCAAAATGTATAATCTTGAATTTTTTTCCACTTTAGCAAAGGATTATGGTCCATATCCAATCTCTGTATTTCAGGACAGCCCTCGAACTAAAGTTTTACAAAGTAAAGAAAGAAATTATGTCGATCTGCAAAATAACATTGAAAGAGTAAAAAAAAAAGTGGCCAAAAAAGATGAACATTAAAGTGATTCATCCAGTGAAGAATATTGAATTTACCTTCTGCACTTTTTTGAGAAATATAAAGCTCAGAAAATATCCAACTTTCTCTCAGATGCAACAGTTCTGATTGGCAATTAATCTGATCAGAATCAAATGGAAGTAAATCTGTCAGTGACTATACAGCCATTTTCAAACTATTGAATCACTTGGTGATACTTACAAGACATTGAAAATTTTACCTTTAAATTAGTAGGACGATTATAATTTTAAACCAGATCCTTTCAAAATCAAAATGCTATTTTTTTAAGCTACTATCTTCTTCAATACCAATGGAGTTCACAAAAAAAAAAAAAAAAAACCTCTCAGCTGGAATTAGCAGTGATAAAGAAATATAACCAGTTCTATTTAAAGCCATTTAAGATTGCCAAACAAATTTTGCTTGTTTAAAAAATCCGACGGGGTTCCTTAGTAACTTCTACATTGAATTTCTAAAAGTTGTCTGCAATTACTATTTTCCAAATGGCACACTGAAATTAGCAGTAAATATTTTTGACAATGAAGAATAGATATATTCTCATTCAGTTTTTATTGGAAAAGTTCTACAAGAACCTTTTTTTTTAACTATTGTTGAGAAATACACTTCTAACTACATTGTTACAATGACACACACAAACAAGCCAATATTTTCAGTTCAAATTTAAAGTTGTTTATTCAATACTTCAATATCGGATTTCAAATATTTTCAAAATGCATCGTCATCCTGATCAGTAATAAACATTTCAAATACATAAATAGACCATGCCTTTTTATTTCAATTCATTGTGAATGCATTACTTGCTTTTGTATGTAAATAATTGTTTCGCAGAACTGTTCTGCTTTAATAGTTATTATGCAAATTACAAAATACATTCTGATTTAAAAATACCTCAAGTTGACTTGCAAAAGTCAGAATTTATAGTTAAAAAAAAAAGTTAACAAAATTTTGAGTAAAAAATATGTGCTTACAGTCCAGCCTCTCTTTCACTTGAACATAGGAAAGAGCAAAATATTAAATACTTTAACTCAAAGAGTGTTTGATTAAAAAATACCAAGTTTGGTAAAATTCAACTATTCAAAAATCAGATCGATTGCCTAAAGATTGACCTGGAAAAACTGAGGGCCATATTGTTTTTAAACTATATAAAAAAAAAAAATATTGTCAAATTTTATTTAATGGAATATCTAACAATAAAGCAAAACTATCAGATGACAGAACAAGTGACCCTTACTTTTTTATTTTGCAAAGATCTACCATTAAGGCAACATTGCATCATAAGCACAGAGGATTTTGGAATGGGAGGGTTATGATGGTTACTCAGTTGACAAAAAAAAAAAAAAAGTTTACAGACGTTTCCAACAAAGAAAACAGGATCAAAATCCTAGATTTCTTTCAGTTTTGGGTTGCAATTGGGGGTGGGGGAACCAGTTCTAACCCCCCACCCCCACTAGCCCTATGCACTGTACTGACATATTTTATTTAAGCACTAAAATCAAATGTTGAAACTACTAAATTGCTGTCTCAGCTTTTATCCACCTAGTTAAAGGACAGTAACAGAATAATTTATATTTTTTTTTGTCAGAAATCTATTTCTTATTATTTCTATAACTTTCTTTTTTTTTTTCAACTGTAACTGACTTTTAAGAAACAATTAACATCAACAAAATAGAAGTACAGCTCAGATAAACGAAGTAATGGTCTCTGGGATTTATATTTTTTTATTTTGTGTCTTAATTTTTTTAAAATCTCAAAATATGTTCACATTATAATCATTCGTGTCATAGTTCCAAAATACCCTGTACATCTATTTTTATATGCATTTGTCATCTGACAGTTAATGTAATTATTAGATATCAATGCCAACAGAGAATAACTGCAATTCTTTGCATTAAATATCCTAAAAAATGTAAATTATTAATAGAACTCCATATCTATTTACATAAAATATTTGCTTTAGATAAACAAATAGCAATTACTTTCTAATAATTTCCTTTCTTAATGAATTAATCGATTCTACAAAATTATAAAGTGTCAATGCCTATGAAACTTACAGAACCAATAAGCATAAATTTGACTATAAAATCATTTTCATAAATAAGACAGTTTAAAGAAGCCTAACCAGTAATTTTCCTGGTTTGGCAGCTATGGCCCTTTTGGTGTAATATAAATTCCAGAACAATGTGGCAATTTATGTGTTTCTTTGCTTTGAACACAATAGTTAACAAAAATCAAATATGAAATGACTAGTATGCAGCCATACTTTGATTGGTCCATTCAAATGTTTAACAAATTAATATATTGACTTAAAAACATTGCAGCAATATTGCAAAGGAAATAAATCACAAAGAACAAGATATGTGTACCTTCTTTTAAGCCAAGGTTCCACATCCATGATTTCAAAATGTAATTTGTGTAGGTAGAGTTTGACATAAAAAAAAAAAAAAATATAGCCATCTTCAGTTGCCTCTTGTAGTTAAATGTTAGCAAGCATTTTTCATTTTCTGGTATCAGAATCTTTTAATACATACTGAATGTTTTGATTCATGAATATTGCATCAAAGGAAATTTTTACCTTCGAAATGGCTACATAAAAATGCTAATTTAATGTATTCAAAAAAGCTTGACACTCCATTGTTCAGATCAGATGGATTATTTTTGAACTTGAAAAGATTCTCACATAATCTCAAATTTTGAGATTTTCATATTAATTTTAAATAAAAAAAAAATAGACAAAGATTATAATGAATTTAATCTTGTTGTTACTGATGTTAGTTATTGGAACCTAGTTATTAAAGCTAATTGTTGAAATCTGGGACCTGCTCAAGTGTCAGTCCCTTAACCATCTTGTCACCACTTCTAGCGTTAATTCACTGATATGGAACCAAGGCTTTACACACAATACAACTGTCATTTCTCCCTACTTTTAAATTTTATTTTAATAAAATAGAATTACCCCATCTTAACTTACATTAATTTTATATTTATTTTAAATGCCAATTTCAAAATAAAAGATTAAAAAAAAAAATAAAATACTTTACCCATAATCCCATGTAACGTGTTTAAACAAACATTTGTTTTTCTTTAAAAGAAAAAACCTTTTAATACATGAAAACAATTCATATTTGTGTATGTATATAAAAAATATATTTTAAAATATTCTCTTTAAAAATAATTACAAATCATATTGCTCATTTTAAAGGACAGCAGAAAGGAAGATTACAAATCCCATTCCATTTAGTATTTTTCAATGTAATTTTAACAATTAAAAATTATTTTTGTCTCAATCTCCAGAAATTCCTTACCAATTCAAATAGCAATGTTCAATCTGTAAAAAAAATCAATTGTTTTTATTAAGTTTCTGATTAGAGCCGAGTTAATAGAATAGCAAACAATGCAATCTCACATAAACCAGAAATTTATTTAATATTTTGCATTCGCTTCATTCAATGCTTTAAATTAAATTGCATTTATTACAGATATTAATACTCCATGTTTTTATTAGGCTAACAGTCCTTGATATTCAAAAATCCTATGCAATGTATAACTCATGATGACTGATTAAGTATTCTTAAGAACAGTAATATTAAAATTTCAAGTCATACGATAAGAATTAGGCAGTAAAATAATATTTCAATTAGATAATGCCCAGTAACAAATGATGCAAAGTTCATTTTAATGCCAAGAGTCAATTAACATATATAACCATACAGAATACATGACTTGCACTGAAGTACTTATGTAAACCAGCATTTCCATTTTTGCCATTTTAGAGGTTAATGAAGCAGATACACCAATGATTCCCACTAGAAATGAGTTATCTTTATACATACATCTTATTAATGAATACAATTCTCAGTGGGTATATTGGGTTTAGAGTATTAAGATAAACTGCAAACTTAAAAATCTTATCTTAAGAATATCCCAATGTTACACATTTTTTTTTTTTTTTTCCCCCAATCAAGATCTATGAAAGTCACTACTTTCAGACTGATCTGAAACCAAATATTTATAAATGGAGCTTAACAGTTTATATTATTAATACTATTATTTTTAGTATGTGTGTTTTTCGAAATCGTTATTTTCTTATATTGCTAAATAAGAATTAAGTTTCTTCTAAGTCAGTGGTGTTAAGATTTACCACTTCTGGGATTTTCCATTTCTGTATCTACTCTATTATTTTTGAATTAAAAATACAATCACATGGTTGTATTTTCTATTTGTACTGCAGAATGGATTGCAAATAAACCATTTAAATAGAGATTCAATTCAAGAATAATCAGCAGCAAATCTGTCAGTTAAACAGGGTAGTTAAAATATTGACGATTAAATGATTGCAATATTAGTTACAATCAGTACAAAGATTTCCCAAAGCAACCTAACTGCCAAAAAAACAAACAAAACATTAAATAGTACCTGCTATCGGAATTCTCCAGCAACTTTGACAAAGCTGATTTTACTTTTTTTTTTTTTTATCTTGATGGAAAGATCAAAATTAACTTTTTTGTTTCCACTGTAAGAGTACGACACTTATTTCTTGCATGACTTGAAAACTCTGCAATTATCTACTTTTTGCGAGACTATTTATACATTTTTATTACTTGTATTAAAAAAAAAAAAAAAATACATGAAAGAAGATAGAAAAATACCTGAGCAATAAAACTTTATTCAGTAGAATGAAAATACAAAAAAAAAGAAGGGGGGGGGGGGGGAAAGCAGGCAGGCATTGTAGCCTAAGATATTATTCAGTTTTTTTTTTCTTTTTTTTTTTATGAATCAATTTTCAACATACTACAAAAAAAAAAGAACAATAAAACAAATCAGATGAGATATCAAAACTTATGTTTCTACAAGATTAGAAGTACACAATTAAAGTTCTTGGAGCAAAAAGAATAATTAAAAATATTAACAAAACACCTTTTTTCTTTTTCTGCAATCAATTTGATGCAAATGATTAAATCATCAACCTTCAAGATTATATTACATTTAGGTTCTTCTTTGGGATAAACTAGTACAAAACTGTAGCTTACAAAAAATGTTAAACAAATGTCAACATGTACATTTCCATTGTTTTCTCTGCAAAAAAAAAAAAAAAAAAAATCCAAGATAGAAAACTGAACAGGGAACACAATCTTAATTTCACCACATAACTGCAACTAGATAAAATGAAGTCTTAATATTTTTAATATTGCTTAAAAGGAAAAAGAAATATTACATAAAATGCTTTTCTATTAAAAACGAGTCTTTTAAGTTACAGACAGCATTAGCAATCACATTAATCAAATATTAATAAAGCATTTGAAAGAGGCACTTAATTGATTAAATTGTGATGGGATTTAAAAAAAAACAAAACTTTATAAACAAAAAGAAAAAAAAACTGCTTCTAGGGCTGTGCTGATTAATTAACAAAACAAATTCAAATTTCTTGTCAACTAATTAGAAGATTACATTTAATTTAGAATTAAAACAAAATGGTTTATATACAATGAAGACAGCCAAGTACAGTATAAAGTTATACTTTCCAGAGAAAAAAATTTTAGCGATTAATTATTTTATTTTTCATAGCTTTTTCAAGTAAAAGACAATCAGTGATTTCATATGCTATCCAACTGATTAAGGCTTTAAATAAATCATATTTTAAAATTATTATTTACATATTAAATGGAAAAAAAAAGTTATTGAGTCCAATTTTTAATTAAGCACAACCCTAAATATTATTTTTGGATTTGTGTGTAATTATTGTATAGTTGGACAATACAGAGTTTAAATCAAGCCTATTATATGACTATGGCTATCAACTGTGTATTGCCAGATAAAACAAGCAAACACAGACAAAGTAACTATCCTTTCCCAGTTTTTATTTTCAAAAAAAGAAAAGAAAAGAAAAAAAAATGCCAGAAATGTTTTTACCCATTAATTTTAATTAAACACCAACATCCCTTTTTTTTTTTTGATAATTTTTTTTTTCCATTCGTTACCTACAATAACGAGAGAAAATTATATATATTTTTTTGTTTTTGTTTTGAAATTGGCATACCCAAACTAAGCCCTAATACTTCTTAGCGGACTGGACTTGTATTGCACAGAGGTATAATAGAGCCTTAGTTTTTAAACCTCCTGTATGCAAACAACAATATTTATGTGTTATTTATTTAAAGAATAGCCCTTTTAAATGGGCTAAGGAAAACCCTGCTTTCGTATCTTCATACAAGTTTATCACCTGAGCTTCTTTTCTAGATTATCACTTCTAGATCTTCAAATGTCCATCTCGAACTGCGGCTCGTCGTGGTGTTCTGAAAAATAATGAAGAATATATTAAAAGAAATATTAAATATTTTAAATAATTTAAAGTTCTTCAGTATAATTAACTGAACAAATGACAATAATTTCTTCCGTGATTTACTTTCTCTTAAAATTAGCAACGTGCTTAGCAAGCAGTAATCACAAATCGGATTAAAAAAAAAAAAAAAAAAAAATCTTCATTTGCATTTTTAAGCAGATATGTGTTTCTACCAAATAACATTTTGATGATTTTATTATAATCACTTATTTTTAATGTGATATAGTGTATTAATAGTTCTTACATTAAATACCATTAATCAATAAGGATATAATAAAAATAGTAAATAAATAAATAATATATATATTATACATGAGGGTGATTCAATAAGGGCAAAGTGCTTTTAATTAATATACAGATCACACAGATGTTTAAACACAATCCTATTTCTCCACATAGTCACCGTCCTTATTATTGCACTTTTCCCATCTTTTGACAAGCTTCTCTATTTCAAAATAAAACGTTTTTGGTTAGTTGCAAAGCCAGAAATGAACTGCCTGCTTCATCTCTTTATCGCTGTGAAATCTTCGTCCACTTAATGCCCCCTTAAGTTCCCAAATTCATGATAGTCCAATGGAGTGAGATATGGACTAAAAGGGGACAATTTAGGGTATCAAAAAGCAGTTTTTGGAGGGCAATAGCGATTCCAGTATCAGTGTGTTGATGCACATTGTCATGGCATATGAGAATGCCTTTGTAAAGAAGTCCACGACGAGTGTGAATTGCAGGCTTCAGTGTTTCTTCCAGCATTGTGCTATGCCATCTACTGTTCACTGTCTCTCCTTTCTCTTGATAGTATTCAAGATTTGTTCCGTTCATATCCCAGAACAATGTGAGCTTAAGTTTTCCAGCAGAAGGTGCCGCCTTCAACTTTTTCTTGGCAGTGGAGGATGTGTGTCGCCATTCCATGGATTGTCGTTTTGATTCTAGCTCAGAACAACGAACACAAGTTTTACAATGCATGCAAGAAACCCTCAGCATGATAACGTGTTAATCAAAAGTTCTCCAACAATGCAACCGCTGCAATTTGTGTTATCACTCAACTTCTTTGGAACCCACCTGGTACACAGATCCATGTTAGCAACAAAAAAAATCTTATTACAGAATGCTGTTCTTCTATGGTGCAATTTTCTAGCGGAGAGGCCATGTTCATGCACTTTTATTTGTTTTGTGCTTGTCCTGCCATCTATTGCAAACTGCCAGAACCTGTCTTACAGTTGCCTCTTTTAGGCTGTAGTAGAATCATAAGATTCTATCCAATCTTATTATATCCAGAGGTAATTTGTCCTTACTTATTGAATCATCCTCGTGTGTATGTGTGTGTATTATATATATATATATATATATATATATATATATATATATATATCACATATTTTTTTTCCTTATTTCTAAAAAAACAGCAAATTATACTTGTTTAATTTCTTTATCTAATTTGCTTTTATGACTGAAAACAAAATTATTTAAAAGGGCAAAATTCTTTCTTTGCAGTTTAGAAATGGAATATAATTTCTTAAATTATGATTATCTAAACATAACTGGTTATTAATAAATTGCAGCTTTAAAAAAAACTGATGTTATCTAAGTTTATTTCTCCTTATTTATGCATTTTAATGTCACATCAAATCAATCAAGTCATCTTTACAGATTCAATTTCTTTTTAAAACTTATTAGATGAAAAATATCATTTTTTTTTGTTTCCCCAGAAAAAAAGTAAAGCAGAAGATTGAGGCACCTCTTAAAAATTATGGAAATAGGCAACACAATGCATTGCTTAAATTCCATTCTAAATCTTTAAGAACTGAAAAATTTGCAATTGCATTTTTATCCCGAGATAACGAATAATGTGATTTTGAGTGATTTTTTGCTTGGATTCATAAAGCAAATTTAAGAAAACATTCAACAGCAAATAAGGAAATCATATTCACATTGTGCAAATATGCACCTCATATTATAAGCAGTTTCGTACTGGATACGGCTTTAGTAGATGTAAAATTAATCATATGCTCAGCACACCACAATTTTACAAGGATAACAATAGTTTTTTTCTTTAATCAAGTTTGCAAAGTGCAACCTAAAATGCCTGAAAAATTGTCAAAGGTGATCTTCTAAAAGATAATGAAGGAACTGAAGATTGATGCAATAGAAGCCACAAAGAAAATATGTGCTATGTTTAATTACAGGCAAAATCTATGGACTCAAGAGGTTTAACCGAGTACAGTGGCATATTTTAACAAAAAGAATCTTTTAATACAGATTGGGGAGAAAGGAGATTTAAATTTTTAGATTCAATTCTTTAAAATAATATCTGATTTAAGCACAACCAGAATCACACGATTGAACTGAATATTCATACCGAAACAAAATTTTCATCTACTTCTAAAGTTCATGCTACAAAATCATGTACAGTGGCATATCTCAAGAAGATTGTTCCCACTTACCATTTTTCTCATTTGTGTGCTGTTCATTGATTTCTCCATTCTCTTTCGGAGATACAGGGACATTGGAAACACGACTTGTAACCCCAGGAATGTTCGGAAGATTTTTAGGGGGCGTTTTGGCCATTGGCGAATTCCTCATTTGCAAGAGAAATGCTCGATCATAGATAATTCTTGTCCCTATAATAAATGAAACATACAAAACATTATATCTATATATGATTTCAGAAAAAAAAAAAAAAAAAAATTAGATCTTTGTTAAAATACATTCTTAGGTACTTAAAGCTACTTCAGTCAGTTTGAAAGATAAAAATATATAAAGATGTTATTCAATTATACTTCTTTACAAATTATGCATAATAAAAATGTAAAAGTAAATAAAAAGTACATTTTTTAAATGTTTCTTTAATGGCTAATGCCTAATTCATGCATCACTTTTTATAAATATACTTGTTCAAATTCTTGATGGGATCTGCAAAATAACAAATATTGATTTTTATAGGTAACAATTTTAAAGGAATAGCTATTGAAGTTAATTGATAATCATGTTTAAAAATTATTAAGTATAAAGAGACAATTCTTGAATTACACTTATAAACACAATTTTTGTCAAATTGAAAAATGAAGGCGTTTCTAAAATAACTTTACATGCTGAATTCAAATATGCAATATATTTTTTTTATGACTATGTAATAAATATATTGAAAGATCCAACCTATTTTGTTACAATTACAGTCGGACCTCTATTTAACGAACCTCTATTTTGCGAACTTTTCATTGGAACCAAGAACATTTTGCTAATTTCTTCGTAAAATAACTTCCAAATAGCGAAGTGCATATTCTATTTAACGAACTTTTTCATGGTATCTATTTTTTTTTTCTCCTTGAAATGTTTTTATTATCAACATTCCCTTAGAGGAAATGGAAAGAAATGTGGATACAGCTAAGGGAAAAAGAAGAAATTAACGATGATATGCCGATTGATGATTACCTTTCACTTGATTTTGAAGTTGAGACCTCGGAAACACTAACTGAATCGGATATTTTGGACAGTGTGAAAAATAAAAAACAATACAGCTACGAATTGCGACGAAGATGAAGATGATGAAAATGGAAATGATCATGATGCAGAAATAAAAAAAAAAAAAAAACCTTC
>JAFIDM010009631.1:328772415-328800487 GCA_023159025.1 Thereuonema tuberculata | reverse complement strand
ATAAAAAGTAGGACAGTTTAAGGAAAAAAAAAACATACTTTATTATAGATAAACAATGAGCTTACAATAATATTTACAGAACCCATACAAAAACTTTTAGGTTGATATAGAGGGGGACTGCAATTCAAGATGCTTATACCGTTGATTATTTTTCAGATGGACTTACTCTGTGCAACAAATTTCAGTCTTTCAATACCTTGTCATAACACTCCATGTTACAATTAGCAAGCTCTCATTGATTCGATGCTTAATCTGAATTTCTTCTTAGACCACATGTTATCATAATGAAAATATTCTTTCTACGGATTCTGTACTTCATGGCAGACAATGAAGAAACTACTACATTACAGAAATCCTGAAAAACCTAGACATTTTGCACTCATTTCAGAAAATACACTGATCAAGATAATTAGAGGATTAAGAGAGGAACATCAGAAATAATACTATAAATCATATAAAAGTGATATTTTTGCAAGTGAAATATTAGGATATCAGATACATTAAAATATGCTGTACTATGGGTATGAGAAACACCCTAGGGGCTCTTTATGCAACATGACATGAGACATTGTAGAGCAATATGCATTAACAGTAGAGCAGCTGACAATGGACATGGTCACAACAGTGACAGCCTTCTATTCTAGTAGTGTGGTCTCCTTGAACAGCCAACACCACTGCACACCTGTGTGGCATGGATTTGATGAGGTGATCGATAAGATCTTAGGGAATGCTGTACCACTCATTCAAAAGGACAATCTCCTGCTCTGGAAGAGTTGAGATGTGCCAGACTAGCTGCAGTGCCACAAGCATTCCAGACATGCTCAATGGGATTTAAGTCTGATGAGCATGCTGGCCACTCTATACGTTCCATGCCCTCTTCTTGCTGCATATTGTCCACTAACCAAGCTCTGACGTCAAGCATTATCGTCCACGAAAAAAATAAAAAAAATAATCACCAATGGCTAGAGCACACAGCACAACAATAGGTTGGAAGATCTCATCTCTATACCTAAGGACTGTCAAACTGCCTCTTCAGATGTCCAACAAAACCAATTCCTGCCCATGTATGTTGGGATGTTTTTTGCACAAAAGCGGGATTATTTCCTGACTCACGTTCTCTCCAGATGATGACTCGATTGTCAAGCTGGAGACTGAATCGTGACTCATTGGAGAACAGAACCTAACACTATTTGGCATGCTCTCAGTCACAATGTTCCTCTGAACAGTTTCTATGGGCTGTAAGGTGTTGTGCAGTTAATGGGAGACTCACCATGGGCCTACGTGCATAGAGGCCACTTTCACAAAGGCACTTGAGGACAGTTTGACATGACACCCTGCTTCCTGTTGTTGTTTGAAAGGCAAGTTGCAGTCCTACTGCATTCTGTCTGTTGCACACAAAAAAAGAAATGCTGTATAGAACAGACGCCACTGAGGCATGCAAATGTTGTCCATCAATCTGCCTCTATCAATGATTACACAAATAACTGGTATTCTACAACAGCAGCGATTGATACAAACTTGATTGTGGGTTACGATTGACAATATTTAAGCATATTTTAAAGCTTTTATAAGAATCAGGACAAAATGGCCTTTTTACTAAAATGACAAGATAGCAGGGACGTAGCAAAAAAAAAAACTACTCTCCTGTTTAAAATGAGACATACTTTGCTGGGCAATTGCTAAGGACGGATCACAAACTGCGATATATCACAACATTACACGGGGGGTGGAGGCCCAGCAGGTTACAATATTGTTACCACACTGTTTGGACATAAGAATAAAGATCATTTACTGTTCTGGAAAATATAGAAGGTTGTGAAGCAGCTGAAAGGACAAAAGTGTTCATTTGATGCTGTGTCCAGCATAACATTATCCAGCAGCTGTTAAGGCAAGTTATCCCACTCCTCTGTCAGTGCACGGATGAGGATGGTTTTGTTTGTTGGAGGATATTCTTGACCAGCAAGGCACCTCTCCAAAGCATCCTAAACATTTTCAATGGGGTTTAGATCTGGAGAACGTGCTGGCCATACAAGACACCCTTGCTGCCTAGACCATCCTGAACAGTGAGTGTTCGATGACATGGTGCATTGTTGTCCATGGACAGAAATGTATCACCGACAGCACCATGGAAAAGTTGAACATGAGGCAGTAGAACTTTATCAATGTATTGTTGGCTGCTCATAGTCCCAGTTGCAATCACATGTAGAGGCGGGCGACCATTGATCATGATACTGGCCATGTTAATTTCGCAAAACCAAAAGATAACTAGTGTTTAGGTAGCAAGTTTGGAGACTGCGGCAGAAATATTTCATTGTATTTGTATTATGTTTGCAAAGCTGTAAAAGACAGTATGTTTAGCATTTTTTTTTTTTTCAAATACATTTCACAAAAAAAAAAATCAAATCACACTGTGCGTCTTAACAATAAATGAAATGGTGTCTCCAGAACTGTTATGGTAGTCCATTTTTTTAATGTTTTTAATTCTTTTTCTCAAAAATTATATCTTTCAATTAATCCCTAGCCCCTTCATCTTTGAAGGGGCCATTCTATTTAAGATCCACTCATTGCCCCCCCCCCCCCACCCCCCCAAAGAAAATGGAAACTCCTATTTAAAAATCACCTGCAAAGAGCCTAATACTACTTATTGGAGTAAATATTAAAATGATGTTTTGGATATTTAACAAAGTCTGCATTCTGTTTTTCATGAGCGTATACTCAGATTTATAAAATTCATGTAATTGAATCTTAAAACTAATGAATTCATTTAAAAAAAATTTCAAGATTCCTCCCTCAAAAACACTTATGAGGCTATTTTCAGTGAAGATATATATGGTTTCAGCAAAGAAGTTTGGTATGACAGAATATTTGCTTGTAAGTCAATTTTGTCAATGTGACAAGGGCTTCGAATACAATATTATTTGAAGATCTAAAAAACTCAAGACGTTAACCGATTTATATATTTATAAATCTTTTTAAAAAAAACAGAACTTTGTAAACATTTTTTTTTTTTTAATGAGAGATTTTTTGTTTCTTACTAATATTTCTTATATGCAAACAGTATATATTCACGAATTTACATATGAAGTAATTAAAAAGATAAAGCATATGCTCTCAATTTCCCATATCTTAAATTAATTTCTTTTTGATAATTTGCACCTTAACATTATAGCTAGCTAAAAAACAAAAAAAGTAGTAGTCAAACCGGAAGAAACTACAGCGACGATATCATATCAGACATAGTAACATAAGAGAATAATAAAAAGGATTAAATGCAGTAATGCCAAATGCAACTGTAAGACCTTGACCCAGAAATATGAACAAAGTCTAGTTTTTTCTTCCTAAATCTATAATGATACACAGAAAACCTCCACTCAAAGGATTCCAAAATATATTATAAATAAAAGAGCGCTTCCGTGTTGACAAATTATTTAAATTAAACTTCTGGTGTAAACATCCAAGATCTAGAAAGTCAACAAAGAACTCAATTTTTAAAATATCCTATTAGGAAAAAAAAAGCTTGCAAAGTTAGGTTTCGACTCATTCAGTCTTATGTTAATTTATGCTTTCAACTATTTGCTCATTTATAAAAATAGAAAATTATATGGTTAAATTTCAAGGTTTGTTTAAATTAAATCTTATTACAGAAAATGTATTTTGAAAGTTATATTTTTATTGAAGTAGTATATTCTCTTTTCCTATCACATTCACAAGAAGTAAACCAATATTTTCAGTTACTCTGCTTAGAATATTGATCATATTTTATTAATTAGTTAACAATTTTCAGAAGTGGTTTTAAAATAATTATTAAAATCTTAGTAAAAAAAAAAAAACAAAAAGGAATATTTACACACACTAAAATCTTATATGTTGCCTTCTTTTAACCTAATTTAGGTTTTGGTTAATTTCAAATAATAATTTGCAATAATAGTAATAGTAGTTTTTTTATTATTTAATAAAGTGATTATTTGCACATTTCCTTAATAACAAATACAGGAATATTGATCCATAAGATGTTGTACATATTTAGACAAGACATTGCAGTTCATGTCAGAAAAGCATAAAATACAGATTTGAGAAAAAACAAAATCGTGGTGCAATTACAGAATAATATCTGGAGGTGAAAAATTTGTGTTAAAATTAAAACTTCAATGCTTATATCAAAAGAGTTTTAGTATCTGTAATCAATATCTCAGATCCATTATGGAAATCTGATGGTCAATAATGTTAGAAATGAAGGGTTATGAAAAATATACTTGAATATAAACATAAAAACATGTATAAAATTCGGTTGGATTAGATATACCTAGGGTTGCCATCTCTCCGGGTTTGACCCGGAGACTCCGGGTTTCAGTGCATTATCTCCGGGCTCCGGGTTTAATTGTTATTTCTCCGGGTTGTATGAGTAAAATTGAATATGTACATATAAATAATAAAAATATAAATAAATTTATAAAACAATACTCAAATTTATTGTATTTAGAACACGGTAGAGCGTTAAAAATAAAAATTCAGATATTTCCGACGTTGCAGAACATTGTTTGAAATTAGGGCACGTCATGGATCCAAATGTTAAAATTACGTTTAAAGAAAAAGATTTAAATTTCAGGAAAATCCAAGAAAGCTGTATTTTTAAAAACACTAAAGAACTACTCTGAATTCATTAGAATTGCATTTACTTTGTGGGAATGTGAGTTTTGAATTTGTTAATTTACATAAATAAAAAAATTGCATATGTATGCCTTGGGGGGGGGGGGGGGGTTAGTCATCGTCTCCGGGCGAGAATTAGTTCTGAGGTGGCAACCCTAGATATACCTGAAGGAAAAACAAATGTGAATTCTTTGCCAGCAAATGAACTGTACATAAACACAGAATTAGCAGGGAAAAAATACAGCAATATATTTTAAAAAAATCTGTGCAATTTCTAGCTTATGCTAATGATATCGTCATAGAAGACAGAACTGTAAAGGCAATGCAAAAACAGAAGTTATTCTTATCATAGTAGCCCAAGACATCAGACTTAAACTATGCGAACACCATGCAACTTAACAGCAATTTTAGTCGTCCGACTTCGAGTTTGCCAACTTGTGTCAAACCCCGAACACCATGCAACTCGCAAATGAATTGGCCATGATAGAAGGAATCCCATAATGTAATGCGTTTCCTCCAGCCGATGTGGAAAATCCGAGAAAATCCAGGTTTTGAAACCTCTCTGGTAAATTCTGCTGCATACAATTACTGCATTTCAGTATAAACTTTATTTATGCATGAAAGAAACTCGCAATACTCTTGATATTCATTTACGAGCATGTCTTCGAATCAAATCGACAAACAACATTTTGGATGCCATTTCTTCCATGGACGTGACATCACGACTGATGTGTTCCAACGCTGCCCTGTGATTGGGTAATTCCCAGTGACTTCGATGCAACTTTTCGAGTTGCAGGTGTAGGAACAACTCGAGTCGGATGACAAAAGTTGCAGCTAAGTTGCATAAAAACGGGCTCAAGACTGTCTATATCAACTTATGACGTCAAAATCAGACGACTAAGTTGCTGAAAAGTTGCATGATGTTCATGGGGCTTTACTCTCAAGGTTGAAAAAACAAAATACATGGAAAAATCTAATACAACAACTTATACTATATCATTTGAAAGATATGGACAGATACTATTTTAATAGCATTTATAATTTTAAATATATTGGAATCTACATTATTAAAAGAAAAGTTAATTTTTCTGGCCTCCGAAATCATAAGACACATAAATACAAATAAGATGGCAAATGATGTTAGATATAGTATTGAGGATGCTTACATTTTTATCTACATGGGTCAACTGGACATCCCAAGACATTTTCTTGAAAATAACAGTCAGAGTTAATAATATTCAATCTATTTAATATATTGTCTCAATAAATAACAAATTAACAGGCAAGATGATAAATACTTTCATTTTATTCTTCTTCCAGAAGCTCAGATTATGAAGTACTCTGCACAATTTCAATACAAAATTTATATTAGTTACATTTCATTAATTTAAAATAAAAAGAAAATATAGAAAGCAAGTTTAACGTCCGTAATCATTTATAAATGGAGGGATATCGCCAACCAGACAATAAATATGCCTTCGCCCATTGAGCCAACATCAACGAGAATTCTGTACAATATGTTCTACTTATTTTAAACTGATATAGTAATTGTCTTCCTTTAAGAAATTTATTCTAAAAATGTAACAAATTTAAATTGATGGTGTTTTTAAGTTTTCTTAGTTTCCAGTGTCCCAATGCTTTAACAAAGGAAACACTTCTTTAAATTAACCTAAGAGTATTATTTTTGATTCTGATTACTGAAAGCATTCAAGCTAAAAAGTTTGAATGCTAACTACAGAAGTCAATTTACAAATAATAACAGTGAAACATACAGAAATCCTATTCAGCATGGGATTTCATTTTTCCTGCTCCTAAACAAAATTTTTTGTTACTTCAATCATTACCAAATATAATCAAGTTCCTGGACGCTTTATTTGAAAGGTTAACAACTTACAAAAGTAATGACATTAATTTTTTTATACAAACTGAAAAATGACTTGAGGTGGAAGAATTAAAAAATATAATCAAAATCACTTCAATAGGCTTCATTCCTTAGAATAAATTTATGATTCAAAAACAGGAGAAGTTTTCATGGCATTCCTCTAATCTGTACGAATTAAACAATTTTATTTTTTTACTTCTTATCATATTTTCTTACAAATATATGTGCTGTGATCAGTAATTGCATTTTTTGCTGATCAACATTCGACTCCGCAGTTGTTTTAGTTTTATTAATCCAGCGAATCTTTTGGCAGGCTTGCAACAATTCTTTTATATAGATTTGATCAAAGCAACCTAAACGACTTTGCATCAAAATAATATTCACCTAGTAACGGTTTCAAGTAAAAAGAATCTCCAATGATAATTATTTGTTTGTTGTATTTTACTTCCAACTGAATTACGTTGATTAAATATCTAGAACGAAAAAAAAATATCAAACATTGTTAATGAAAATTGATATACGAAATATGATACGATCTCGTGGAACTATGATGCAACCTGTTTCAGGAGATAAAATTTTTCGTTCCAGAAGAGAAAAAAAAAAAGTGAAAGAAAAGAAATTTCATCACATTTTCGAAAGTTAGAAAGACCTGAGATTTTTAAAATTTCAATACCAGTACTACCAGAATAGTGAAGATGTGACTATTAAATAGAATAAGTTAGAAAATGGGATAAGAAATGCATTAAGGAGTAATTCTACGCCACGCTAACAAAACTTGGCCAAATATGCCACGAGGATCATTACGTAAGGTGTAAACATAAGTTAAGCTTAAAAAACAACGCGTCAGCAAAGTTAAGACGAAGAAACTACAGGGACTGAGGTTCTTCAACGGAAAGCCCCGAAAGGCAGTGAAATAACAGAGGACGAATGGGTATAAGTGGATGCAGATTGCACAATCGTAAAACCCAAAACAAAAGTCACATGGTGGTAGCCATCTTGGCTAGCCATGCTGTGGATAGGCTTATGGAAATGAAGGCATCAGGCCTGGATAGTTAATACATCTCCCTTTTCCTGATTGCACAAAGAGAACGTGAAACTTTACGATTAGGAAAAAAAAACTGGGTTTTAGATAAATGAAAAGAAAAAAAAGTAGACGCACCGCCCGGAGTAGTAGAGAAGATAGTCCCGCCAGGCGTCGTACTGTAGTCGGACGGCAGCTGCGAGGCATCGTTGATGATCACGCGTCGAGACGGGATATCTCGGCACTGGCTGGAGTGCCGGGCGATATGATTAGCTGACATACTGCACGGTTTCCTCCCTTGGATCTGCGACGGGCACTCGCTCACCCTGGGCAAGAGAACTTGCTGTTTCTGCCGAATCTTCAACGACCTACCAATTTTCACACCCGCGATCTGTCCACCATGACACAGCGCGCACTTACAGCGCAGCTGCGGTCAAAGATTGTCACGAGGTTCACCTGTGATATTCATCGCCCGAATTCCATTTCGGATTGGTGGAAAGAAGTGATGTCATAAAGATCTCCTGACTATTTTCTCTAAATTTTCGAAAAAGACAAATAAAATAACTTTTTAATTGTAAATTCAGTCCCTTAAATTCCTTACTGGTATTAATAATGCTTTAGAGGAGGAAATGAAAATTTTTAAAACCGGAATCTGGAGTGACGTCATGAAAACTAGGGCAACGAATAGGGATTTTCCATTATTGTTGTTATTATTAAAGTGCATTTAATGTCAACACAAATCAGGAGATATTTATAACTCCGTTCCACAATGGAATCATACGATCATAGCAAGAAAATCTGTTTACTTCGAAAATCTTCATTTCTGCATTTCCTTCTTTGAAAACTGATACAATCAGAACAGCTTTGCTTGACTTATAACTAAGACAATTTCTTTATTTCCTAGACAGAGACTGCAGAGTAATTCGTTTAAAGGGAACTGTGCCATTGAAGAAAACAAACCAGTAACATGATTAGATCGTAGGAACTAATGCACCTAACATCGTTTTAATCCAAACTTATTTATTTATTTATGTTGAAATAAAAATAATAGTTGATTTTTTTTTATTTAAAAGAAAAACGAAAACTTGCTCGTTTTTTTTTTTTCCATTAATTTTAATTTCTGACCAGAAATATATTTTAATTACAGCATATTTTTACAATTTTAGAATCTAGAAGCAATTTCTGGAATAGAGGTAAATTAAACTGTCTTTTCTAAGAAAATAAACAAATGAATATTTACAGGGCCGGCCTTCTCCAAGACGGAGCCCGGGTGCTACTCTGTAGCACTTTCACTAACAATTTATAAACAATTGACCGGCCTTCTCCATAAGAGGGGCCCGAATGCAAATAATGTGGCCCTAAAAAAATCTGAATAATAAATAAAATAAACAAAAAAAAATTGTATTCGAGAAAACTCGTTCTCGGCTCGGCTTCGTCCAAAAATTTGTTACGAGCCGTGATATATCAAGGCCAATATTAAATAAAAACTTTATCAATTTTGTTACAATTTTAAAAATAACAAACAATACATGACAAAAAATAGGCATGTAGTAATATCATAATTACTCCCACACATAACACATTGAAATTATTGATAATAAATAAATCATATCCAATAATTAATGTTTACTTAACATTTTTATATATGTGACTTTTTTTATTGCCATATCGTTATTAAACACTAGAAAAATCACAATCTTTAACAATGTCTTTCTCGATACTTAATAAAGCAAGTGCGTTTAATCGTTCTGCAGATGTAGTTGAATGGAGGTAATTTTTAATTAGTTTTAATTTGCTAAAAGAACTTGCGACAGTAACAGGAAATGCAAAGAAAATTCTAAGTACAGTTAATAGACTGGGGAAAATTTCATTGTAATTGTTATTTAAAATATATTCCAATATATCATGGGCATTGTTTACATCTTTTCGTCCAAAATTAATTCTTTTAATGAAATAATTTCTTGAATGAGATCTTCGTCTACATCTTTTTTATAAAATGTTACAAAAATTCAGTGATTGTTTTCTTAATTCATCATTTTCTCATTTTTTTAATATCTGTTATTAATTTAAAACTGGAAATAATTTCTTCGCTTCATTTAAGAAATCTTAAAATTATGATTTGAAGTATTTCATTTTTAATTTTAGTTATCAAGTTCACAGTTGAATCAAGTATAATTTATTAATATTATTTATTTTAGACAATATTGTAAACCATACTGTTACACTTAATAAAAATGACATTGTTTGTAATGCATCTAGTAATCTCCGAGTTTCAGATACTACTACATTATCAGTACTAATGTTCCTTTTTTTCTGTTTTATTTTTTTCGTTTCATTTTTCTAGGGCCCCATGCATAACCAGGGTGCCTCGAATCCCTCTTGTGGCCGGCCCTGGATATTTCGATATTAATGACAGGAAATGCCAGTCGAGATCAATTTTTACGATCCTTTCTTTATTTTTAATGCGATAAGGAAAAAGAAATGTATTCGTTATTTCTATGAACTGTTAATCATGTCAAAAAACAAATAAATCCACAGAAAATGCTAAAAATAACATAACCAGGAACAATAAGTAAAATTCTAAATGAAAGTGCGCTGGATTTCATTAGTCGTAAATTTTTGCAAGTAGATAAAAGAAATTTATAAATATTCTTTGTTTAAATTTTATCTAGGCAGAATATTCAGTACAAGGAAAATAAAGAATTCGGAGAATATTCTTCCTCCATTTAAAAAAAAACAAAATTCTTTCGTTCGAAGAACGTGTTAATTACACGTCAGGAATACTTATTTGTAGTAAGTAAACATGCGTCGCTATTTTTAAAATACGATTGTAGAAAATTAGGCTGAGGTTTTTGTTGTTCTCTTTTTTTTTTTTTGGGGGGGGGGGTTAATTTTTCTAAAGCTTCCCATAGAAAAACATTCGTTTTTTGAAAACAAATGTTCCTGCTCCAGTCTCATGCCAGGGCCGGCGATAATCTAGGAAGCAAGGCAGAGGGGGTGTCAGTGGATAGTTTGATAGGTCTTTTTTTTTTCTTTCACGGAATTCTATAACCCGATGAAGACAGGGGACATTGAAAGGGAGGGGGGGGGGGGGTGCGATTTATAGGTTGCAAGGTCGAGAGCTAGAAGATCTAGCACCGGCTCTGTCCCTGCTTTAAAGTAATGTTATCAACTTAAATATTCAGTGTGTTCAAAAGAATACTAATCCGTGAGCATAAGATATTTGAAACTACTGTTTTATAAAGGAAGTGTATAAAAGTTTCAACGGAAATAACATTCAGTTTGCCTAACATTCTATTTTAACGTAGCCTAACTTGTGATTAATAAAATTATTATTACAAAATTTAAAAAAACACCCTCGGAGTTTTAATATTTCACCATCCTTTAATCACCCTCCTTAATTACTTGAATAAATATTTGCTTATTTCGTTCGAAAGTGACTTGATTTATTTGAAGCAAAATCAAATATTAAAAAAGGGAAAAAAAAAAAAAATCTACTATGTATGCATTCCATTTTCAGTAGTATCATTTCAATATATTTTTTGTTTTACTAGAGACGGGAATTAGAAAAATGGTTAAAAATAACGTAGAATAAATGGCTCTACAGTTTATTTCACTTCCATCCTTTCTTTTTATCACAGTTGAACTTCATGTTTTTGCGATGCACCATTTCGGAGAGTCAGGAGAAAGGCTGGGGACAGCTGGCTTTTTGTATGTACATATAATTTTCATAATTTTATTTTTATATGGTTTGCGTATAAAAAAAAAAAAATCCTTATACTTTATAAAGGCTGTTAATCATTCAAATAGTTATTACAAAAAATTATTACTGTTAATCATATAAATGACTAGAAGCAGGAGCATATTCGGATCACTTTTGAGTAGACTCGATATTGTAGTAACAATGCTACATCAGTAACTGTTGTTTTTCATCAAGATATGTTTGCGTATTCTTTTGTTCGAACGATCTGATGTTGATTCATCTAATTTTGTCAGCTCTTCAATTAAGCATGCATTAATTGTTCTCGGATTATGCAAACTTTTATCTGCTGTTTAATTGCGTGTAAAAATTAACCAAAATTTAAAATCTGCTAAAGAAATTATGCTTCATTTCGTAATATCAGGATTATGCTACATCATGTTGCGCGTTTCATTTTGTTTTCATCAACAAGGAAGGAAAGATGCAGAATTATGAAAGAAAAATGGAGGTTATATTGCCTCCACATAAATAGACTCCGTAACGTTAGATGAATCAAGAGAAAATTAGATATCCAATGTTTTCTTCAAGATAATGCTAGACACAAAATTCGCAATACTCATAAAGATTACATCTAGGTAATAAATAGTAATGATCCAGGCAACAGCGTAACTAGGATGGGAAACGGCACTAGAAAGAGGGCGGGAAAATGGAGTCTTGTTGGGGTTTCTTTTCTTAGAAAGTGGCATCCTTCAGTCTTGAAGTGGCATTTTGATCATTTGTTCCAGACTAAAAAATCCAGGAATCTGTATGCAAATGAACAGAAATGCGATAGGGTAATGTTCAGCTGTAGTGATCATTGTCAATAGTGCGGCTCCCAATAGAAGTCTATGTAACAAACAATATGAAATCATTGACGGAGATTCTCAATAGATGTCACTTCACAGTTTGCCTAGCCATCGTATTCGAGGCCGTTATCAGCAGATAGCGCCGGATTTACCGAGCAGGCATCAGTATTTCATGTTGTTATTCTCTGGTGCCCCAGACTCAGAAAAAAGAGAAGACCGTCTTCCCTCGACGAGCAATTGTGGACTCTAGATGCAACAGCCAAGGCAGGTGAATAAGTTAGAATACAGATAGAGTATCCTATGATCGATTTCTTCTGACCCCTCGTCTCACCAGGCACATCTCCAATGCTACGTTGAATGTTAGTCAAAGGAGAAGTAAATGATACCGTGTGATCTTCTCCAGCTTCAGTCTTCATGAAGACAACAATATCACGGTATGCTGTCGCAGAGAATGCAGCACATTTCCATCATTATGACTCCAGATCACCTCTTGGGTTTGTTCAAGGTATACTGACAGCCAGGAATCCTTCGATGAGATTCTGCCATTTCTTCGATTGGTGTCAACTTGCATGAGGAGAATGGACGACGCCATGTGACAGATGTTGTCCAAAGGCCTTTGCAAGACGTGAATACCTTACCTTGATGGCAAGTGTTCAGAGGCCCAAACACCATAGGAATGGAGTATTTTCAGGGATCAACCCCCTCCCCTATGTTCGAGATATTTGGCATGGTTGTTATTGTACCCCCCTAAAAACTCCCAAACGAAAGGTCGGATCGACAAATGGATATCACAGGCTTTAGCAGAGGCTTTAACAACATAGGAATAGGGTATTTCCAGGGGCCAACGCCCTCCTATTGTAGCATCCGCTACTTAGTTAAAAAAAATAACATCTCTTATATAAAAAAAAAAAAAAACAACAATTATTATCCAAACTTACAAATAATTCCTAAGTTAAACAACCCAGAATCCTTATACTTAAACTAAAAATAATAAATATAATTCTAATTTATTTTGTTATTAGTTAAACAACAATCACATTTCTAAAACATTTAAGAAGCAGTGGAAGCGTAAAGTAGCCCTTTTAGGGAAAAATTAAATGTTTAAATAATAAATAACATAACCTTTTCCCCATTTCTAAATTTCTAAACTTGAGTGTCTCTTCTCAGAACATATCTTAAAACACAACACAGTGGAAGCAACATTTACTAATTTGTTTCAATATTCAAACTATAGTTTTCTTCACAAAATTTAACACGTTATCTCTTTAATGTTCAATGTCTTATTCTTTAACTAGAAATTAACTTTTCAATGTAACGTTTCTTTGTATGCACATTCGTTGATCACAGAACACGATGATCGTTCAAGATGAATTCCTTGTCCTGAAATAAGTGGAAAGAATACAGGCGACTTACTTTAACTTGCTTCTAAAGTCAGTCTTAAGAAGTACCTACAAGTCCCTTTTCCACTTCTTTGGGAAACCTGGCTGAAATAAACGATGAGGTTGTATTCGAAACAAACATGGCGTCTCCCATAACTATCACGGCGATGATTCTAAAGACATTGCAATCCATGCTGTGGAATTCAAACAACACCTTACTATCCATAATATTTCAACGTATTGCTTCTGCAAACGACATTGAATCGAGTAGAATCTCAGCAATCCTCATTTAATAACAGCTTATCAAAGTTATTTTTTTTCCTTTTCTTTTTTAAACATCCTTTTGGATTGAATTCCAAAACGATATCTCCCTTTTCTCTTTGTTCTTCACGAGAGGGTAAAAAAAAAAAAAAAACCTACCTCGTGCAACAAAGAACAAACCACGTTCAACTATCCCACGGAACGGCCAACAACATACCTTTTAAAAACAATAAGCAATTCTTATGAATTAAACAATGGATAGTCTGACCATGTGAGAATCCCCTCAATTTAACAATCCTCATGTACAACAAACTCGACAATATAAAATTTAAAATCAACTATAGAAACGGAACCGTTGGTTCGTTTCACTATGTTCGAGATATTTGGCATTGATTTGATTGGATTGTCACTATTAGCTAAATGTTAGAAATGCAACCATCTCATTTCAGTTGTCAGCTACAGCATGAAGCTGAAGGTCTTCGATTCAAATATTGAAGGTGGTCGGTTCGAATCCGTATTTCTACTTCTTTTTTTCTCAATGTCCGCGTGGGGTTTTTTTTTTTCTTTTCTTATTTTCCTAACATTTTTTCTTTTTTTTTCCTTACTTCCATTTTCTTATTATTTGAAATTTTTTTCATTATTATGAGTTGCCGTTAAATTTATGCTTTTGCACAAAATTATATTCACTTGTTTTTTCTGATGCACTATTACTGATTCAATATTTAGATCACATTGTCTTTAATAAAATGAAGCAAAATATATCACATGACGATATTTGTTAATCTACTGTAGTAGTTTTAAATTTCATATAACTACTGATTCTCTTGTTAAATAACCATCCCTAACTATGCTACAAAGACACTGAGGTCTATACAGTAGAGATGCAGTGGCGCTGTCAGGACAACTATGTTGCACTTCTGTCATAGTTCTACACCTCTGTCACAGAACAGTAGTCAATAGGAGTTTCTTCAAATAGGAAGGACGAGGGTATTCCATATTTGGAACGTAGCTAATGGATACAACTGATTTTGGATGTTATAAAATTATAAAACGTGTTACAGCAAACAATCAAAAGAACAGCGCTGTGGAAGAATTAGGAAGCGAGCACCGGCCATGGACAATCCGAGCCCCTATCAGCAGTTGCTGACCTGCCGCAAGAGTGATCGGCTGTTTCCAGCATCGCACTGTGCACCAAAGTAGTGGTAAACGTTGTAGACATGCCAGGACGGCGTAGGCCAGTTTGTGCAGTTAAGGGAGTTTGAGCGAGGTCGTATTCTGGGTCTGAGGGAGGTCAGATGGTCGTTGCGGAGAATCACTCCACAAGTTGGACGTGAAGTGTCCACTGTGCATTAGTGTTGGCGCTGATGGTCTGAGGAAGGTGTAGATGCTCCTCAGCCTGGTTCCGGATGGCAGCGGCACATGGAATATGCTAGAACTGCTGTATCATACGAGTGGCCATTGCGGATCGCACGGCGAACCGCAGCACAGATTAGAACTAGTGTCGTACCCGGGGTGTTAGCTAGGACCATATGCAACTGTTTGCTGGAAACTGGGCTACGATCACGGGTGCCGCTTGCCAGACTTCCTCTCACGTCTCACCACAGTGCAGGCCGCCTCCAGTGGTGTCACGAAAGAAGCATTTGGAGGGATGAATGCGCAGTGTTGTGTTTAGGGATGAGAGCAGGTTCTGCCTTGGCGCTAGAGATGGTCATTTGAGCGTGTGACTTCGACCAGTGAACGGTACCTGCCACAGTGTATATGGCAGGGACACATAGGACCAACGCCTGGCATCAAGTTGTGGGGAGCCATGGCCGTTCACCTCTGGTTGTCCTGCAGGGAATATTTAGCAATACAGTGTACATCCAGACAGGCCTGACCCTAGTAGGGTGCGGGGGTCCTAGGCAAGTCAGAAGTGCGGGGTAGGACCCCTTTCTTCAATGATAATGTACTGATCCCTTTCCCCCCTCACCCCCCGGTCTAACTTCCCCCAAACCTCTCAGATACTTTCTAAAACCATATATTTTTTGGTTATCTACTTGTTAATTTTATTGAAGCCGAATTTTGAACAAATAAAATAATCCTAAAATTTTTATGGCTGACCGAATGGAAGTTTGATAAATTTACAGAAAAGGGATCGTCCATTAATCACATGAGGCTCGAAAGGGGAGGGGAGGGGGTTCGGAAAAAATCACGAACTGTCACAAGGGGGAGGGGGTGTAGTAAGATATCACGTGTATTTACTTCGTTGAAAATTTATTTTCGTTGAACGCTCGATTTCTAAACCGAAAGCGGTCAGAAACAACCTGCAACCTTAATGTCTGTCTGGACATTTTTATCATGCTTAATTTTCCAGAATTAAATTAGATTATACCTGCATTTAAAGATAATATTCTGAAAATTTTTAAGATACTTTGTACCAAAAAAATACACGTGATTTTGGGTAGGGGGGGTGGGGGTAGTCTAAAACGTATCACCAGGGGGGGGGGGGGTTAAAAAGTTGCTAAAAAACATCACATGATTAATGGATGAGCCCAAATTATAATGAAAAAACAAATCCTCAATCAGCCGCAGGGCTCCAGACGACCACCTAGATTCGCCTTCCCCCCTGGGGCCGGCCCTGATCCAGATCATCATCCAACCCTTTCTGTTGCCATTCCTGCAACATCAGGGAGTGTTCCTCCAAAAGGATAATACCCGCCCACCAGGCCCCCCACATCAAATTCCGGCCCAGGTACCAAATGCAATACCGGGCCTTTCCCCCCCCCCCCCCCCACCAAAAAAAAAGGAAACCTCCAAATCAAAAACCAAAAAAAAAAAAAGAAAAGGGAATCTCAAAATCCGGGCCCCGGTGCTGTGGGACCAACCCCCCCCCCCTTGTGGGGGCCCTGCCGCCCACACATCGCTCTGCAACCTAACGAGCTATCCAAGACGTTCAACTCCCCTGGCCAGCACGATCATCAGACCTGTCCCCCATTGAGCAGGTGTGGGACACGATTGGATGGCATCTGTCCAACACTGGTGACAAACCCCCACAATTACGCCATCAGGTGGAATGTGCGTGTATCTCGCACCTATACGATCTCCATGCGAGAGTGCAGGCATGCATTGCTGCTGGAGGAAGGTACACGGGGTACTGACATGGTCTTTTGACACATACTATAGCCTCTCAACATAGGCGTATTACCCTGTGTGCATGATCATGTACAGTGTACGACCTACAGAATGTGTGAATAAAATTTCATTCTCCTGGGACCATGGCTTCAGGATATTCATTTTTTATTTTCCACCAGTGTATTTTGATTAATCACGGTTAGCTTCCAATTCATTTTGGAACAAACAGAACCTATTTTAGGGTCCTTTATTTAAATGATTTTGATTTAGCTTTAAGAAAAACAGATAAGATTTTGTTTTACTTATTTGATTTTTCTTCTTCCTTCCGTAACATTCTTTTCAGTGCCAAGAAAACATTAGATGACATGTTTTTCTTTAGAGCTCGTTCTCACTCGACCCAATTCTGATTTTTAGTTTGGAAAGTAATAAAACAATTAGGGGGAGAAGAAGTGGAGGGGAGACTTCTTGACTTGTGCCGGCTATAATGTGGCATTGTGTTTCAGTTTGCCAGGGGCAATTCAGTCAGAATTGGAAGATCGAACATTGTCCGGTACGGTATCCCAAGTCTTCCTAAAACGCCTTTAGGCTAAGAACACACTTGCATATCCACGAAGTCGTAAAGTAATATCTTGCCCTCTCCCCTTCTTCCCCTTTTACTGCTGCCCTCAAGGAATGTCATAATTGTTCCTATTGTGATCACCCCTCGTAGCAGTAGAAAAAATATAGATTTCGCGGTATATGTACGCGTTGGTGACAGACCTCGGGCGAATTGAGGGTCATCTAATGAACTCTTCTCTGCGAGGGGAGACTTGGTTTACGACTTCGTGGATAAATATATGCAAGTGCGTTCTTAGCCTTAGCAAACTGAAACACAATGCCACATTATAGCCGGAACGAGTCAAGAAGTCTCCCCTCCACTTCTTCTCCCCCTAATTGTTTTATTACTTTCCAAACTAAAAATCAGAATTGGGTCGAGTGCGTACGAGCCCTTAACTGAAAGTACTGGCGTACCGAGAGGCTTGTTGGTAGGAGTTAACCGTACACCTCTTGTTAAATCCGAAAATGGAAGAAATGTAGGATTTTGGACCCCCTTCTTTTTTTTTGTTAAGTTCATCAGTTTGTTTGTAAGCCCCTCTTTCGAGAAAGGACATGACTTTCATTTTTGCTACAACCATCGTAACTACTCCCATTTCAAATTCCTGGGAACGCCTATGACTGGAGGTTAAACAATTTCCTCTAAAGATGTAAATGAGTATCAGATACTTCATTAGTAATTAAAGTACTTATACAGAAATGTTAATTACTAATAACAACGAAGAGCACATATAACTTGTTGTTGCTAATACTCAATTTAAGTTGAATAAAAACTTCTGAAAATAAGGATCCGATTGTTTCCTTTGAAAATTGTAGGCAAAGGTAACCTTAATCTAAATTCCTATGGCATTTATTGAAAGACAGTACGTAAAATAACGAATCTTATCAAGAACTCAATAAATAAAAATGCGCGAAGATAGGATCAAGTTGTTGGCATTCTGCGTCTAGCCAGATGGTACAGGCATAGATATCATGTGAGGACATATCACATGATTTCTAATTCTTTTTCTCTCACTAGGCGTAACATAAAATAAATGTCCGAAGTATTCTAAGATCTGTGATACAAAATAAATGCATTAGTTTCATTACTAACAAATCGCACAACTGGTTCACATTTCGAAATTCATAAGCTGAACTGAATTTTTAATATCTAACGATCAAATCTCTGATCCACGTGCTTTCTTTCTTTTTTTTTTTTTTTTAAATCTCGTAACCATGGTCATAATTTATCGGATTCTCCTTGAAATCATTGCGAAATGGAAATTAAATTATGATAATAGATGTTTGCTTTAATAATTTTTCTTTCTGAAAATCAAAATATCTCGTATTTTTGAAGAGAACTTTAACTAATTACTCTTCGCCTCAAAATCTCACTTCGATTTAATCAGGAGTAATAGGTAATAAAAATATGGAAAAAAACAGCCACAATTAAACATTTCAAACTGAAAATGAAATATTATCATACTGAAGTTCCTTTGTAAATTAATCATAATAGTATATTTATTACCAAGTTTTGGTTCGAGAGTTTAAAGAAATACTCATGGCGTCCAAAATGGGTGTCTCCGACCTAAAGTTCTTTTTAATATTTTCCTTAATTTTCATAGAATTAGTGGAATCAAACAAATATTCGGCTGCTTTGAATCAGAAGAGCTTCGAGAAGGACTACAAAAATTTGGAGAGACCTTTTCGGATGCAGAAAGTTAATTTACTATGGGAAAAAGCTCAGAAAGTGAGTATTTGCTACTCCGAAACTTAATATCTAGTGAAAACGAAAGTACGTAAAATATTTTAAACCGATGAATAAAGTTTTACAACATCTAATTTGCACATTATTTTCAAATCCTCTACCTTTATTTCGTAATAGAATTAGTATGCTTAAATACTTTATAACTTCAGTTAAAGAAATAAGATGTGTGATCGAAATTTGTTGTGATTTTCAAATAAACATTCTCCGCCCATTCTATAAGAAAAAAACTGAAAGAATGATGTAATGTTAAAAACATTTAGCAGTAAGACAAAATGTTAGCTTAATCTAGATAATTGGGATTTTCCGTTATTTTACGGAAGGAAAGATGATGGGTTAACACAAGCTACTAGCTGAGAAAGAAAAATTAACTATCAGGAGTCGACTTACAGTTAAATATAAGAGAAAGTACATCGATTTGAAATACGAATCTGTCTCTCATATTTAATGGGGGACTTCAGGGCAAAGATTTTTTGTATGCATTTACCCCTTATGAGCTGGAGTAACCCATTGGTCGACAGATCAGAGCTCTTTAATAACCTTGTGATCAGAGTCGACTTTCTATAAAAAATAATTAACGAATGAAAATAAACTAATCTTTCAAAATACAGAATATTAAAAAAGAATTATAAAAGTATCAAAATAAAAACTAATGCTAAAAATTCTTTTCGATTTAAGTAGGAGCTAATACAAGCATAATTAATTATTAACTAATCTAAGAATACTTAGTTAAAAAGTTTATTCTGCACAATATGTTATATATGTTGTATTCTTCCAGTCAATTTCCTTTTTGTTGCTTTATAATTTGAAGAAATACTGTACTTGCCACTTCAACTGACAAATCCACTGAGCCAAGATCGTGTGCATTCAAAGCACAGCAATTTCTATGCATCCAGGCTACAAGTTGCCTTCTCATCAGCATATTTTGAGTCCAAAAAAAAATTCATTGAGAAGGGTGGGGAAATATCTACCACAGAAATATCTTGCACTGGAACATCTTAGGTGCAGCCCTGCTCTGAACTATTGAATTCATGAATATTAACAAGCATAAAACAGTTGGAGTTTAAAGAGGGTTATGCTTATCTGAATTGTAGTGGATGCAATGAATCCAAGTTTCATCTTTCAATCAAATAACTGTATGGTCCATAAAAATTCAGTGGTATCAGTTAGAAGTTGCAGAAATTTATTGAATATCCTACACCTGGCTCTGAGTGTAAACTATATTATATTTTGTTGTAAGGCCTTTTCATATTCGAAATATCTCAAAGGTAGAATGAAATTTCTCCCGAATGTTTCAAGAAATTTAAAACTCATCCTTAGAATAAATATTTGTACAGATATTAATATATACCATAAAACTCCCAAATAAATACTTATGAAAAAGGTATTTGAATGCCTCAGAACACTATCAGATATGGTAAATGAATTTTTGATCACATCTTGCAGTTGTCTTCTAACATCTCCATGAGTTCTGGTACTTAAAATTTTGAAAGAAAGACATTTTCTTGAATCAGACTTTTATTATTAAATAAGTAATTTTTTAAATTATTGTTTTTACTTTTTATGAAAATTTTGGAAAACTTTTATAGACTTTCTATTTATAAAAATATATGAGGGTCAATCAAAATATAACACAAAACCTTATATTCCTGAATCAATTACAAATAGCAAATATGAGAACTTAGAATTTATTATCACCAATCTTATTGATTTTTCCACATAGTTCTGAAATTATTGTTATTTTTTCTTCTTCTTTTACATCTTAGACTCAGTTTTTCTATAGATCTTCATTTAATGTGTAGAAAAAAATGTGTATTATAGAAAAAGTAGCACACTTTAGTAACATTAAAATTAATATATACCTGTAACAGTTTCGAACATTGAATATTCTTTCTGTCCTTAAATTCTTCATTTTTTCCTCAAGAATCTAAGCACATTATTCCGTTTTGAATATTAAAGCTTAAATCTCTTGCTTCAGTGAATAATTTAACACTGGTTATAATATGGGACTTTTTCGTTTGATATACGAGGGTTATTCAAATGAAAACGATAAAAGTGTCATTAAAAATTGGGGAATATATGCAGAGCGATGCGATGCCACACACATACAGTCTATACCTCTGCTGTTGTAGAGTTGGGTTTGATACTGCAAACTGCCATTGGTTGGTGTTAGTGGCACTTTGAAAATGCCAGCCCCCTTAGAGTAGTGCACCAAACAGGAACAGCATGCTCTGAAACGATTTTCGGTGTCTGATGGTACCAACCTATCAACATTCGTTGATAGATGTTGGCAAAGTATGACACCACCTGTAGGTCACAAGCGTGTGGTGTACAAATGGTGCAGGAGACTCGAGGCACGCCATTCAGATCTGAATGATGTGCCGAGGCAGAACAATCACATGGAGTTGTCACCGCTGAGTCAATTACTGCCATAGACATTCAAGAGGATCGGCGCATCACCATTAAAGATTTTGCATCCTCACTTCTATTGAGCGTTGGATCTGCTCACTACTTCGTACACAACAAACTGCACTTAGGAAAGTGGCTGCGAGAGGGGTCCCTAGCCAACTATCACCAGACATTAAAGTGTGACGGGTGGATGCCTGTATGGAACTAGTGTGGCAGTACAAGACTGAGGGTGAAGGATTTTTAAAGTGAATAGTCACCGGTGACGAGTCTTGCATACACCATCACCAACCAGAGACAAAGAGGGCAAGCATGGAATGGTACCACTCATTTTCTCCCAAGCAGAAGAAATTCTGCTCACTGCTGTTGGTGGGTTATGCTTAAGGTTTTCTGGGACCACCGTGAACCAATTATGGAGCATTACATGGATACAGGGCACTCCTGACTGATGTGCTGAAACCTGCGATCCACATGAAAAGCAGTAGAATCTTTTCAACCGATGTTCTCCTTCAGGATGATTATGCCAGACCACACACATCCCATCAAACAGTGTCAACCATCAAATCCTGCATATAGTGTCTTCCCCATTCCTCTTTTTCCCCTGACTTGGCACCTTCCAATTACCATATGTTTGCAGCTATGAAGGAGGAACTTGGTGGATGCAAATTTGCAAGTGACAAGGAGGTCAAAGAGGTGGTGCATGACTGGCTGTGCATGCCTTAAAAGATTTTTTTTTTTTTTGGCGGGATACAAGCCTTGCCAAAAAGGTGGGCCAAGTGCATTGAGAGAAATGGTGACTACGTTGAGAAGTAGCGTAGTTTTCATTTTGGTACCTCTAATAAACAAGCTGTAATAAAATATTTATTGTTTTCGTTTGAATCACCCTTGTATGAGCTATACATTTATAAACTTCAGTCATTGCCTCTTAAGATATTTTCAAACAGTTGGCTTTAGTTTCCATACAGTAGTAAGAGACTTAAAGTTCTTTCTAAATCACTACAAATCTTTAAAAACTGTCAAATTTTGTGATTCCAATCTTTTTTGCCAATAAATTTTGACAAGTTTCAAGCCATTATTTTTCTTGTTGATAGCTCCTATCCAATTACATCTAGAATTATTTCTTCAGTTGTTTGCTTTAATTATGCATTTTTTTTTGTTCATTGTTTATCAATAA
Source organism: Thereuonema tuberculata (assembly GCA_023159025.1). NCBI lineage: Eukaryota > Metazoa > Arthropoda > Chilopoda > Scutigeromorpha > Scutigeridae > Thereuonema > Thereuonema tuberculata. The sequence goes on along the minus strand of JAFIDM010009631.1, from coordinate 328,777,723 downwards.
TGCAGTACTTTTGAGCAAGTTTTAATTGAGGACTTCAATTTAGTATCATCATCTTCTACTCTTTCATTGCATGTTTGATTAGAAGAAAAAGGTGGTTGTGATAAAATATAGTTTCTTTGTAAGTCCTTGATTAAATCTTTTGTGAAATCATTTCACTCAATAAACAAAGAAAGAAAAATTTTAAATGAAAGATTGAAAAGTGGCAGGGAAAGGGTGTATGCAATAGAGTTGTTGCCATATGATTGTTTCTGTCATTTTTTCTAGTTGAATCTTTCAATATAAGCAGACAAGCTTTTTTAGTGATCTTAACTTGTTTAACTTGTTTTAGTGATCTTAGAATCTTTTGCTATAATGGCAAAATATCCTAGAGTTAAGTACTATAGTGCTACCAGTGTAATGTCAGCTGTGGGATGATGTCCTGGTAGAATTAGAATTGATTGTATATTCCATTCTTTAATAGCAGGAAAGTTCATTTAGGATAATTTGTTTGAAAAATTAAAAAAAGTATAACTGTTTTAGCTTCATGTTTACTTAAATGTTTTTTTTTTTTTAATTTTTATTGTTTATGATAAAATACCAGTTCTATTGATGTGATTTGAAATATTTATTTCTAATTACTTATTACATGCTGATGAAAAACATTACGGCAAGCATGGCAAACTGATGGCACTGATGCTATTTGCTATCATTGTGGCAGCAGATATTCTTTCTGTAACTTTTTCAAATGGCAGTAATACTCTCTTCTCTGATTTCTCCTTCTCAAAATATGATTTTTAAATGAATAATAACAACTTTTGTTTGATTTCTTTAAGCTTTGCCTTTGCCTTTTCCTATTTTGCCGCTATGACGGAAACCGGGAGACGATAAAATGATTGATTGATCATCAAAATTGTTCAAGGTCACAGCTGCGGTTAGGCTGGGAGGACTTTTGTTAATTATAATTTTTGTGAAATTATATGATTTACATTCAAAGACTGACTGAAGATCTAACTAAAATTGATTAAATTTTAGTCATGAAAAGTTAAGATATTACATCCTTCATGAAAGTGATCTTTTAGTTCAACTTTTGGAAACAGTCAGGCTAGTCAATTTGTTGATTTTAGTTAATTTGTCTGCAGAAAAGGCTGTCACATTGACTGAAATATATCTAAATAAAATGCTCTTTAATTTCAGAATTACTGAAGTACACATAGGTGAAGGCAAACTTAATGTTATCTTTCGTTCTTGTAGGAAAATGAAATCATACTATGTTTTAAGACAGTTCAAGGAGAATTCTGCTAAAGCACGGTTTAGTGACATGATAATTTGATGTTGAGCAGTCTTGTTATTATTTGATATTAGATTCAATGATTGAGTTATCTGCTTAAGTTCCCCTGGTCTTAAGTGAAAGGAAAACATGAAACTATAATATTTTCCAAACCTTTAGATTTTTGATGACACTAACTATTATGCTTGTATCACATATTAATAATCTACCAAATTTGATTTAACAGTCATTACGATAGAAATTTCTGAAATATATAGATTAGTAGGGTCTTACACAATTTCATTTTGATTGGTTTTGGACCCATGGAAATTTTTGGAAAAAAAAGTTGAAATTTAATAAAAAGCTTCAATTGGCATAAACCACACAAAAAAACATAAAAATATCAGTTTTTAAGGTGGTAAAAATATAAAATGTGCATTTCAAAAAATAAATTGGTTTTCACTTAAAAAAAAAAGTATGCATCTGGATTCAAAGCTAACTTTAGTTATATTGGCAGTTAAGAGATTGTGTAATCAGAAGACAAAAAGTATTTCTTTTTAAATTAGACAGTTAGTTTAATAAGAAAATGGTTTATTATGCAGTTTTTGCTATAAAAGAGATATTTTAGATGTCGATTTTTTTCATTTAAATTCTAAATAGACTGGCTGAAGTATAGTTATTATTATGCTTTGCTATCCTTTAGAGATAATCTATCCAGAATCTGCAAAGACAAATTGGATAAGAATGGTACCATTTTAGACAGTAGTTGGTGAATGTCCTAATGATATGCTTTGAGTGGTAAAGGAATCTTTTTCTTAAAATACTTTGGTGGTATAGCTGGCTATTTGTTTTTCTCTTCTTTCCAATTTGATAATTTTGCTTCTGATGAATCAAATCTCTGTCTCCCAATGGGATGCAGTAGTTGTCTAACACATCATCAGTAAGGAAGTTATAATAAATTAGTAAAGCCATTTCATTTTCCATAAATTAATACTTTTAAAGTCCAACTCGATCATATTTTGTGATGACAGCAGTGTGATAGAATTCTGTTTGATTGTCAAAGCAATATGTAAGCCTTAATGCATAGAAAGAATATTGTTTTATTTTAAAAAGTAGTTTGTTTGTTTGTTTGTTTGTTTTTAATTGGAAAAAAAAAAAAAAGATTTTCTTTCTTTTTTTTACTTTAGACGAAAAGGACACACAAATCTGAATTAAAAAAAAAAAAAAAAAGTTTTGACCCTAATTGGTTATTCAGAATAAACCATCTGAAAACTTAGAATCTTTATAATAGATACAGATAAATTATTCAGTGTATTGGAGGAGGGGAACAGAGATATTCTGAAAAATGTTCAAAAGGGAATTGAAAATGAGGAAACTGCAAAATTTATGTAGAATCACAAAGTGAAAAACTGAAACAGATAATGAGAGAGATAAAGTTGTTGAGTCATAAACTGACTGATTAATAAATTTTCAACATTGTTACTTAATGATAAATCTGAAGCAACAGCTGCTGTTTATAGAGATGAATTAACTGGCTAAAGTCTAATGCAGATAAAAATTTAAAAAAAAGAAAACAAAACAACCTGATATGTAATATAAAAATATATAAATGGTGTATTCTTCAAATTTGTATTTAGTCATTAATGTAATTTATATTTAAATGCTAAATCTGTTTTTGACATTTCATTGATGTTCAGTTGCTGCAAGAATTCACCTGAAAATTTCAATGTAAAGATTAAATAATCCATTTAAATGAATTCATAGATTTAATTTGAAAAATAAAATAACCTGATCTATTACTGAATTAGTTCATTTGATATAAGGAAGTCCTGCTTTCCATCTCCAAATTAATTCAGTTGAGTATCACTTAATTTCTGTGAAATTTGAGAAGAATCTTTTTGATTTCTTAATATTCTATAATTCTTTATTACTTGTTTTCTCTCCTACTTCTTCCATTCATTTTAGTATTTTTTGATTTCACTAAACCTATTGAATACAGTATCTGACCTTACTGGTGGAGATCTTATGCCTCAATAAAGGTTGATTATGTATAAGTAAGTTGTTGTTTTTTTTTTTCTTACATAATCTTTGCTATGTTATTTTTTTTAATTGTTACAACAGCTGATATTTAAAAAAAAAAAAAACCAACAACAACCACATGACTTCCTAAAAGAATTTGAACCCTACTTTTCCTTAGAACTTTGCCTATTCTTTTTTTTTTTAAGCCATAAAAATAACATTAATGAGAATTCTCTGACAAAACAATATGAGGTGGGGTACAATATTGATTACTTTTGTAAACCTTTCTTCAGGAGCATGAAGATTCTGAGGTTTTGTTTTATAAACTTTTTCATTTGCTCAAATCACAAGAAAAGTCACAAGGTGCGAGATCTAACCTGAGGGTAGGCCAGTCGTAGGTTCTTCAACTTCCAATCGATCTTATAGGAAATTTTTCATAAGCCATTGTCTTATATTTTGAGTGTATGGGGAAGCTCTACCTTGCATAAAATATAGTTTCTATATTCCATTTAAATATCTTTGGCCACATCTGGTTAGTCAGCATTTCCAAGTATTATTCTGCATTCACTGTATCACAAAGGATCAAAGGTCCAACAATTATGCAGGTTATTGTACCACACTATATTGTCACTTTAGTACCCCCTGAGCCTTTTCAACATGTTCATATGGATTATTTAATATCCAGTAATGTGTTAGTTTATAATCCCTCTCTCCCCTCCCACACAAATGAAAAACAGCCTTATCACTCCAAACATTTGTAAAATGGTTAATGTGAAACAGTTTCACAGTCTTCTTGTGAAGACAACATTATCTCTGTATATTTCATTGTATGAAAACCATACATAATACAGCTTTTAGGATTTGAATGAAAGATCTTTTGTTAAAATTGTTGGAACTGAATAATGAGTTAGGTCACTTTCTCTAGTGCAGCAAGAACAGATTTCATGAGACTTCTGGTGGACATTTTGTTAACAGCTTCAGTGTTTTCAGGAGTCAGGGATGTTGAAGTAAGTTCTGCTATATATGAAGATCCTAAACAGAGCCAGTACTCATTAATTTTTGGGAACAATGTTTTATTGTCTTGGGTCAAGTGCATCACAAGTGAATCACATTGATGTCATTTTTCTTCAATTAATGTAATAATAGAAAGATACCAAGACAACTGTCTGCCGTAAGTGGTGGCTATTTTGTCTTTTTTCCAGTACATAAAGCTGATGATTTCTTTAACCTGAATCAGAAGAGAAATCTTTATGAATTATATTTCAATTATTTCCCTCATTTGCAACATTTAGATAGGATTAGAAATATTCCTATATTTTTTTTAATAGAAGTAACAAAAAAAGCGCATTAATATAATGAAAAAGAAAAACAAAGGACGAAGGAAGAAAGCAAAAATAGAAGAAATTAAGTGATATTTGATCATTTAAATAATAGTCATAAAAATATGTAGCATTTTACTTTATCTTCTAATTAAAGGGGATCATATTTAAAATTGTTAATCACTTTACTAATTTAAGCCAGAAAGAACAAATTTCATAAAAAAATAGTAATTTAACATGAGGAAAAAGACAAACAAAACCAAGTTGGAAAAAAGAAGGAAAGAACGAAAATCAACAATACAAAACATACAATGGATTTGAACCCTTAACCCTGGACCTTGATCATACGAGACTGTCACATTATCATATGAATTATTGCTGACAACAGTTCAGAAATATCGTATTTCTGACATTTAAGCGTCAGAAGATCCAATGAAAATAATATCAAAAATCTCGAAATCCATGGACAGTTTGCCCCCAAACTCAATTATATTTTTGAAGTAGTTCATGTGCTTTCATCTCTCAAAAGATCATCAAATTTCCTAATATACAGGATATGTTGTCTCCTTGTAAGTCTTTGACTAACTTCAGGTGAGGATTGCTCTTTCTATTCTTGGTCTCTGCCCAGAGCTGTCATGTGGGCGGGGTGACCTGGGCGATCGCGGCCAGGGGGGCGCCGCAGTAACAGCAAAAATAAAAAAAATTGGAAATTCCGTTTTTTTTT
>JAFIDM010009631.1:328748749-328764247 GCA_023159025.1 Thereuonema tuberculata | reverse complement strand
TGACTTATCTGTCAAACCTGAACTGACTTTGACTGAAAAGTAACAATTGTAATAAAAAAGAAAGAAGCAGTACTTCATTAGGTACAGTACGATTCTCCCGCTGATTCTAGCAGCAGTCGTGGATTGAGAGAATATAGACATCAAAAATTAAAATAAAAAAACAAAACTTTAAAAATATTGTAGTTTTATTTTACTTGATGTAATTTGTGTGTGTTTTTTTTTTTAATAAATAACAAATTGTTTTCCGTTACATACGCTTCCGGAGCGAAGCGACGGGTAGCCGACTAGTTATCATCATTTGATATTGGTAATACCATCCATTCATAAAAAAAAAAAAAACTGTAATTGGTTCAGAATTTTTTGAAATTGTATCATACATTTTACATGGAATTTCACAAGCATTTTTAGAAATGATGAAAGAAAAATTTATTTCCCAAACACGTGAAAATCAGAATAGCTACATGTGGTTACAATTAAATTGACAGTAATGAACAAATGACAATGACATTTGGTAGATATTAGACTATGCGAACGTGATTTCCGCTTAAAAAAAATATAGTTCAACTTTTCACCACCAGGCGGAAATATGGCACTGTGCAGTAGGTTATAAAATGCCAGCAGTCATTGCAAGCAAGCCATTTCGCGAGGATTATCATGGCTGTTGGAAAGAAAGACCATGCTCTTTTAGTAAAGTTGTTTTATCAGAACAGCAGCAATAGCTGTGCTGCACTTAGAATATTGCCAATTGAAAGGAATGTGAAGAGGATCCATGTTAAAAAAATGGGTTAAAGAACAGGATTATGAAATTTGAGTGTGGCACCAGGAAGGGGATAGCGGCCCATTCCGATAGATATTGTTCATGACGTTGCTGTGACTGACCAAGCAGCACATGCACAAAATGCTTCGTCCAGTGCTCGAGTCATGGCTCGTGAATTGTCCATCCTCTGGTCCACCATTCAAAAAGTTCTGCGATCGATTTTACTCTGGTACCCCTTCAAGATCCACATGGTGCAACAACTCAAACCTCAAGATCTGTAGTGATGCACTGATTTCACCCTTTGGATTTTGGCAAAGATGGCTGTGGATAACATGTGGCCTGGGAATATCCTGTGGACTGATGAGCACACTTAACACAAGAAGGTGCAGTGAATATGCAGAACTGTCGCATATGGGGCTCGTTGCATCCACATGTTGTGCATTAACAGCCTTATAACATAACATAAGATGGGAGGTACTATAAAGTCCCTAACACTGCAGCCTCAAAAGGCATATTGTGTATCCCAATGTCCTTAATTCTGCATAAGTCCTAGGATTTTACCAATCTGTAGTGTTTTATGCAGGGGTATTGTCACATAGTTTGAGGGATTGGGAAAACCCATACCTATCAACTTGTGTCTAGTGCTCGCAAGCGCTTCACACTCACATAGTATGTGTGCTGCTGTTTCATCAGATTTTCAACATCGTCTGCAAGTAGGATTTGAAACTATTTTTATATTAAAAAGGTGTTTCATTAAGTGACCTGTAAAGAATCCTGTCAAGATTCTAGTCTGGTTCTTATTTAAGCTAATAAGTTCCCTGGCTCTTTTCCTTAAAGGTTTTTTAATAAAGAGCTTTGAGTGGTTCTGCCCTGGAAGATTACTCCAATAGGTCTTTTGCTGTCTCCTTGCCCAGTCCCTAATTGCAGTTTTAGTGGTTTCAATGGAGATTCCACAGACTGGTTCACGTCCAATGAACGAGGTTTCAGCTCCTTTTTTTGCTAGCTTGTCTGCTAGCTCATTACCTTCAATCCCTTTGTGTCCTGGCACCCATATTAGGTTTACCCAATTATGTTCAGCAAGACTATTAAGGGTTTGTTTAAATTCCCATACTAATTTAGAATTGGTGTTGGGAGAGTTCAGGGCTTTAAGAGCTGCCTATCTGTAAATATATAGATATTTCCATATTTATGTCTTATATTTTCATAGGCACATTGTAAAATGGCATATGTTTCCGCTTGGAATACTGTTGAGTAGATCCCTAGGCTTAGGCTAATGTCCATCCTTGGTTTCATTCCTCGGATTCCAGCTCCGGTTTTCCCATTATGTTTAGAACCATCAGTAAACCAGATTATTCCATTGACATTGGTGGGTTTCTTATCATTATTCCATTCATCTTGGCAAGGAATGATAATGCGATAAAGTTTTGTAAAAGATATTCTAGGTATCATTTTATCAGAATTCATTTGTAAAAATGGTTCTTTAGAAATGTCCCTAGTTAGGACTGCGTGTCCCACATTACATTAATGGGGTTTCCACAGATTATTAATTTTGAGTCTATGTATGGTCGCTCTTGCCTTTGCTTCAAGTGCCAAGTGAAGAGGGGGTAGATCAAGAAGGACCTCCATACTGGCAGTAGGGGTTGTTCTCATAGCCCCAGTAATGCCCATACATGCTAATCTTTGTAAGGTGTTCAGTTTGTTCCTGGTTGTAATCAGTTTACTTTTAGTCCACCAAACTATGGCTGCATATAATATAATGGGTTTAATAACCATTGTGTAAATCCAATAGATTACACTAGGTTTTAATCCCCATGTTTTTCCAATAGCATTTCTACAAGACCAGAAGGCCATGTATGCTTTATTGATAGTTTTATTTATATGGGAATTCCAGTTTAGTTTTGAATCTAGGGTAATGCCCAGATATTTAACTTCCTTGGATAGTTTAATGTTCTTGTTATATAGGAAAAGGTTCTGTAAGACCTACTAAATTCCTTTTCTTTGTGAAAGGGACAAGAACCGTTTTACTGGGATTTACTGATAATTTAATATTATCACACCAATTTTCTACAGTACTTACAAGGGAATGGTTAGGCTTGTCAGTCCGAAACATCCCTTGAAATTTTTATCATTTATTCAGGACCTTAAGTAGTTGACGTATACCAAATTTTAGCTGCTTATATGCACTGAAAGGGGGTTTAAAAAAATGCTAAAGTTACAAGAAATACGTCATCACTCTTTGCTTGCCACGCATGACATCACTATCTCTCCCTGGTTTGCCGGCGCTCAAGGTCACACGGATGGCACGGCAGAGCAAAATACTTACTTTTAAAATTATACTGTTATAATTACTGTTTATAAAATAAAAGCAGTAACTGCAAAGTGTGGCTACATTTTAAAATTGTGTGGCTGCATTTTAAAAGAATGTAATTCTACATAGAAAAAAAAAAGAAAGAAAAATATTAAATTAAAGAATTGAACAGAAATTTATGTAACGCTAACTGTAAACTATTAGCATATTATAAATAAAATTACCAGTCAATGACAATAAAATCGAATAATAACTTAAAGAAATTAACAAAAATAAAGGAATATAAAATATTTTTAAAAAAATGAAAAATAATTTCGTAAATTTAGAAAACATTTCAAAATCGTAAGATTGTGGAACTAAAAGTTTCTAAACATTGAAGTCAAGCAAATATCTAACTTACTACTACTATTAATAATGTAATTATTTGTTAAAATCCACAACACAAACTTCTTCTAATCATTTATGAAAATAATAAATGATTGTGGATTCTAATATATAATATAAAGAGCAGTGATCTCAGGATTTTAAAATATAATTATTAATTGAAAACTTTTAAAATCAGCAAATGAAAAGTGTGGCATCATTTGTATTTTAAAATAAAGTAATTTGAATTTGAAAAAAAAAAAAAGCTTACATTTTTGAAAAAGAATGTCCAATTGTCATTTTATAGCCCATTAACAGTTAATCATAAGTAGAATATGAAAAAAGAAGAATAAAATACAATGTAACGGTCTCGTTACATAATTTACTATTCTTCATAAATAGAATAGAAAATGTTTTTAAATAAAAATGGAAAATATTTCATAAAATTTAGGAAACATTACTACATGTAATTGTAATAATAATTCGGATATTAGTCCTATGAACAAGTGTAACTCAATGGTTTATATAACCCTAACTACATTTGAAATTACACAATAATCAAAAATAGTAGAAATAAAAATCCTGTGGGTTTAGATAATTATTGGATATTTTTGTAACAGATAAGAAAATATCCAATAATTCCAATTCAAATTCCCTTCTAATCTCCCATGGTTATTTCTCCCCAGATGTTCACATTTGTTTTACGCCACCAGATATCATGCTAGAAAAATAAATCTAAAAAGACAAATTCTTAAAACTAAAGTACCAACTCATTTCAGAAGAAAGTAAATTCAGGATAGATTTATTCAAGATTTGTGCAAAGTAATTTTTGGATATTTTTGTAAAAGATACAAACTTAGATATAAATAGATAGTTAAACTTATTTTTTTTTTTAGAATCCACAACACAAACTTCTTCTAATCATTTATTTTAATCATTATTATTATAATAAATGATCAGAAGTTAAGTCTGTGTGGTGGATTTTAACGAATAATTACATTATTAATTAAAACATTACATTATTAATAGTAGTAGTAAGTTAGATATTTGCTTGACTTCAATGTTTAGAAACATTTTAGTTCCACAATCTTACGATTTTGAAATGTTTTCTAAATTTACGAAATTATTTTCCAATTTTTTTTAAACATTTTCTATTCCTTTATTTTTGCTAAATTCTTTAAGTTATTATTCGATTTTATTGTCATTATTTTTATTGGTAATTTTATTTATAATATGCCAATAGTTTACAGTTAGCGTTACATAAATTTCTGTTCAATTCTTTAATTTAATATTTTTCTTTCTTTTTTTTTTTTTCTATGTAGAATTAAATTCTTTTAAAATACAAATGTAGCCACACTTTGCAGTTATTGCTTTTATTTTATAAACAGTAATTATAACAGTATAATTTTAAAAGTAAGTATTTTGCTCTGCCGTGCCATCCGTGTGACCTTGAGCACCGGCAAACCAGCGAGAGATAGTGACATCATGCATGGCAAGCAAAGAGTGATGACGTATTTCTTGTAACTTTAGCATTTTTTTAAACCCCTTTTCAGTGCATATAAGCAGCTAAAATTTGGTATACATCAACTACTTAAGGTCCTGAATAAATGAAAAAATTTCAAGGGATGTTTCGGACTGACAAGCCTAACCATTCCCTTGTTAGTGCATTTTGCATAAGACCTGAAATCACGTTAGGAAATTTACCCCTTACGATAATCACAATGTCATCCGCAAATCCCTGAGTATAAAAACCTTTCTTTATTAGTCCCTCAATAAGCTCGTCAACCACCAGGCTCCACAGGAGAGGTGAAAGAACCCCTCCCTGCGGACATCCCCTGGTCACCGAAACTCTTAAGGTATCTTCATAAACGGAAGTATGAATAGTTCTGTTTTTCAACATAGCACTTATCCAACCACACGTGGTCGGGTCAATACCATGTTTTTGTGCTGCCCTATCTATAGAAAGGAAGGATGTATTATCAAATGCTCCTTCAATGTCAAGAAAAGCTGCAAGAGCTATTTCTTTATTTTCAAGTGTGGTTTCGACAATAGAGACAAGGCTATGAAGAGCTGCCTCAGTTGATTTCCCAACTTGATAGGCATATTGGTTTGGGTGTATTGGATAGGTCCTAAGTACACCCTCTCTAATATATTTATCAATTAGCTTTTCCATAGTTTTCAGAAGAAAGGATGTTAAGCTAATTGGTCTGAAAGCTTTGGCATCGTCATAAGAAGATCGACCCAGCTTAGGAATAAACACAACCTTGACTGGTCTCCATTGAGATGGAATATAACCCAGTACTAGGCTTGCTCTAAAAATATTACAAAGAGGTGTAGCTAGAAAGCTTATTCCTTTTTGTATAAGGGCTGGAAAGATCTGATCTAATCCAGCAGATTTATAAGGTTTGAAAGTAGATACTGCCCATTCTACCTTTGATCGATTAATGGCCAGTCGCGCAGTCCGCCAATTTTCCTTGGGTGCTCTAAAATGAGACCCCAAGTTTAAATTGAGCGAGTTTGCGTTTCCGTCCCGATCGATCTCGATAGAATCTGGGAAATGTACACTGGTTAGAACCTTAAGTGTTTCTTCCCCATTGGTAGTATAACTTCCATCTTTTTGTAACAAAGTCCCTAATCTAAGATTAGGTTCTTTTGTTAAAATTTTATAGAGTCTAGAACTGTTAGGAACATCAGAGATTTCCTCACAGTACTTCCTCCATGATTTTCGTTTAGCTTTTCTCAAAGCTCTATTATATTCAGTGAGTGATTGTTTATAAACATCCCATTCACCGTTTCTCTTAGCTGTATTAAACAGCCTTCTAGTGCGTGTTCTGAGATTTGTCAGCTCTTGATCCCACCAAGAAACTCGTCTAGGTAGTTTGAGCTTTATCTCAGGACAGTTCGCATTATATGAAGAGATAATAGAATGTTGTATATAATCAACAGTTATCTCTATATCTTCAACAGATTTAATCCGTTGTGGGCAAAACCTAATACTATTTTTAAGGTCATCTTTGTAAGATTCCCAGTTAGTATTTTTAGGATTTCTGTAGAGATTAGTTATAGAATAACTTGATTCTAAGGTAAAGCTAATGTATTTATGATCTGAAAATGTCATCTCATTAGATACATGCCAATTTTTCACTTTGGTACTAATGAAAGGAGTACCTAGGGTAATGTCAATAACTTCCTCTCTAATTTTATTAAAAAACGTAGGAGTGTTACCATTATTTAGAATTTGTAAATCTGAAGTGATTATAAATTCTATAAGTTTTTCACCTCTGATATTAATGTCTTTACTCCCCCATATAATGTGGTGTGCGTTGGCATCAATACCAGTGATGATTTCTTCCTTTTTGTCTCTCACCATGTTAATAAGTTTAACAAACTCCTCAGCAGGTGGAGATTCAGGTGAATCATAAGGAAAGTAAGCAGAGGTAAATATAACATCCCTCTGTTTTTCCTTATCATTAAACATAACTTTTAATTGCTACCAAATCAGTGGTGCAATATTCAGTTAGAGTAAAATACTTAATATTCTTTTTAATAAATATACAAGTACGTGGTTTATTGTAAGAACATGTAATGATAGTTCCTCCAATATTTCCCAATCCTCTTACCTTATCTTTGTAACACCATGGTTCCTGGATAAGGACGATGTCTACAGCTTCTTCTAAAATGAACTTGCATAGTGTAGCCATTGCTGCCTTGCTGTGCTGTAGATTTACTTGAATAATCTTCATAGTCTAAAAGGAGAAGAAAAAAAAAAAAAAGGGGGTGGGGAGGCTTTATTCAAGGTTTGGAGGAGGTATCAGGTATTGGATTGTCAAGGTCCATCCCTGTATTCTCCTCAATGTTTGCCTCTTTTTCTTTCTTCCCCAGGATATTAAAAGTAACCCTGGTTAAGTTTAGATGAGGCTTATATTGTAACTCTGCTAATTTCTCTTAATAGGTTTCATCTATGCCAAAGACCAATTTTTGTCCTTTGGCTTCGACTCTACGACTAATGAGCCTCCATTCCCTGGGATTTAGTCCCTGGTTCTGTATCTCAAGTCGTTTTATGATAGTTTGGACCTCTAGCTGCGGTGAGCCTGGGATCCAAACTAAAACCTTTATTGGTTTTGGAAGATCTTTTACTTCCATAACCTTATATTTATTAGAGTCTTTATAAAGACTTTCTAACCATTCCTTAGTAGATTTGCTAGCACATGTTATTCTTAGATAACTCCCTAGAAATCTGCTTTCCTCAAACTGAGGATTAGCCTTCCCGGGTGTGATTTTATCAATCTCCCCGAGAATGTCATTTTCAATGACATTGGCTTCTTCCTCTGTTAGTTTTGTGTCAGGAAAGTTTACAGGGACAATTGCCATTTTAATGGCAGATGCTATGTCCTTGTATGATACAGGGTTTGAAGGACCCTTTGATATTTTAGCAGGTTTGCCCCTTGGAGAGGGGTTGCTATCCTCAGTGATGGGCCTTTTACCGGTCCCACTCTTGGTAGCTACCTGCTTTGAAGAAGTATTACCCGGTACTTCAGAGTCCCCGGTTTTAGCTTCTAGTTGTCTAAGTTTCTTCAGTTTTTTACGCTGAGCCCCGGAAAGCTTTTGCTTTTCCAGGTTCATGCGTTGAAAACCTGAGGTGATCTTTTTCTGAGAGTCTCTATTAGTAGTTGCCTCTTCAGTTTGTTTGGTTTCCAAGGTCGCATTGCTCCCTTGTGATTCATTACCGTTCGAGTTTCTCTGAGGGTCCTCGACCATAGGGTTTTTTTCTTTTTCAATTTTATCCATAAACATATATTTACTTGGGGAAAATAAACAGTCACCAGGCAGACATCCCCATATTTGCCTGGAAGGCGCTGCCTAGGCAGCTTAAATACTGTGGGTGTCGCCAGGCAACCCACAGGGATCGTTCATGACACTATTGAACAGCCTTGCAGTTGGCTTATGTGACTGTATGGTGGGGATTTACAAGTAATTTTATTCTTGGTCCATTTTTCTTTGAAGAGATTATGCTTCAAGAACCAGTAAGGTGCACTGTTATAACTACACGTTTCAGCAAACTCCTTTCTCAGCATGTGATTCCTGCCTTGCAAGAGCAAAATTGTTTAGAGACCACTCTTTTCATGCAGTTTGGAGCAACACCACATATCAATCAACAACTGAAAGAATGCTTTGTGCAACCATCACAAACGATCTCATAATCTCCAGAGGTTTCCAATTGCTTGGCCTGCATGATCTCTGAACTTAAATGGCTGTAGGGGATATCTGAAAGATTGCATCTATCAGGGATGTGTACAGTCTTTACCTGATCTAAAGTCAAGCATATAGTGGCATGTAGCTGACATTCCACCAGAAATGCTGTATGCAACCATTGATCATGCTGTATTATTCATGCACCATGTAACTGACCTAGCTGGAGCACAGATTGAACAACTTCTGTAACCATTGTTTGATGATAAACTTTTTTATGTTTACACCCTTAAAGCGCCATATTTCCACCTCGTGGCAAAGCTTGAACTATTTTTTTTTTCAGCAGAAATCATGTCTGCGTAGTCTAAGTAGCATATCTAATAAGTGTCATTGTCATTACAACTTGCTCTAGGGTGCTGAGAGCAGGGGCACTTTAATTATAACAATCCAGTATTATATTTTTCTGTTGAATATGATATTGTACAGGGTGGCGCACACAATGTTGCCAGGTATATTTTGGTTCTGAAAATGGACACTAATGCTATCGCTCCTGTTCATGTTATCTGTACATAATTGCCAGTATATTTTTATTGTCATGTTCAGAGTAGATGTTGGGAAGTGGCCGCCATCATTTCTCTGCCTGCTGCAGCGTGTTCAGGAATACACTCCTCAATTCTGTGACCAAAATGCAGGCGATCTCTAGCTGTTTTCAACTGATCCAAGGTGCAAGGGTTGTTACGGTATACTTTCAGCAACCCCAGAGATAAAAGTCACATCATCACATGTGCATATCATTAGCATTGAATACTGTCTAACGAATATACAACATATATCTTGAAACCTATTGGGGCAGTTTTATGTGAGCCACCCTGTATTTTAAATAATGTATTTTTATATAGCAACCCAGTGTTTGGTGTGGCTGTCATATAATTTTATCATTTGCAAGCTTAGAATTTTCTATGAAGGAAAGTGTAATGTTATTTGCAAGGAACATGTAGGAAAGTTCCTTGCATGCCTAATATTTCTCACAAGCTCAATTTTTTATGATTTATTCTTTTTTCTTATACCATAAGATTCATTAATAATTACTGTTGTTTTCTTCCCCTGGTCCAAAGAACACTGTTGTTGCAGCAGCAAACTTTAGATGTTCAACAAAATGCACCAGAAACTACATTTTCTAACTATTTTAAGATAACTTTTATATAGAATAAAATGTTAAGATAAGTTTTATTTAAGTCCTAATAAAATATATGCTTTCTTTGGAAAGTTTCAGTTGCATTTCAGTAAGGCACCCTAAATTGTAAGGCCTTTATATAATTGGTTTTTACTCTTATTGAAGTTATACAGTGATATCTGTTGTTTAATTAACTGCTCCAATGATAAATAATAATTTTACTTTTTAAATAAAAAAATAAAAATGCTTTTGTAAATGTGATACATAAGAGAGATTGTACAGCCAGAATAAAAGTATGCAGTGTGGAAATAAAAAACATTGCTATTCATTTTTTTTAATATATTATTTCCAGGTATTATGGATAAATATGACTTAGGCAAGCATCTGGAACATATAGAGGAGATTTTAAATAAACAACCCAAGATTTTCAATGAAGCTACTGAAGAGGAAATTGCCAAGAAATTATTTAAAGACAAGAAGTTAAATAAATTATGGGCCAAAATTGAAAAGAGTTCTTTTACAGGTAAATTATTCTAAGTTCTATATAGATTTTCTTTATTTCTTCTTCTTTTTCTTAACTTCCCATAATCAGTGAATTCTTTGGTATGTAAATTTTTAAGAATCAGTTTACAATATCTTTCAATGTATTTAATAGCAATGTATCTTGCTATTTAAATACATTGTCCCTTTGCAAACAAATTTTACTAGTTTGTCATTATCCTAACAGAGGTGAAGACCTCAATTTCTCTTTACGAGGAGGAGGTAATTTTGAGTACAGTTTGTACTAAACTTATTAATTAAATTGAGATTGGCAGATGGCTTGTAAGTTAAAAAGTTAATAAGTCCAAACTTATTCACCAAAACCAATGTTGTAAAAGTAATAAGTAGTCCAGCAAATAGAGACCAAAAAAGGGGGGTTACCTTACAAAAGGTCCGATGGTTCTAATTTTTTGATATATTGTCTAGGATGGTTAGTAAGTGTTTAAAATGCAAAATGCACAATTCCCCCACCTCCGCGCCCATCGCCATCATAAAAAAAAAAAAAAAAGAAAAAAATCGTCACTTTCTTTAGATTTTCGCTTATATCTTCTTTTTGGTGCATTTTAGCCTCACAAGAGTTCTACTCAATGTTGTAGAGAATACAATTTCCTACAATTTAGTTTTTAAATTTTGTTTCTAGGACTGATAGTTACAGAGATACGCACTTTTTGAAAAAAAAAAAAAGCACTTAAATTTCTAACTTAAGGACGCTGTATTTCAGTTATGGCCTATTCTAGGGAAACAAGTATCAGAATAAAATTTGTAGGGAATTTAATTACCTACAAAACGCATGTAAAGTCAGGTGTGGTAAGTGAAACAACGGGGTAACTGAAACACCCAACTACAACCAAGAGACGATGGTGTCATCATCATTATATGCAGCTTCCACAAGACTTCCAACTCCCTCAATGTTCCATTGTTGTTATTGATGGTGGGTACCTTCTCCACAAGGTTATATGGAACAGAAGCTCGACCTGTGGAGGGATTTGCCAGGATTACACCAAGTACGTTCAGCGTCACTATGGCACCGATGTGATGGTGATTTTTGATGGCTACACTACCGATCCTTCTCAGCGAGGGACCAAGACTGCTAAACGAGCAAGAAGGTACAAGGCAAACTCATCATCAGACATGATGTTTGACAAAACAACTGTCAACACCATACCTCAGGAACCAAAGTTCCTGGCCAATGAGGGGAACAAGGATTCCCCTCATTCGTGAAGCTGCTCCCCACTGAAATGCAAGCGTCAGACATCGCCACAGACCAAGCTTCCGAAGATTCTGACAAGTTGATAGTTGCCACAGTTAACTACCTCTCCCCAAGTATGACGCCGTCGTCATTGTCGGGGAAGCCATTGACCTACTCGTCCTGCTGACTGGCACAACACCTGCGGTCAACAATGTCTACCTCAAAAAACCAGCGAGAGGGAAACAGCCAGACGCCTCCTCTTACAAGTACAACTCCAAAGGCTGTATCTTGCTCCTACATGCAGTATCGGGCTGCGACACCACTTCAAACATTTTTGGGTTTGGAAAGAATAAATTCTGCCAACTTCTTAGGAAAGACCCATCATTGCTGGAGCAGGCGGAGAGGTTCGGGGACCCTGCTGCCACTTCCCAAGAAATTTCAGCAGCACAAAGATGCCGTCGATCTAGTTACTTCACTATTTGACAAAATGAAGACCCCGACTTCATTAACTCACCCCCTACGAAACGAGCGAAGCGCATGTAAATTTGTTTTCTTTTTAGTTTTTAGTTCAATTAATACCGATTTTTGTATGATTATTACTGCCTTTTGTTCTTCCTTTGTTTACATAAATGCATCTTTGAAAAATGTATCTGCTGTGTTGGTGGGTTATTTGAAATTGAACATCCCCTCTCACCAGTAGGTATTCAAGTGAAATAGTACCTGCCTCATGAGCATTGCACTGTAATATGTAAGAAACTCAAGTAGGGTTGGTATACACTCCAAATTCAAACCAAAACTGGAAAGTAATTAGTGAATTTTTTTAGATACAATGTGGCGTCACAATAGCAAAAAATGCAATATTCTGTTGTTCTCGATTTTTTTTTTTTTTTACCCCTCACTCCGAAGGGTTGGTTAAAAAATATATACATGCTTTTTGTAGGTAATTAAATTCCCTACGAATTTTATTCTGATACTTGTTTCCCTAGAATAGGCCATAACTGAAATACAGCGTCCTAAAGTTAGAAGTTTGACAAATTTCCGGGAAGTGCGTTCTTTATTTTTTTCAAAAAGTGCATATCTCCCTAACTATCAGTCCTAGAAACAAAATTTAAAAACTAAATTGTAGGAAATTGTATTCTCTTCAACATTGAGTAGAACTCTTGTGTAGCTAAAATGCACCAAAAAGAAGATATAAGCAAAACTCTAAAGAAAGTGCCGATTTTTTTCGGTTTTTTTTTTATGATGGTGATGGGCGCGGAGGTGGGGGAATTGTGCATTTTGCATTTTAAATACTTACTAACCATCCTAGACAGTATATCAAAAAATTAGAACTACCGGATCTTTTGTAAGGTAACCCTCCTCTATTCGCTGGACTAAAGTGAACCTTAACAACAAACAGGTAGAATCTGAATTAAAAGTATTGGTGCAATCCTATCGAGCATTAACTATTTGTAGTGTCATATTTTGATTTCTCTGAAACTTTGAAGACAACTTGAATTGATAGAGATTAGTGGACATAGAGGTGTCTCTAGGAATTTGGAATGGGAAGGATTACGATGATCTTAGCTATTCAGCCCCACCCACCCACCCATCCACCCTTAAAAAAAGTTGTCCTTTTTCCAGATGCTGAGGGTTTACAAATGAAACAATAATTTTCCAACCAAAAAAAAAAAGGTTCAAAAAATTTTTCCAATTTTTAATTTTGAAAGTAATGCTGTTTGGAAAGTGTTAATTAGTCCTTCAAGTAAGTGTTTAAAGGCAAAAACTCGAGAAGAATAAGAAAACTCACTGATGTAGACACAAAAGCATTTAAAGTTATAGCTGACAAATACCTACGCATTGTAGTATATTTGTAAAATAAAAGTAGTTTAAATGAACCGAATGGACAGTCATTGTCATATAATAGCTGTCTATTTCAAAAGCCAAAAAATTCCAAAGACACTACATTCCTAAAACATATGACATATAAATATGAAAAAGGAGAATTCTGAAATACAATGCATTGTAAAATGATGTATAAATAAATTACACAAGATTTTAGAAAGCTTATAAAAAAATCTTTAGGACCTGAAAGATTTAAGATGAGATTAGCATCAGTTGGAAGTGTGAAAATTAATTGTAGAAGCTATAACAACATTTGGCTAAAATAAATTACAATTTGTGCAGTTTATCAAAAAGTACTATTATTATTATGTTTGTATGTTTCAAACCTTGGGTTTCCCCAGCAAAAACAATATGGCAGGTCAAGGACCAAAGAAGATATTACCAAGTCTAAAGACGTGTGCAAGAATGATTAGGGATGTGTGGTTGTGTCCATAAATTTCCTAACTATGCATGTTGTGTTGAGTACCACAGCTTTCTGAAGTTGTGCATAAGTTTTTTTGTGAAGTCCTAGTGTGCTGACTGTGGTGCAATGTGTGAGGTACTAGACCAGTGGCGGACAAGATGATGGGTACAACACGTACTCGGTCCTGCCTCCACTGCTTCTGGAGCTCGTTGTATTTACTGATCTTGTCTGCGTGAGTTTTCTGCATGTTCTTGCTGATAGGCACTGCAATATCAATGAGATAGGTCTGTTTGTTGACCTTATCAACAAGTGTGATGTCAGGTCTGTTGTGATGTATGGTTTTGTCTGTGTGAATGGTGCGATCCCAGTACAGCTTATGTGAGGATGACTCTAATACACTTTGTGGTATGTACTTGTAGTACGGGACCAGGTTCTTAATAAGTGAGTGTTTGTGAGCTAGCTGTTGATGAACAATCGACGCTACCTGATTGTGTCGGTGGAGGTAGTCTGTTTGGGAGAGAAGGGGACAGCCTGATATTATGTGGTCGATCATCCCATGCGTAGTGTGGCATTTCCTGCATCTGTCGTCATGTGTGTTTGCGTCGTGTAGGATGTGTTTCTTGTAGTTGTGTGTGGGGATGACTTGGTCCTGTATCGCGATCATGAACTCTTCAGTCTCCCCAAACAGCTCGCCACTTGTCAGCCATCTGTTCGACGCTTCCATGTTGACATGAGGCTGACTGAGTTCGGGGTGATGTCTGCCATGGAGTTCCTTACGAGCCCATGATTCACGCAGCTGCTGAGTATGGGTGTTAGGGGTGGTGGAGAAGGGTTTTCGAGGTCCAGGGGTGTGAGGTGTGTGTCAGCCTTGACAATGGCTGAGTGGAATGAGGAGTGTTGTGCTCTTTGGTGGAAGTGTTCCCTAAGTGTGTGTACTTGTTTTGCATGTAGGATGATGAGGTTGACAAGTCCTCGGCCTCCCTCCTTGCGGGGAAGAGTCATTCTTTCCGTAGATGACTTGGGGTGGTGCATATTGTGTTTCGTGAATGTAGTGCGTGTTGCACGTTGTAGTGCTTCAAGTTCGGTGTTTGTCCATGGAA
Organism: Thereuonema tuberculata; assembly: GCA_023159025.1. Taxonomy (NCBI): domain Eukaryota; kingdom Metazoa; phylum Arthropoda; class Chilopoda; order Scutigeromorpha; family Scutigeridae; genus Thereuonema; species Thereuonema tuberculata. Next base: position 328,749,339 of record JAFIDM010009631.1, on the reverse strand, counting down.
TTATGCCGAACGAATATGTTAGTGTGGGGATGGCAAAAGTGTTGATGGCTTTAATTTTATTTCTGGCGTTGAGTTGTGTTTTGAGGATATTTTGAATGCGAGCACGGTATGTGTTCTTGAGTGCATTTTTGATGTTTGTGTTGTCAATGACGCTCGCTTGCTGAAAGCCCAGATACTTGTAGGTCTCTCCCTCTTCCATGGATTGGATGCCATGTGTAAAAAAATGTGCAAGGAGGGTTAGGGATGTGTGGTTGTCCATTAATTCTCTAACTATGCGTGTTGTCTTGAGTACCACAGCCTTCTGGAGTTGTGCATTAGTGTTTTTGTGAAGTCCTAGTTGCTGAGGCTGTTATGTGATGTGTTAGGCATCGTACAGTGGCGGACAGTACGATGGGTACAACACCTACTTGGTCCTGCCTCCACTGCTTCTGGGACTTGTGTTCTAAGTCAGTGAACATACTGATCTTGTCTGCATGAGTTTTCTGCATGTTCTTGCTGATAGACACCTGCAATGTCAATGAGATAGGTCTGTTTATTGGCCTAATCAACAAGTGTGATGTCAGGTCTGTTGTGATGTATAGTTTTGTCTG
>JAFIDM010009631.1:328713824-328743803 GCA_023159025.1 Thereuonema tuberculata | reverse complement strand
CATGATCCATATAGCTGCTGAGTGTAGATATTAGGGGTGGTGAGTGTTGGGCAAAGGTTTTCAAGGTCTAAGGAGGTCCATGGGATTATACCGAAGGAGTATGTTAGTGTGGGAATGGCAAAAGTGTTGTTGGCTTTAATTTTATTTTTGGCGTTGAGTGGTGTTTTGAGGATGTTGTGAACGAGAGCACTGTATGTGTTCTTGAGTGCAGTTTTGATGTTTGCATTGTCCATGACAGGTGCTTTCTGGAAACCCAGGTACTTGTAGTCTCTCCCTCTTCAATAGATTGGATAGCCAACCCACAGTGCAGCTTAAAACTCAAGATCTTCACAAATGTTAAATGTAGCTTACGGTTGTCGATTCCAAATTCCATTCCATTGTCTTTGGTGAACTGTGTGATGACTTGTAGTAGATTAGTAAGCTGTGTGTTGTTTGTGGCGTAGAGTTTAATGTCATCCAGGTACAGTAAGTGTTGGATTTTGTATGGTGTCATAGTGCCTGAGGTAAGCCTATAGCTATGTTTGTGTTGTCTAGCATGTGTCTCAATGGATTCAAGGTGAGACAGAACCAAAGAGGACTCAAGGAGTCTCCCTGGAAAATACTTCTCTTTACGGAAATATGAAGTGTAGGGATGGAGGTATTGGAGCTGCACAAGTGTAGTGTTGTGTTCCAACTCTTCATCATGGCATCCAAGAATGCCGTGATCTTGGGATGTATTTTGTAGAGATGAAGAGTGTGTAGGAGCCAGGAATGTAGGACCAAGTCAGATATCTTCTTGTAATCGATATATGCGATGCATTTTCAATGTGTGCATAGATTTTGTCTGTTAGGCAGGAGGTGAGGAGTTTGTAAAGTGTGGGGAGGCAAGTGATTGAACGGTACTTTGTAGTGTGTGCTGTTTCAGTGTTCTTGCTCTGTAAGTATGTGAGCAAAAGAGGCATATGTTCTGGGTGTTGGATTTTGTCAGTTAGTGTCCCTTCCCATGCAGGGACGTGAACCTCTTGATTCAGAAGTTCTGTACGCCGTCTCCCCAGGAGCCTTCCAGTTGTGTGCATGTTTTAGTGCTGTCTGTATGTCTGCGAGAGTAATGTCATGGAAGGGCATGTAGGGTAGGTGTTCAGTGAGTTTTTGTTCCTGTGTTCTATGGTGCTTTGTCATTGTGGGGGATGGGGTTAGACCACAGAGATGATCAGTATTCGTATAATGCCTCGCTAGTGGGAGTGTTTGTGTTCCTTGTAGTAGAGGGAGATGTAAGAGATGTGTAGAATTTGTTCTCATTGTATTGAAAAGTGTTGTTCTGTTGTTTGTGCAGAATGCACTGTTTGTATCTTTTTGCAAATGCACTCAGATTTTGTTTCAGTGTGTTGACATGTTCCTCAACTTGAGTATGGTTGTTTGAGTGTGAAGGGCGAGTGTTTATGCATTTCAATATCTTCCTAACCTGGGAAATAAATTTCTTTGTTTTGTTTCCTGCACAGTATTGTGTGAGCCTGGATATATTTCCTCTGAAGATTGTTGATGCGATCCTCTAGGTGACATCTCCAAGAGGAGATGTATTCTTGTGACTGTACAGTGGGATGTAAGTGGTGTTGTTTGATGCCAAGTGCGTGAATGGCTTCCTGTGTCACGCAGTACAGTGTTGTGTGTATATCTTCTAGCATATGGATATTGTCAATGTGTTGTGGAGTAGTGGAAGTGTTGAGATGGTATATCATTGTGGAGAGTTGTTTTATGTGTATACTTTGGGGAGTTGCGGCCTGAGTGTGGGGGTCTGCACCTGTGTATTATGCTAGAGCAGTGTAGAAATGATCATGTGCAGCTTGTAATATGTCAGTAGTTGTAGTGTTGGGGAAATATGTACTGCGGGGTATGGTTTGTTTCTGTGTTTGCCGTACAGATAGTGTGCGTTATGGTGTCCCGTGGATGAATTAGTGACTTCCTCCCTGATTTCTGCAAGTGTGGATGGGGGAACAAGACTGTTAACTTCTATGGAATGTCGCTGATCTTCTGTTTGCTAAGCCCTAACGATGGATAACGTGTGGTTAATGTGTGGTGTAGTGGCTGTCTGTATCCTGTGAGAAGAGTCCCTAATTTTGTAATGACATAGAAGTCGCGCATGAGATCCTGGTTCATCTACGATGACCATTGGATGTTCTGGCGCTGTTTCCCAGTTTTGGTGGTCATCTGCTATGGCACAGACGATACACTTCCGACCATTTGGGCTGGATGGTGTTGCCCGGACATTGTGGTTGCCATACTACATAGTAGGGTGCCATTTTCGCCCACACCATCTGTGGAAGACTGTAATATATTTTTGAAACAAAGGCCTCTGCCTAATCCCCGAATGCAGGTGACTTTATCCTGCGCCACATCCGATGCAGCATGTTCAACACTACAACAAGACCTCATCGTAGATGATAGGACCCTTTAGCCTACCCTAAAGCTAGGGTACTTCCCGCCCCACCATGCAAAGGTAGGGTCCTTAGGGGCTTATTGTTATTAATATTTAATTAGCTTTGATTAGTTTCAAATACAGGACGACCAACAGGACCATTTGCTTGGAACCCCAAAGTTTCATTTATTTATTTAAAAAAAATAATAGTAATTTATTTATTTCTGACTTTACAGAGGAAGAATTGAATACATTAAAACAAGAATTTGGGCATCATCAAGAAAAACTAGAAGAATATGCTGACCTGATGAATGAAGTTGGACAGAAATCAGGTGGTAATGGTAAGTTAAGTCATAAAATCTGTATTATTTTTAACAATGAACTTTGTATGGATGACATTTTTTTTATCTTTTGATCGACTAAAACTTCTAAAAAGATTAATTAAGATATATATTTGAATTTGTTTAAAAAATAAAAGTATTAAGAAATATTAATAGGAACATGACAGGGTCTAAAAAAAAATAAGAAATATAATTGTGTAAGTATGCAAGGAAAATAGACAAATTATGACAACAGTTAAGATTTCAAGAGCAGCTATTCCTTAGATTCATATGGAAAACATAGGGAATTACTTTGGGTGTCTTGCAAAAAAAAGATTACTTCATTGTCTTTTCCATTGCTTAATAAGAGTTCATCTTCTATAATTATCTTCTTTGATTATTTTAATTTATAATTTATTGGAATATAGCTTAAATTCAAATTTCAGGAATAAAATCCAGGTTAAATAGATTTAGCATCTACACAGTTTAATTGAAAAACTTCCAATTGATTCTCTGCAATTTATTAAGTTACAAGTATCGTTGGTGCCATTGCTAATAAATTGCTTTGGCAATGGATATTTAATCAATTCAGAAATCAGTCTTTGTGTAGGATGATATATAAAATGTTTATATGTCTGCTCCCCATAATTTTCTTGGTGTTACTTGTGGAACATCAAGATCAAATCTTTCCTGAACTAGTACTAGGACTATGTGCTACCAATTGAAGAACATTTTTACTTTACACGTATTATTAATGTTCAGATAAAATATAAGAGCTTGGAGGTAAATATATTTTTCTGTTTGTTGGAACTTCTGGTAAATATTTTTTGATCAGGATTTTAGATTTAGGAAGATATCACTGAAATGTTAAAAGTTCCACAACTTCAGCCAGAGCATTTCTATTTTGAAAACCTTAAAAGACCATATCAGTACATGTGGCATTTCAGAAAAAGAATGGCATTTTAAAACTCTGCTTTCAACATTGAACTCATTACCACTGCTACCATTTGTTACACTTTGCTTAGGTAAAGGAACAGAATGCCTGTCTATGTGCACGGTTCAGTAACCATAATATTTATATATATTAAAGTTGAAAGTGGAATTTTTGAAGTTTTTCTCAATTAATTTTATGCAAATTAAAACCTTAGCTGTAATTTTATTTATTAATTTATATATTCTGTTTAAGAAGGCTTAACGTGCATGTATTGAAATAAAAGGAAAAATGATAGTGAAACGTACTTGTAAAATACATGAATTAACAAAATTAAAAGTGCTGGTAATAAACCGAAAGTTTCGGAATACGCACAGTATTCCAAAACTGTCGGTTTATTACCAGCATTTTAATCCTGTTAATTCATGTATTTTACAAGTGTGTGTGTTTCACTTTCATTTTTCCCTTTATTCTGTTTAATATGCAACATTCTAAAATGCTTCTGTATTTTAACAACACCTATTCTTATAAATTAAATGTAGAGAAAAAATATCTGAAATTAAAATATGTATAAATCAGTAAGATTAATAATGTAATTTAGCAAAATATTCTAAAACATATCAGCATTCTGACATAAAACAATTGAAATGTCCTAAGCAATATATTAATATATCCTTAATATATTAAATGTCCTAAAGCAAGTATACACCCACCAGGCATACTTGGACTAGTGGATAAACAAGAGATATTTCATTAAAAAATCAAAGAATAAACTTATTAATTTTTTCAAAAATTTGATTAATAATGGAAATTTCATTAAAATTTTTCAGTTTTACTTTTTAATTTATTCATTAAGTTGATTTTATTATTATGTAATGGTGAATGTAGAAGTTACTAAGATTGCTTTGCAAAGTTAGACTGAATGTATTGATGTTGAAATGTAGAGAATACACTTGTAATATTGAATTTAAGATATTATGTGTAAAAGTTTCCACAGAGAAGTAAGCAGGTCTTAGCAAACCTGGTCAAACATTTAGGCCACTGACAGTCAAATGCAGGAGTCTGTTTAATGTGTTAGAAAGGTCTACTTATTAAACTGTGTTTCTACAGAGCCTTTGAAAATATCAATTTTTGTATCATTTCAGACATGGATAATACAATTTCTCAGTTTCATGTGTTGGATGGAAGTGAAAAGAAAATGCGACGTTCATTTGAGGAAGCAAGTCAAGCACTAAAAGAAAAACACAAGGAAGTGAAAGGGGGGTATGAGAAGCTGGAGAAGATAGTAACATTAAAAAGCAGCTCTGATTTTGATGAAGTTAGAGTGGAGGAGCTTTGGAAACTTGCCAAAAAGGCAGATTTCACACCTGAAGAACTAGAATCACTTAAGGTAAAAATAGTTGTTTTCTTTTCCTATGTCTTGAGCAGTGGCAGCTCGTACCTAAAATTAGCGGGGGTGCTGCCCCAGAAAATTTTTAGCCTTTATTTTAAAATTGTGTAAAAGGAAACAAACATGTATAAAAAGAAAATTTATTCAGAAACTTGATAAAATCCTAAAAGAACAAAATCAAACATTTTTTATTTGCTTTAACCTAAATTGTTAAAGTTCAAGCTTGATCTATTCATTTAAAAATTTAAGAACTGAAAAAAACAATGGAATCAAATAGAATTGCTGGAAGCAGGATAATAATCTAATTCTACACTTTATCGCAATCAAGAATATGGTACACGGTTTTTAAGCACAACACACATAGAGTTAAAAAAAAAAAAAAAAAGCAGGGTGGAAAAGATAGGGTGATGCTGTGGAAAAGACAGCTTCCTAGCACGGCAGGATTGACACTGTGAAAAACACAGTGTCGTCTCTCCCTTGCAGCCTCGCTTGCAGCTTCCTAAGTGTGCATGCGCACAACAGTCAAACGTCGCGCCGCTGTAACTGTGAAGCTTTACAGTTCCATACGAAGATTTTTGTATCTTCTTCATAAACTAGGGGATGGCTACTGACATTAAGCTTAAGGATTATATATTGTACAAGTAAAAAGAAAGAATTAAAGAAAAAAGGACTGATTATATTAAATGTTATCGATAATATCAAATGGAAATAGGGGGTGCTGCAGTTCCACAGTGCCTATACGCAAACCGCCACTGGTCTTGAGTCTTTAATTTTAGGATATAGAATTAATATGTTTACTATTTAAGGAAATAAATCTATAAGTTTCTATAGAAAAAGCATAAAAAAAAGGTAGTAAAGGGAAATATGCTTATTCCTTCACTGAAAGATGAATTGATAATTTTGTAATTATCTGTCATTGCCTCTTACATCAATGAGTTTAATTTTCTCCTCTCTCTTTTAATATTCAAAATAAAGTAAATTTAAATACTTTCATTTAAATGGCAGTTAAATAATTTTTCAAATTTTCCTTGTTTTTTATTTATTTACTTATTATTTTTTTTTTGAAAAGATATTACAGCAATTAATACAACATCTAAAAATTATTGAACTGTGTAGCCTGTATTCAAGTATTTTCTTTCTTATCTTACTTTAAATAAAAAAAGTAAATACTTTATTTGAAATTTAGAATATGGCAGTGTTCCATGCAGTTCATAAATAATTTTAAAGAAATTTAAATTTTTAAAAATCAAATCTCAGAATTTGCTTTATTCAGGCCAAAATACATACAGTAGTAAAATCCCGATTATCCGAGTTTCCGCTTTAACCGAGCTATCAAATATTTCTAGGATTTTTTTTTTTTTTTTTTTGGTTCTACATTTTCCATTTTTAAAACTACCGAAAAAAATTCTGAACTTGATCTCACAAACACTCAGGAGAAACGCTATGAAAAGCAAGACATTACAGATGAAATGATCGTCAATATCGTCAATAAGGAAAATGAATCTAGCGATGATGTTGAAGACAGTGGCGATGAAAATCGACATATGAAAATCTCTCATACAGATGGACTAAAAGCTATCAAAAGTGCTATTGAATATATAGAACAACAAGAAGAAACGACACCAGCAATCCTGAATATCCTTAAAAAAATGGCGAAACATTGCTGCAGAAAAACGCCAAGGTAACGTAAAACAAAAAACAATTAAGGACTTTTTTAAGTAAAAGAACTCTTTAATTATCGTAACAATATGAATTGCATGTGATGTATCTGTATAAATTTTGTATTTGTTAAAATATACATTTAAACCTACACGATTTATTTTATTTACAATTTTCGCTTTAACTGAGTTTTTCGGTTATCCGAGTTAGTCTTGGTCCACATTAACTCGGATAATTGGGATTCTACTGTAGTTTGAATCAATTACTTGGTAGGTATTATTTCGAGTTATTGACATTTCACAATTTAGTTACTAGAAACAAGGCAAGATTCCTACCATTTTACCTCAGGAAACCCATGAAAAATTTCAGGATGATAAATTGACAGTAAAACTTGCGTGAAAGATCCTATATTAAATATTAATTTTACTAATTAGAATAATTAATTTAATTTCTAAAGATTTTGTTTATGATAACAAATTAAGTGTTGATAGACTTCTTACAAATAAAAAACATTAAAAATAAAAAAATAAATTCCATAAAGCATTGCTAATGAAGAAGGGAGATTATCATCTACTTAATATAGTAGGTGAATCAGAAAGTGGAGAAAATACTTTCCTCAGTCATGGATGTAGTTTGTGTTGCAACATGTAATTTGGAATACTTATAAAGAACTCATGAGACAAGAGTAGTTGAAGCTCCTGTGTAGCTTACGTCTTTCTACAAGAGAATGCATAAGAACAACATGACTAAGTGAAGCAGTTTGTCATGAAGCAACACACAGCATGAAGAAGAAAAAAGGTAAACAAAAAAACTGTATATAAACTTGAAAGCAAGATTGAAACTAATGGAAGGAGAATAGAATTCAAGGAGATTGAAGTTAGACTGGACAACATTTTGAAGAAGACATATTTGTATGGAAAAGGCTTTATAAATTCAAGAAATCAGTGAAGAGATAAATAAATCTGAAGAGCTTCAAAAAGGATTGCACAGAGAACTAGCACTAGGGTAACAGAATTGCTGAATGGAATAAGATAGAGGGAACATATTACTATTCGATAGCAGTCAATAGAAGTGCCACTGACTTCCCAAAATGTTTCATAGTAATAGTCTCTCTTTAATTGGTCAAAGCAACCAAAGGAGCCAAAGACTCCTGTCCTTTCCCTCAACTCACCTATACTATTATGCTACAAGCTCCATTAGCCAAGCACAGTAGTCCAGTAAAATAGTACATTTTGGTATGCAAAAGGTCGGGTAGTTCTGATTTTTGGACATGTTGTGAGTGTTGGGCTTATATTATAAAATCCAAGTATTCGACCTCCATGCGCCACGGCGCACCATATGGTAGCAACAAAACAACAAAATTTTTGATCTTCGCTAAGTTTTTCCACAATATCTCCTGAACGGTTTGCTTTACAGAAAATAATATCCTTTCTAAATGTAGAGTAGAATAAATTTGTCACAGTTTGAGCCCAAAACCAGCTCTGTAGCTGCAATAGTGACTGAGATACAGGCTTCCCAAAATCACGATTTTGTACAAAATTTATGAAAATTGTGACTGTTCGGAAATTTTTGTTGAATATCACTGAAACCAATGAAATAGCGCAAACGTCATGAGGAACAAATTTAAAGGCTAGGAAATTTGCTATAAAGAAAGCACAATCAGATGTTTCTACGACATACAGTAAAGGATATACAGTTGTTCAACGAAAGGGTGTAAAAAGTTTGACATCAAAAAATAGTCCAGGAAAATGATACATTTTGGTATGCAAAACGTCGGGTAGTTTTGATTTTTCGATATGTTGTTAGTGTTGGGCTTGTACTGTAAAATCCAAGTTTTCGACTTCCGCGTGCCATGGCGCACCACGTGATATGAACAAAACATCAAAATTTTGGACCTTTTCAATGTTTTTACACAATATCTCCTGAACGGTTTGTTTCACAGAAAATATTATCCTTCTCAAATTTGAAGTAGAGTAAATTTGTGACAGTTTGAGCCCAAAACCAGCTCTGTAGCTGCAATAGTGACTGAGACAGAGGCTTCCCAAACATCACGATTTTCTCAAAAATGTATGAAAATTGTGATTGCTCGGCAATTTTTGTGGAATATCGCCGAAACTAATAAATAGAGCAGACATCATAAGGAACAAATTTAAAGGCTAGGAAATTTGCTAAAAAGAAAGCACAAGTGGATGTTTTCATACATTTTTGAGAAAATCATGATGTTTGGGAAGCCTGTGTCTCAGTCACTGTTGCAGCTACAGAGCTGGTTTTGGGCTCAAACTGTGAAAAATTTACTCTACTTTAAATTTGAGAAGGATAATATTTTCTGTGAAACAAACCGTTCAGGAGATATTGTGTTAAACATTCAAAATCTCCAAAATGTTGATGTTTTGTTGATATCATGTGGCGCCCCGTGGCGCACGGAAGTCGAAAACTTGGATTTTATGGTATAAGCTGTAACAACATATCCAAATATAGTGTTACATATCCGTAACACTAACAACATATCCAAAAACACAACTCCTTTATTAAATAAAATAAAAATATTATAAAATTTAATAAAATACAGTAGTACATTCAATGAATATATACAATAATATATTTTGTATCAGTCATTGTTTTTTTATTTATGACAATAACATCTTTTAATGTATTACCACATTATTACTATATTATCCCACAACAATCACTGTATATATTCATTGAATGTACTACTGTATTATTTAATTTTGTAAGGTTAGAGAAGGTTCATTCTCTTACCGTTTAACCGTTATTTTTATTTTATTTTTCTTTATTTTTATTTGTACCCTGAAGAAGTCTTTGAAAAAATATATAAGACGAAATATTGGATCGGATCGGTGAAGAAGTATTCTTGTTTTTAGTTTAATAAAGGAGTTGTGTTATTGTATGAAGATCTCAGATTTTGATTAACATATCCAAAAATCAAGAACTACCCGACGTTTTGCATACCAAAATATATCATTTTCCTGGACTATTTATTGATGGCAAATTTTTTACACCCTTTCGTTGAACAACTGTATATCCTTTATCTATATGTCGTAGAAACATCCGATTGTGCTTTCTTTATAGCAAATTTCCTAGCCTTTAAATTTGTTCCTCATGACGTTTGCTCTATTTCATTGGTTTCGGTGATATTCAACAAAAATTTCCGAACAGTCACAATTTTCATAAATTTTGTACAAAATCGTGATTTTTGGGAAGCCTGTATCTCGGTCACTATTGCAGCTACAGAGCTGGTTTTGGGCTCAAACTGTGACAAATTTACTCTACTCTACATTTGGAAAGGATATTATTTTTTGTAAAGCAAACCGTTCAGGAGATATTGTGGAAAAACATAGCGAAGGTAAAAAATTTTGTTGTTTTGTTGCTGCTCATGTGGCGCGCCGTGGTGCGCGGAGGTCGAAAACTTGGATTTTATGATATAAGCCCAACACTCACAGCATATCCAAAAATCAAAACTACCCGACCTTTTGCAAAGCAAACCCCTTTTTTCTGATGGATTTACTGGACTACAGAGGGGTTATCAGATTGTAAGCCTTAAGCAGATAGGGATATAAGAGTAAAGAAAGAACATCAGAGAAAATGGAGAGAAGTTTAAACCTTGTATAAATATTTTGCAAAAGGACTTATGAAAAGATCATCAGAGGGTAGAGAGGTTTGATGTACCCTAGCATCTTCGATGCATATATCTGCATACAATTACATACAACACTCTTCACATACATCCTAATATAAAACATTGGGGAAAATAGTAGTTGAAAGGAAAAGTGATGAAACTTAAAGATTGATGCAGGATGTCAATCTTTAAATTTAATTTAAAATCTTTAAATTAAACAAAATCTTGTTTTCAAAAGTCATTGACATACACAGAAAATGAGTAAATTTTTTTGCTAGAAACAGAAAAGGAATGTGATGTGAATTGAGGGCATGTAAAATCATCTGACCACTTTTAATTAGATTTTTTTTATTACAAAATTTAAACAAAAACTTTATTTTTATTTTTAATAGGAAGAGCTTCATCACTATGAACACAGGATCCGAAAATTAAAACATTTTGAAACACAGTTGGATTTTAATGGTGTCAACGAGGACCCATTCCTTAACAAACAAACCCCAGAAGAAAGAGATCACATTAAAAAGAAGGTTAAAGAATATGGTCACAAGGTATGGAGAGAATTTTAGAATTTTACTAATGTTGGTTTTCAAAATTTTTACAATTTTACTCAATTTGTTAAAAATAGCAGGAGTGGTTTCTTGCCTTTACAACATACATCTTAATACTAAACACGTTAACATTGTCAAATAACAAAATTGGCTTTGATCTGGTATTTAGAATATCATTAAAGCACTGTCTAATTTTGGAAAATCTTAAAGTAAACATAATAACAATGGGTCGGACCAAGTTGTATACAAAATGACATCCTAGTACAGCTGTTTCACGCTAATATGGCGATCATCAGCCAGGAGCAGTCATCAGTACACAACCGGGTCTCGGTACACAGGCCTATATGAGAAAACGTCAGAACCAATGTGGTGCCCGCAGATTGTTTTAAAGTAAACAGTTTTTGTTTTTTCCTGCTATTTACAGATTAGTCTAAATCAAGTGTTTTGAAACTCACTAGACTTGCTTTCGCCAGATTTTATGATAAATCACCACATCTAATACTTATCTAATAGGTTGGCATCAGCCCAACTTTTGCATTCCTTTGTGGGTTTGGTGAAATGAGGTCATTTCAAAAGAGCTTTGATAGCTTATTTTCTAATAGGGATCTTCAGAATAATGTGGACCACAGAATATGCTGCCTAACAACTGAATATCTGTGCTAGCAATCTTGGAAAATTTTTTGGAAACGTTTTATTTCAACACAATGATAAATTTGACTTTTTTTTTTTGGCGATTTTAATTTCCTAATTGATGCTTTCCAAAATACAGCAATACCTTGCAACAATGCAGCTTAGGAACCAGATCTCCCTCCCTGTTAAGCACACATTGCCTTTTTTCAATTGCGAATGCATATAGCAATAAAGCGACAGTTACCACTATTTTATATTAAATGTGCAATAGTGCTAGTTACAAAACAGTGATACAATGGCAAAATAAGCACATTACTTATCCTTTAAAGTAATGTGCACTTTTAATTTCTTTATTGTTCACAGTGATACAAATTGTTTAGCGAACCAACCCTAGCTTATGGCCTATGTTATAGACATGACTTGCTCACTTAGTATAATCATTTCTAATTTATTTTAAGTAAGACATTTATGACTTTCTCTGTATAGAAAGACTATGCAGTTTGATTAATGAATATGGTTTTCTGTCAATAATGCAACCACAAACTTTGATATTGTAAGCTTTAAGAATATTATTATAAGAAGAGTGCATTGATTCTATTATTCACTTAAATTTTATGCCACTTTTGAGGAAGCATAATAGCATATGAGTTTTGCCTACAGATAATAACGACTAGGACTCTGCTATCTACCCATTCTCCTCCATTTATACATTATATTTAGAGATTCATGAAGTGTTCAGTTAAAACTAAATCAAAACAATAAATACTACCAAGCAGGGAAGCCAAATGTAAATTTATGCTTTCTCTTTTTAACCTTCATTCCACAAACAGTTGTTGGTATTTGGAAAATCAGTGTAAAATAATTTTACAATTGACTGTAAAGTCATAAGATTCACAGCTCTTGTGAGATTGAGATTTGATATGCTATTAATGTTCTTTATAACTTGCAAATAGTTTAACATTTTGTGTGATACATTTGTGTTTGTATGATATATTTGTTTATCTTTAATTTAGCTATCATCTGACATCATTTGTTAGTAATTACTAACATTTCAAAAGTACAACTAGTAGGAAATCTGTATTGTAAGCAGGAACTGTTTGTAGAACTGCCTTCAGTTCAGCAACAAAGTTTGTCCAAGTGGCAAGCAAACAACATGATGGATATAAATATAGTAAACCATGATATTAATATTAAATTTGACAGTATACAAAGTTGGAGACATAAAAACTTAAAAAGCTGAACTGAATGTGTCTTCTGGCTAGTTTTCTGAAATAAAATCTTTATTTTTGTTTACATTTTATTACCAATGTTCAAGTCTTTTGCTAATGGTGGATAATGACAGTGACATAATAAATAACGATAATGACAATCATTGACACATTCAATGATCAAATATTGACATTGTCATTTGCAGCCAGACTGCTCTCGCTCAATCCAAGGGTGAGTAACATTTCATTTGATGCCACTTTCTTTATCCTAGCTTAATTATATCTGATTATTTCTCGTTACCCTACAGTAGCAGTGTATTCCCTTACGCTTGCTGTCTTCAGACATGATTGGTTTGAGTCTGCAATGTTTTATTATTTTTATATCCTGTTCTGAATTTAATGTGAGTAACATGACACACAATGGACACACATATTATGTATATGATTACAAACACATTGTTTCCTGCAAACTTTTAATCCAAAACTGAAATCGTTACATTACATGTTTAATTAATGGAAATATTAATTAAAATAATAAATAAATAAAAAAATAAATTAATGGAATATTCTACCTTAAGAAATTCAAAAGAAATTTGATTTTCAAAAGCCTTGCTATAACCTGCTCAAAATATAGTGTGAGTAATGTTACCTATTATGTGAGTAATGTGACATAATGAAATTCTTCCAAGACTAACAAAATTTGGAGTTTTAAATATTAGATCACTGAGCTTCAGAATTTCTGAAAACAATTCCTGGGCTTTCTTATAGTTAGGGGGTATTTGATAATTTTAGATAGTTATGTCTTCATACAGACATTGCAGTGGAAAATGACACTTCTGAAAGACTATCATTTTGAATATCTATCCATTGGCTGGAAACGGTTGAAGCACAGGAGAGTTTGATGCATAAATGTCGGTTATGCTTTTTCGTCTGGATAAAATAGTTCCTATAATATGCCAATGAGCCTGTAATCAGTTTCAGGCAGCACTACCCTACTTCCAAGGCAATGCCATTAGGGGACGTCCATTAATTATGTGAGGTGTTTTTAAAAAATTTGGACCCCCCCCCCTCCCCCTTGGTAAGATTTCAAAAATTTTAACAACCAAAAAAAAAAAACGGAAATCTTGCTATGATATATATTTTCTCTGAATGAAAAAGTCTACGTGAGATTTTCGTTAGACACCCCCCTCCCCCTTGGTGAGATTTGGTGAGATTTTGCCGGACCCCCCCCCCCCCGCCCCTTTTGACCTAATTAATGGACGTCCCCTTAAGGCAATGCTTACGAGTCTTCAATAATCTCTTGAATGGCATATGTTGGATAATTGTTACGTTTGCACTTTAGCTGTAACAAAAAGTTTCTGCAAATGCAGATCCTTAGAATGTTCTTGAATTTCTTTACTCTAATAGTCAGCATCCGAACTGCTAATGGGGCTCTTGTAAATGCGTCAATAAATGATCACTTCCTGTACAATGAACTTTCGTTTCATTACCAATCTGAGTGCTCTTCTTTACATAAGCACCAATGCCATCAACTGGACCTTTGCCATGATTTGTGCCAAAATAGTTCCATTTGAATTTTTTGTGACTCTTAAGAAAGCTATAGGAGTTTTTGAATTGGCTTGAAGATCCGTCACTCCATATTGTAATATCTGTATTCTGCTGGTAGGCATTGCAAGATTTTGTCAGTAAATACAACATTTGATACCTTTGAATGATCCATAGTATCAGATACTATGGCTAGACTATGTTGTTCCTCATGGTATTATATGGAATAAGTGAAAACTGTGATTCTGACCTAATAATGTGTACTTGGTCTTGATAGAAGCACTTATAATTTTCAGAAAATTCTACTTGAATCAATGCAAGAGAAGATCCTTGCTCAAGGGCAGATTTCTTATCTTCATCATAGCAGATGCCTGTACTTTTTTCGTGTAAACATGCGATAGAAACCGTTTCAGGTGCACGGAGCCCATTGTTGATATACATTATGAAAATCAGTGTGAGTAACGTGACAGTTTCGTTTTCCTTCAAATCAACAGCTAGCAGAGCCTTTACTTTTATAATATTTTGGCTACTAATTTCAGAAGCTTTTCTTGTCACATCAGCATTACTTTTATGTTTGTGGATCCAGATAGTAAAATGAAAAATTAAAAAACAACAACAAATTATTGTGAGCAACGTGACATCACTGACACTAATGTCATCTGTATAGTACCACATGGGAAATGATTAGCCTTTATTGGTAACATATACTTTAATAGTAACAAAAAACTAGCTTTGAGTTCACAATGAAGTTGCACCTTACTTCTTAAATAACAAATACTTCAAAGTTGAACACAAACTACCAGTTTATGAGAGACTGAAAGTATTCTATAGAAGAGAAGCCGTTTTCTTGAATAGTAGACTATAAGCCATATGTATCGGATGTTTTTGGAATCTACAATTCCCCTTCTTTCATTTGAAATGAAAATCCCAAGCCATTCTCATATGTCAGTATTTGATATGGGTGTCCATAGTTACACGGATTGAATGCTCTACTGTCCTGGAGTGACAACACAGATCTTGTCCTGCTTAGGATATTGAAGATGTCCCTGGAGTAAACAAATTATGTAAACTATTGTGCTCAGAAAATAAAAGAGGAAGATTCATTATTTTTAATAATAAAGACTTTTAGATGGAGAATGTAAATATCATTTGCTGATAAGTAAAATATTACTTTTTTATTTATTTATAGCTAAAAGAACATTATTTTGTACCATAATGAAATAATTATAATACTCATAATAAAATCATTGAAATCTATTATGGTTTTTACCCAATATTCTTATTTTACTTATTCATTTAAATGTACGTCTTCTAATTTCAAATTTCATTTTTCATCACAAGAAAAATAATAATAATGAAACTAATCAAAATAAAAATTAATGAAGCAACTGTGCAAATATTCCTGTACCTAAAAAAATTGTTAACTCTTTTTATTATTTCATTTTTTTTTAAATCTTGAAATATTCACTACAGCTTAGTTAGGATATAACAAAAAAATGTTAAAATTTGTTTATTAATCACCTTGACATTGAAAAAACTGTAATGCTTTAGTTGCTTGTAGTAAAAAAGGCTTTGTTTTCATTATTAATGAATGATTTATCCATAAGCAGTATTTCTATTTATTATTATTTTTTTTTCATTACAGGTTTCCAAAATTCACAATGATTTAGAAACAAGAATAATGGAAAGGCATATCGAGTTGTAATACTTTTCATCTGTTTGAGATTTTCACTGCAGAGATAATATTTTTGTAAGATTTTTTTTAATGCATTTCTCCTTTAACAACTAATAGAAATTTTGTGAAATATTTATTTCTAAATGAAAGAAAGAGAAAGAGAAACCAATGCATTATTCTTCCATAGTCATTGATATTATCCAAAAATTGGTATTCTCCCTTTAATATGCACTCACAAACATTGCATTTAATTTACATCTATTTTTTTTTTTTATGGAATCTGCTTTTTATTAATACTATTTAATCACTAGCAGCTTCATTGGTTTGTTTCTTCTTGTTTTCTACAACGTACAATAATAAAAAATAAATCCAAAATAGTCATTTCTATTGTAATCCTATTTTGATTTTTGCCTGTGTTCTCATTAGGGGGAAAACAAAAACTTCAATTTTTAAATCTTTTTAAAATTAAGGGCAAAATAATCCCCTGGACTACTGCTGAGTTTCAGTAAGAAAACAAGAAAAACCAAAGTAATCAATAATGGAAGATGGAAATTACTTTTTTTTTTTCAAAACTCGTCAGTAATTTCTATAAGGCAAGGAATGTTAGTTCTTCTATTCTTTGTTTTTTAATTTGAATAAGATACGTTTCTGCCATGGGGTCAGAGGTGTAGGTAGGTGGTAACAATATTAGTGATATAAGTCTAAGCTAAGCATGAAGGGAAAAAAGGCAAAAGATGTAGTACATTGATATCTTAAAATATATATTAAAAGTCGAATGATAGAAACATTTTAAAGAAAATAAATTAAATAATCAAAAGTATAATGGAATCTGAGCTTTTATAAGTTCATGATCCAAGGTACATATTCCGTTAAGTATATTTTTTAATTTCAACTAAATTTTTAATTGGATTGGAAAATTACAGTAACATGCTTATATATAATTCTGTTTGATTACTCCTACCCAAACATAGTGATCTTCAATTATAGCAGAATTGCAATCATAATAACAGAAAAGTTTTTTTTTTTTTTAATTCTCTTGGAAGAAGCTATTGTACACCTCCAAATTCTATAGTTGAATAAATTAGTAGAAGAAATGCTACTTTACAATTATTAAATAAGCAACAATTAAATTTTGAGTTATCTCGAATCTATTTGTCTCTGTGAGTCCAGATCCCTACATTTGAAATGCCAGCACTTTCAAATTTCAAAAAAGGAGGGGTTAAAAATGAGGATATTGCAAAGATGAAATGCCTGTGCAGGTCTTTTTTTATTATTATACATTGTAAAGGCAAGAGAAACCAATGCAAAAGCAAAACTGCCCTAAAAAAAAAAAAATCCATATTTTTTTTTTTAAGGGCACAAATTATATCAAATCCAGTACACAGATTTGAATGGTACTTGTAATTTTTAAATGTAATTCAAACTGAAATCAGAGTTGCATTTTTGAAATATAAACATCTTTATTTGATTTTATTGGCTTAATACTTAAGAAGCCAATGTCATTCTAACATTCTGTAATGCTTTGGAACCACAAGTACTATTTATAAATTCTTAAAACAAAGGGACTCATTAAAAGAATAATTCTTATTTTTTTCCCTAGAACTACTTAATTTTTTTTCTTGGATACAGAACTTTTTAAAAAAATAATTTAAATAGAGATATCTTTATAGATTGGAGGGAATGAGAATTATAGGATCAAGGTTTGGTTAATAATTATTCAATAGATTTTATGTTGACATAAGATTTGCTGGTTGACAGAGTTGCTTTTAGTCATCTTTGTTACAAAGAAAGCATGGTTCTTTCATTTCTAAAGTCATGGATACTAATTTTAAATACAGTGGCTAGCAGTGCACTCAATCATTTAACATCTGTAAATAGTTTTAAAGTAGTAGTAAATCCTAAAGCCATTGTTATATACAACTTGTTTGTGACAGTATTATTTTATGAAACAATGTGTAACATCATGACTGTTAAAAAAAATAATTATTAAATATTAGAATTCAAATTACTTCTCTAGATAATGGCTATACCTTTAATAAGTCGGACTTTATTGGATTAACAATTCTTATATTTCAGTAAAACTTATTTGGTTGTGTGGTCTTTTTATCCTCAAAAATTTCTAAACTCCTAATTGAGGAAACGTAGTGATCACATTATTTCATAAAAACATGTTAATTATAATTATTCTCTCACCCCCCCCCCCCAATCCTTAGCTAATAAATAATCAATACTGGTGTTAAATTTATTTATACTCTAGTAGTATTGGGCAGCTGATGTTATCTTAAATAATCAGCTTTTTTTTTTGTTCTGTTTAAAAGTTTAGTGTATGTTTGCATTTGTGGCTTTGAAACGAGCAGTGAAGATGAGGAAAAATAAAGCTAGCTTCAAATCATTACTAACAATATTGACTTATTTTTAAGATACCCAAAACAATCAGTGATCAAACATTGATCTTGGTTGGTACTAAATAAAGCCAAAGAATTAGTTTTCTGTAAAATATCTATTTCCAATGATACAAATCATAAACCTTCATTGCTAAATATGCTGTTATTTTTAATTTTACCTTCTGTAAATTTTTAAAAATGTATTCCACAGTTCCTATTTCATTATTATTGTGCAAATTGAATCTCAACTGAATTCTAATTTACTTTTCATACTTACATTGGTGTTCATTTCTTCACAATGTGAGAAATGCTCATAAATTTCAAGACTGTTGTAATAGTGGAACCTTTTTGATTACAAAAACTAGATAAAAAAATGATTTGGTAACTATGTTACTGAAATAAAACCTGGAGGCTATTGCTAAAATAATAACTTTTGTATTTATTTACATACTATATACAAATCTTTTCAATTTTGTAAATAAATTAAAGTAGATAATTTTATTGTTGTTTTGTTTTAATTGCTTACAAAGAATCCATCGAAACTTGCAATTACTTTTTCTTCTTCTTTTCTAGTAGCTGTTGTTCAAACTTTTTAAATTCAATAGCAGAGAGAATATCAGTCTCATCTTCTACCTAAGACATAAAAAGAGGATTTTATTACCATTCAATATAAATTTTAGCACAAAATTCTGCAGTGTGAACATAAAAATTTCACGTTCACAAAATACAAAAATGTAGTTATCCTAAAAGAAATTTACATATTTTATACTTACACACCCAATTCAATTTTTACAAGGATTTTTTATTTTAACGTGTAGGAATCCCCTGTAATTGTAAGCTCAAGCAGTGAAAGTGAATTATCATGCAGCAATACTGAATGAAATTACTATTATTTTTTTATTACTGAATTGCTTTATGTATTTTAGCTCAGAAATATGCATATAAAAAATTTTGTGTATTGCATTTTTAATTCACAGAACCATATACCACTGGGTGTAAACAGGTTGATAGACATTGAAGCAAACTTACATTATTCCCTATGATGGCAAACAATACAATTGTAAGTAAACACATTTTGTTGAAGGAAGAACAATTTTGTATTAGCAGGGCTGTTGAGTCGGAAAAAAGTTTTTGATTGATTAACTCCAGAAATGTAGCCAAATGTGTATAATGGGCCTTGCAATGTTTGATTCCATGATTTTTCCTATTCCACAGCCTTATATAATATTAGCGGCATTCTACCATGCACACAGAATCAGTAAAAAGCAGTAATATCGAGTTCACTGTCAAAAGCAATCTGTTTATCATCCAAATTGAGAATATTCCCTCAACTGGAATACTGAAAATAAAAAAAGTCTCTCTCATTTCTTTTAATCTAGATATTTTCCTACAGACTTTTGAATGTGTAGCAGGTTTATTAGTTTCTATTGTATCAAATTTGTATACATGGGTAGCTTCCAAGATTATTCTAAGCAAGTTAGAATATAGGCTAGTGAATCTGAAAGTTTAAGAGCTTTTGCTCATTTACTGGAAGGTTCTCGAAACAATCCCTTCCTTCATATCAATGGTGGAATTAGAATCTTTACTAAAGGAGACTGTTTAGAATACTTCCTTCATCTTTGTATCACTGGCTTTGGAATACTCAAACTTGTAAACTCCTACAAGTCCAATGTTTTGTGAAAGATTTCAAGAAGTCCTTTAACTTTTCAAACCATTTATTTTATTTATCAAAGGAGATAAATGATTATGGCTATATTAGACATTAGTTGACAGTGGTATTGGTGTTTTCATTGAAAATGATACCTCACATTTACAAATCATATTGTTCAGTAAAACCCAAGTTTTTTTTTTTTTCTTTATTTTTTAGAAGATGGTGGCTACTAAAGATATCTGAAGAGTTCATACAACAAAAATCTAAAATGATACTGTCTGCATTGCAAATCATAGCCTATTTTAGTGTTAACAAATCATGTTGATCTCATTTCAAAGGAAAGTTAAAATCTATCTTTCTGGAAGAAATTGAAATATCAATTCCACTGCAGTTTCATATACTCATGATGCACTCAAGAAAAAAATACCAATGAAAAATTTAGATAGGAATTAAGTTTAAGGTGCATATTATTAACTAAAAAATCAGAAATGCACAAGATTAAAAGATTTAATCTATTTCTGATTTTTTTTTTTAGTTAATAACATGCACATTAACTGAATTTCTAGTCATATTCTTCTTTTGGGCTTATTTTCTTTGCCCAGATTAAATCCCTTTGAGCCTGACGTTGTCAGGACAAGGGGTTTAGAATCGTTTATGTATTTTTATTTTTTTAGTTGAGGTACCACTTGCAAGTTACGGAGATGGGATCCTTAACTGTTGCACGCATTCTAGGCTTATCATGGAGAAGGTAAAACTGGCTGAGGATGCCTGATAAGGCAGAACGGATGTCCCAGTTTCCCGTCAATCATAGCTAAGAGTGCAAATCTTGTGCATTTCTGATTTTTGGTTTTCAAATCAATCTGTCATGAATTAGCAGATAGTCCAAAGTGGCACACTCAATGGTGAAACTGCATAATACACTCACTTCCAAAAGTTAAGCACGGAGAGGAAAAATGTTAATTTCCGTAAGAGATCTGAATTAAAGAAGCTGAAATTTGTTGCAAAGGTAGAAGGAAGTATGCAATTATATAGGTAACAGCCAATCACGATTTCGCGTCGAGAAATATGCAAAACAGGCAGTCGTGTAAGAAGCCGGCATTGTGAAGGGTTACAGGAGTTGCATGTAAGTAGTGATGAAAGGTGTTTAGAACATTTGTATGATTTGTTTTCAAGCTAGACGTGTTTCTATGGCTTCTAGAAGACAAATGGAAGATTCTGAGCGCTGGCGGGCTGTCGGACGCATTGAAGCAGGACAGTCTATAACAGATGTTGCTCATTTCTTCGACATTCATCATTCCGTCATTTCACGATTATGGAAACAATTCCAAACCAGCCAAACAGTTGTCCAAAGATCTGTAGCTGGTTACGATCCCTGCGGAAGATCGATATATTGCTGTTGTAGCCAAGCAAAATCGAAGATCGACCTCCACACGTGACATCTATAGTAGTAGCGGCCATTGGTAAGACGATATCTGCCACTACTGTTAGTCGAAGGCTACACATGAATGGTCTGTATGCCCGGGTACCAAGAGTTTGTGTTCCTTTATCCGTCCAATCCAGAGGGGCACGATTACAGTGGTGCCGCCAGCATGTGAATTGGACTATGTCTGATTGGGGTAACGTTATGTTCACAGATGAGTCCAGATTTCCCCTACAACCCGATGATAAGCATGTAAGGGTCTGGAGGGAACTGGGCATACGCAATCGGCCCCAGAACATCACCGAACAACACTCATTCCGTGGTGGAAGCATCATGGTCTCAGCAGGAATTCATTGGGATATCGCACCGATCTGCACATCTACAGGCGAGGTTCTGTGGCAGCTGTACGGGATGAAGTCCTAACCCCATTGTGAAACTGTACGCTGCAGCAGTTGGTCCTTCTTTCGTTTTAATGGACAATAATGTGCGTCCCCATAGAGCTGCCATTGTTGACGACTTTCTGGAGAGTGAGGGGATTGCGCGTATGGAGTGGCCTGCTTACTGGACGAACCTTAATCCAATTGAAAATCTTTGGGGTGCCCTCGGCCATGCTGTATGTTGACGTTTCCCACCTCCAGCCACTCTGAGAGCTTTAGAAACTGCCCTACAGGAGGAATGGCAATTACTGGACTCTGCGGTGGTTGATGACCTCGTAACAAGCATGATCACATGCTGTAAACTTTGTATGCAGGTGAGGGGTGCTCACATACCCTATTAATGTCGGTTTTTATTGTTTGTTTTGAATTTAAACATCATTTTGTTAATGAAGCAAATCTGACATCATCTTATAATTTATGAAAATTCAATAGGTATGTAATTCTTTGTTTTGTTTCATGAATAAACAGAGCTACTTACTTGCAGTACTTGTCCATTTTTTCGCATTTTACCGCTCCGTGCTTAACTTTTGGAAGTGAGTGTATATGAAGATAATCACCTCAAAAATTTGTCATAATGCCAATTTGTTGTAACATTTAATATTTTTACACCAGGAGAAAAGAACAAAAGAAATGTGGAGAGAAGTAAATAAAATACAAAGTTTAAGTAAATTTCTACACTCTCTTGTTTCCTGTATTACAAATACAGACTGTTACTGGGTTACATAAAAAAAAATATAGTTTGGGTTCAAAACCTTTTTTTTAATAGGTTCACTGCTTATAGAGTAAGAAACAGTTAGTAAAACAAATAAATGCGAATGTTCAATTAAACGTGCTGATTTAGAAATTTAAAGTAAAAAATTATGTCAAATTAAAAAAAAAAAAAAAAAACAAAAACAAACAAAATAGCAGAGTCCAAAAGAATCATATGATCAATCATTTAGGTCATATAATGACATCAAGATTTATTTAAAAGGCAATTCATTTTCCTGTCGTATTATTCAATATTTTTAAAATAAAAATTTGATTACACAATTATTAAGTTTAATATTGTTTCAATTTGTTAGTAAAATGAAAAACTGAGTTTTTGTTTTTTTTTTTTTTTTTAAATTATGTTTTAAACATAAACACATTTGTTTAAGAAAAATATCTTTTTTTTACTAAAGTATTCTAAATTAATAATATTTTTTGACATTAATATTAATACATAAAAGTCATATTAAAAAAAGACTATAAAAATCTGTTATTGAATATCCAACTTTATTCAGAATTTAAAATGATTGAATTTTTTTTATTATTATTATTTTTCATTGCTAAATTTAAAATAAAATCTTACCTCTTCTACTCCAAGCACTTCTGGAATATAGAACTGCAACATATTCTGCACCCCATTTTTTAAAGTAACAACAGAACTAGGACAACTAGTACAAGCACCTTGGAGCTTTAGCTTAACTATACCATTTTCAAATCCCTAAAACAAAACAAAAATACAGACATTAGAGGGGAAAAAATATTTTTGATGCAATTCTTTGTAAAAGTAAGAATAGTGTTCGAAATCAAAATACTCTCACAAAATGAAGCAGCTCATATTTTCATAGATAATTAGTTTCTATCACTTAATTAAAATTTCCTCAGAAATCCAAGTGTGATCTTAATTAATTGGCAATACACGGATTAATATTTAGATTCTCGTTGATTTCTGTCATGTCACTGATCTCTTTTGAACTTTCTAATTAATGAGTTCTCAGGAATGGGAGTTGGGATGTGCTAATTCAGAAACCGATTTAACATCTGGAGATAAGTGACATGAAGAACTTCCTTTACTTCAAGTTTAAAAATAACTATTTTAATCAAATGGCAACAGATGAGGATTAATGTATACTCTTGAAGAAGGATGTATCTTCGGACAAAAATAAGCTCTTCAAATTTCCTTTTTTTTTTTTTTTTCCATCTAGATATGCTTCATCAACTTTCGTATATATATTATGTTTGAGAAAGCTCAATTGTAAGATTAGATGATAAGCAGAAGTAAATAAAAGTGGAGATTGAGATAAATATAACAAGCATAGCATGACAAAAAATAAATAAATCATAAAAACAGAACTGCTGATTCAGTTGATCTTCAGGAGAAGAAAAGAAAAAGGGTCTACTAATGATAACTTGAAATTTCAAGGCTAATTAATGGAATAGCAGGAATGATAAGATGAAGAAATGTGAAGATTTCAAAATTCACAATTAGAAGGATGTTCAGAGCCAATCCCAGAATCCAATGTGATTGAACCGATTATAACCAAATTTTCATTCAAAACTTTATAATGATATTTCGGCTATTAACTAGTTATAAAATAGCCAGATTAGAAAAGTATTTTCTCTCAATACATGTTCAAAAACAGAATTGAAATCAGTTGTTGTGGAGGAGTAGAAATGAGATAGGTCTTTCCCTTAATTTATATTATCAATCATGTCTGTAGACTGTAGCTATAAGTCATCTTTTAACAAAAATGCATTCTCTGCTACTTTCTATAGTTTAGTAGTAGGTATTTTCATCTCATTTTAATTCTGTCTTGCAACCACTTAAAGAGATCATCTTTCTTAAACCATGCTTCAATTACAAGCAAAAATTTACATCACATTGTAAATTTGTAAAAATCTATGCTGTGCAAAATTGGGATTTCAAATAGTGAAAATTAATGGCAATGCCATTATTTTCTGTATCTAAGATTTAATCATGAATGAAGATCTAATATCTTCATCAAGTAACTTCTGGTTATTATGTTTTCATTACATTGATATGTCATAGAAAACTCAAGAACAATATGGAGAAAATGTTGTAATAGTTCATTAAATAAAAGATCTTAAATAAATTGGTTATTAAATTTAATTTTAAATTAATAATGTTTGCACCTCGAACAGCTGTACTTTCAAGCATTTCAAATTATTCATTTTCACCAATTTTTTTTTTTTTATTAACTAAAGTAGCTTTAATTAGTAAAACTTAATTTCCTTTTTAGATTTTTTTATATCCACCAAGCAAGTTTGCTTATTGTAAAACAGTAAGTAAGTGCCCAAACATTTTAATACTTTTACACTGGATAAAATTCACTTCACTGGAAGAAACTGAAAGTTGTCTATTTGGTGACAAATAATATTGGTTCCTCTTGTAATACTGCTATAGATAATAGCAAATTAATGAAAGATCTTTTAGAGATAGCTTCATGCATACATGGAAGAAAAGCAATCTGCTAGTATTTCACTGATACAACATGATGGATGTAAAATGTCGAGCAAATTTGGTTAAATAATACTGTCTTTGTTGAATATTTAAAGTAAATGAGATGAGTATCAACAGTAAAAAAGCATGGTATCTTCTGTCACTAGAAATTGCATATAGAATTGTGGTACATGTCTAAAAAAATGAGTAACTACAGTTGAACCCCACTTTTATTTTCCTGCAAATGTTTTCCTGTCATTTACACACATTTTTCTCAAATCCCTTCAGTTTTCCTATTATTATATTTTTTCCCCTGTATTTATGCTGTCGCAGTATCAAACTTCCTGCAATTTACATTGTTTCTGACAAACGGAGTAAAAAAAAAAAGCATCCATGCAAAAAATTGAACATAAAATGGCAACTACCAATGTAAATTTCACCATAAATACGGCCAATTTCTGCAGATTCAATGGCATCAGGACAAAATATCATATTTACTCGAAACTAATGTGCACCTTTTCTGGCCAAATATAGTCTCTCTCCTCCAATATTTACTTATTACACTGCTTGTGATTGCAACTCACAAGACCATCGCAACTTCCGATAAATCGATTGTCTTGACACTCAATGTCTTCATTCGGTTTCAGCTTCATTCTTGTTAGCTCATCAGTTGGCATTCTTCTTGCCTAGTCTTGTTTCATTTGAAATGTGTGGTAGGCCTTAGATTTTGAGATTTTAAAGTGATTAAAATAGTGTATGTGATAATTTTCCTTTTCCAAATTAAACAGTTAACAAATGTAATATTTAATACAGTCCTGTGTGTTATAAAAGCTCCAAGCATTGATTACAAATCATTCTATGTATTGAACATTGTATCCTTAATATCTTTGGTATGCGGAAACCATTTCCCTTACTTTACACCATTTTATCAGAGTCCCTTGAAAAGTGTAAAAGTTCGACTGTATTCTAAAATGAGGATAAGAAAGAAATAACTTGTTCATCCTTACGTTTTACAATTGTTTTCTGAGTAAATTGTTAATGTAGTCTTGAGTAGTTCTTATAATAAAAACTGAATGGGATTTGGTTTTTGATTTGTATACTGATGACCAAAATCAAAGATAAAAAGGAATTTTTGTTAGGAAAAACAAAACCAAAATCTTTTAAATGGATGTAGGGGACTTTTATTTCGCATACTCCTATTAATAAATCTATATCTTCAGTTGAATTTTCAAGATATGGTGTAAACAGGACGAGTTCAATTCTGGAATGGAAGACATGCTCATTTCTTATGGAATATGCATTGCTTTGGAAGAAAAGTAATTCATATATCTCATATTATTAACAGCAATTCATAATGTCTCAAGCACATTGACTGATGCATGGTGATTGTGATGGATAACTGCAAGGAGGCAAAATTACAAAATCAATGGGCAAAAACAGTTTCAATATTGTGGCAACAATTTCAAGAGATTAGTGAAGTGACAAGTAAAGGCCAACAAAATAAGATAAAGTAGTAGTGACCACAAGATTTCATAATCAATGTCATAAACGGGTTTAATCCAAACAACTTTCTCTAAGAGCTTCTCTTCAATCACAGGAAAAATTGTGTTAAGACAATGACAAACTAATGATATAATAAGAGTAACAGACAACCGATGTTTTATGGTGTCAGTTCCTCTTGCCTCAGATCAGATATATTATTGTTTGTCTGGTGCTTGAAACAATGAAGAGAATGCTTTTCACAAGAGAACTGAGATAGAGCTTATACATTGATTCTTGAAGATGGTTCATCTAGAAATTATGGAACTCATTATAATAGCTTCAAGTGTATTAGGGTGGGCGCACACCAGAGCTGACAAAAAGTCAGAAACAAATTGACTCGAGGCAAATACATCGGTGACAAAATATTTTGTTTCAGACTGCCGGTGAATGTCTCTTTCATTCTGACTTGAGAGTCAATATGGGGAGTGATGAAGAAGTGGCTGTAATTGTTTATTATTATTTGTTATGTTTAGAGAATGAATGGTGACGTTGCTGTTTTTGGGTTCATCCTATTAATCAATTAAGGAAACTCAACATGTTTTTAGATGAATTAGAAGGATATGAAAAGAAATTCTTTAATTTTACAAGATGAGTATTTATTAATAGTTTCGATTATTTATTAGGGTGATTCAGTAAGAAAATTGATTAACAAAACACCAACTATCCGAAGTGCGTGACATTGCAGAGGTAAATTTAATACTGATGGTAAATTTATAGCTGGGTGATGTGAGCAACTATGGAAGAAACAATGACAGCCGTATTTTCAGTGCTTCACAGTATGGACACATCTTTTATAAAATAAGCTGAATCTGCCAGTTCCTTGAAAATTGGGTCCACAAAATGAGTATAGTCTGCCATATGTATTTATTCTGGACGAAACTTATCCTCTGAAACCCAATTTAATGGGACCTTTTCCAAAAAATGCCCTGACACGTGCAAAGCGAATATATAATTACCACCATTCTAGAGCACGCCGAATCGTCGTGTATGTATTTGGTATGCTTACAAGAAAATTTCCAGTGTTTGAAACTATCATGTTAGTATCACCAGAAAAGGCTGAAAAGATAATACTTGCTTGTTGCGTTCTTCAAAACATGTTAAGAGAAAAGGAGGGAAGCTATCAGATATCCATCAGGAGCTGCTTGATCTTTGTAAAGATGACAATGATCAAGATGTTCGAAACCTCCAGCGTGGATTGGAATAAACATAGTGAAAGTATTTACAAACAATATGAACTTACATGCAAAAACTTATACTTCTGTCATATAAAAAGTGTTATGTACATGTTACAAGGAGGTGTCAGATACAAACCAACCATTTCTAATAAATTCAAAAGATTATTAAATATTTTAATAAAATAAAATAAAACATTAGTAAAGCATTGCCTTCTTTTTCTTATTGCCTAAGATATTAAAAAAAAAAAAAAAAAACTGCTTTTGTTTTTGTCTTTGGGTACAGATTTTTTTGAAAAATCATTTTTCACAATTTTCTTTTCTCTAAATGTTTGTTTCAAGCCTTTCCTAACACTTAGTATTTTCATTTCATTTGTAGAACATAATATTTTTGATTTTAAAAATAATCATAATAATAAAAATAACATTTTACTGCAAACCCGAAGCATTCATTTCCTTATCTATTTCATCGCATAATTTGCCAATGACATTCTTTTTAGAATGATCTTTCAGCTGAAAATTGTATAGCATAGGCCCTGTCTGAACCAAAACAACTAATATGCCTAAATCTACTTCCATAATTTCAAAAATGAAACCATTTTCGCCGAAAGCAATGAAATCTCATTAAACTAGCCTCGTAATGAGTGACAGCTAAATAATATGCATGCGCAAAGCAAAATGTCTCGAGTGGCCAAGAGACAAGACATAATTTTAGGAAGCTTCACTGTTTTGTCACAAACCACCTCTGACTGCCTGAGACAAGTGTCAGGAGCGGTGTGTGGTTGATCCATAACAAACCATTGTAACTTCTTTCTCGAGTCAGTCTCTGACAAAAATGACTCGTCTGGAGTGGTGTGCAGCCAGCCTTAAAGTGTTGATTTGTACTGGCATCATGTCTAATAGATAAAGGCAATTTCATGTGTGAAGAAGTAACACAGTTATGAGATCCTTCAGACTCTATATAAGGGTTTCTGGCATCCTGTTGGACCTCAATTTCTTTTAATGAATAGTAAAGTTTTTCAGCATAAGACTTATCAACTAATTTTTGTGTGAGGTTAATTGGCAGATTTGACAGCCAGGTGTCTGGATCTGAGCTTATAAAGTACAGGTAGCAATTTCTATATTCTGCTGTTCCTCAATGTCATCCCTGAATTTCCAAGGGCAATGGTATGCTCTTATTGAGAAATGGAATTTATTGTTGCACAGTTTATCAACCATCTTGTAATCAGAATCATGTGATATATCACTTTGGAATACAAATACCTACCTAGTCTTCATAAGTGTGTCACTATTTTTATCATTTAAAATGTTTTTTAAACTAATAATTTCTTAACTAATTTCCCTAAATTCTGCTATGTAGCTTTTAAGTTAGGTCAAAAAATGCTTTTTAAAACTTTCAATTTGGACAACAATGCCTAATTAATTATCTTATTAACGATTATCAAATACAAGATTAAACAATTGCTTAATCAAAAAAGCTATAAAGTAATTTAAACTTAAGAAGAAATGTATTTTTTTTACTTTAAAAACAATATCTCCTCCATCTTCCTGGACTGTTGGTCGGATTCTTGTGTCAAGAAGCTCTTTGATCATTTGAACAGTTTCATCGTCTTCAGGATTTATTGCTATTAGAAATAATGTATAATTAAGAATTCATAAATAAAAACAGTACATCAAATATTGAAGCAGATAAAACTACTGAAATTGGGCTTTTAGGACATAGAAATTTCTTTATTTACCAATAAATATTTAGTCTCCTCATTTCCTTGTCTGCTTAAGTATTCTCTCACAGTAATTAAAATGTTATAATATTATTTTAAGATGAGAATGAAAGAGACAATTAAAGACTTTGAACTCCCAAGGATATTTGTACTGGAAACTTGTGATGAGTTATAGTACATGTTAGTCCTTTTCTTCCAAAGTAAAATATCATTTCTATCACTGATCAACTTCTTCTACCAACTGATGCATTGAACAAAAATGATATTTCAGTCTGAAAGAACAGCTAATAATTCACCAAATTATCCTAAAAAAATCAATGGTGCTATAATAAAAAATAGTGCTATAATTTGAATCAAAAACATTCAAAATTCTAATTTAACTTAAACTTAATCCCTTAAACAGAATGGAAAAATAAAGAAATAAATGGAAAGAAAAAAAAAACCCCAAACAGATTTGGGTCATGTCAATTGAAGAGCAGCTTCTAAAGAAACACTGGATGTTTAAACAG
>JAFIDM010009631.1:328691550-328704640 GCA_023159025.1 Thereuonema tuberculata | reverse complement strand
GATGGGGAAGGGGGGGGGGCAATGTCAAGTAGGGCTTAGGGGCCCTGGGTCTTTAAATCCGGGCCTGATAGGCATTCTGCAACTGATTAACCATCTCAAGATTTTCGTAAAGTCGAGTGTAAGTATTCAGCGATTTTTCTCAAGCAATTTAAAACTTACCATAATCAAGATTCTGAATTTTTGTCTGAAAAATTACTTCACCAAAGACCGCAATCTGTACACAGTCTCTCATCTGCATTGGTTGTAAGAAGACCTCGTATCCGTTCTTTAACAGTGCCTCTAAAAAGATCATTGCAAGCTATTACTTCTTACATAGTGATAAAAGAAAATAACGTCTTATTATTTGGATAAAGTATTTTTTTTATTTTCAATAAAACTATAGAAAACTCTAACCACTACTTTTAATGAATTCTGATTTCCATGTTCGGTCGAAATGTGTCTTATTGAACAAATTTCTGAAGTGCAATTTATACTATGTAGAATATATGAAGAAAAATAAAGGGAAAAAAATAATGGCTGAGATCAAATCGATAACTAGAAGTGATTTAATTTTGCTGTGATATTACATTATTTTACATTCTCCTCATATCTCATAGATACGAGTGAAAAAATTTAAAAGCAAAATGATTGTAAAAGACTACAAGTATGTAAATTCGCATTTCATTGCCTAGGGTATCTTCAACGAAATCTTTCTTAATTTCCAAATATTGGGAGGCGAGGATTTTCATCAGTGAAAGATGAATACTAGAGACCATCCATTGGGGGGGGGGGGGGGGAAGCAAACACATGTAACTTACGATACCTAATAAAACGAAATAGAGGTATTCATAGGAAAAAAAGGGGCCGGTCGCTCAAAACTGAGAAACACTGGTCTACCCATAAGTGGCACATTCCTATGTTGGAATAATTAACGAAATGTCATATTTCTAGCAATTTTGAAAAATTTACATTTTAACAATTGTCCCGTTTTAGGTATTTTTTGTCAGATTTTGGTTTTGATTTGGCATAAAATATATTTTTGAGAATAACTATTATTTCTGCGAATAACATTTCGAAGGTGCAAATGCAGAGTACAAAATTTCAGTGTTATTTGACGTCAAGAGTTTAAGGTATGTGCATTGAAGTACTGTCAGGTAAGATATCTTTAAATCTATACAAATTTAAATCACAAATCCCATTATAATGACAGTTCAGATGATAAAGAATTCTTTACAGATATCAATAAACAAAAATTGGGAGATTGGAATTAAATTCTCCTGAGTGAAAAATCCCAAAAGTAATAAAATTGAATCAAATTATTAATGTAATTTTTCGTCATGCATTAAAACAGAACGTTTCAGCCCAGCTTGAAGGTATTTTCAACTGTGACAAAAGTTTTATAGTCACTGTAACGTACAGTGGTGTATTATCTTACTGAAACAGAATCTCCAGAACCATGTGAAAAAAGGGAATTGTTTCATTCTGCTGTGTTATGCCTTCACTGCTACACATTAATGCAAAACTTCAAGTATTCGTTGATATCGCTTGCTCTTCACAATGATGAACTGGAAACAGCGATAATATTGCAATCTTACAGTCAAATGTGTCGCATTTAATGAGTCATTGTTATATTTCAGCGGAAGTCCAAGAAAAATTTGTAATGCTTAGTGACATGAAAAGCAAAAACTCCAATATACGATGTTATACAATACATACACACAAAGAAATGTATAACAATCCACCAAATCCCGGACCAATTCTTGTTGTAATTATGGTCTATAGTATTATAATCATTCGATTCAGGTGCGAAATTCATGATATTTCTTGATTCGTTATTAAATCTAGATACCCTCCTTAGAACATTGACTTCGTAATATCCACAGTAAGCTTACCTTCTGATCAACCGTTTCAAATGTAATAAGCAGTAATTCCATGAAATACTTAATAATAGTACACCTCTTCTAGGGATACACTGTTCAGCAGAAGTTACGCCTGTAGGCGACAAAATCGTAAATTCTTCTTAAACTTTGAGTTGGCAAGTCTACATGAGCAAACATCAGGTGACAACAACAGCAACATTAATGAAATTCCATTTGCATATCTCTTTACAGATGATAATCAGATTGAGTGATTCATTTACTGTTAAATGTAATAAGAAAAACTTCATCAAAATGTTGAAGAAGTTTTAATATGCGAAGTTAAAAATTCAGTACTTTAAATCAGCCACTGCACATAATTATATATAAAAAACAATACTATTTATTAAAAAAAAATCATAACAGGTTTTTTTGTTTTGTTCTTAATTGCCTGATGATGAAGAGTAACTTGAAGTCCCGGAAACCGGTTTGTTTGGGTTTTTTTTTAAATAGTATTGTTTTTTATATATAACTAGCCGGGTACCGTCGCTTCGCTCCGGAAACCTTGCATATATAGCATTCAAAAAACACACTTTCTTTATTTAGCAAATTAATGTTAAGATCGTCGGAGAATATACTACTTCCCAGCCGTTATGGTTTCTCCGGATAACTCAGATGTATTGCGGATTGGCGCCACACACCAAAAATTTAAAGCGAAAAATCACATTTTTGCATGTATCTTGCAAACGCAGAAACGTTTGTGAAAGAGTGATATATCGTTCGAGAGAACTTTCAAATACCAACATTTTCTCAATATAATGTTCTCTTCCAACTTTTATACTGTTCGTTTGGCGCAGCTTAGCCACAACTACTTTTGCGCCATTAAACCCCAACCAACAACAACAACAACAATACTTTTCGTTTAAATTGAGAAAAAGTCAAAAATTTCACCCTTTAAAAGGCGCCATCTTGGAAACCAAAACATGTTTTCGAAAGATTTTTGTAGCATTTTGTTTGTCTTAAAAAGATCTACATTTCATCCATTTGCGTGAACAATCTATCTCTTATAGTTTGGTCACAAAATTGGAAAAACTGAAAGTCTTATGACAGAATAACGCTTTTATAATATATAATAATAATTATGTGCGGTGACTTATTTAAACTAACTTCTCAAAATATTAGCAATATTTTTTTTGGTTGAAGAGCATAGGCTGTAAAAACGTCCCCTCACCCCCACCCCGTTCCGTCCCACTCCCAATCCCATTTCGAATTTCTGAGCACGACCCTGCATCATTATTTCTAGTTCCAGCATCGTTCTTCTTCTTTTACCTAATTAAGAAATTAACTAACAAATAATAAGAAACTTGGATGAATGGAGAAAAACTTTCAAATTCTATTTCTTTGAAAAATTCTAACATCCTTCCATTTGAAAAACTTACTTTCCTTTGTTTAAGCAAAAGAATAAGAAAAAAAAAAGGATTTAAAGCTGAATAATGCAATAATACTGATTATAATATCCTAAGAAAATCAAAAATAGGAAAACCTTTTTTGTTTACAACATTCAAACATTTAAATTTTACATTTTTAATTAATTCATAAAAAAACTGATTGTAATTACTACATTTATGAAGATCTCAGTGCAAAGAAGTATAAAAAGAAAATTTCTGTTAAATGCTATTTCGATTAGAAAGCTAGCAAACCGACATTCTTGTCCAAACATTAAGGGTAATTGTGAATCACAGGAAAATATTCAACTAGGTAAAATGAACCATCAAGAAAACTACTACTTACTTCCGCTGGAATCACCAAAAACAATTTAATTCCTAACAGGCATTTAGTGGCGCCGTCAGCACTATAAATCTATAAATGTCACTCAGCAATAAATAATGGATCATAAGCAGACATGTCAGAGCTATAGAATAGAGCGCATGTTATGTTGGTTTTCGACGCCACAATGCTTTTTACCAAGTGAATATGGCTGAGCTTTTCCCAATTGATGATGTTATGTGGAGCAAAAGGATAGGGCGAGTTAATGTTGGTCAAAAAAAGATGACAAGAGCTGCAAGTCCCACTAAATGTCATTCTAGAGTCTGGAATTGGTTCCAACAGGATGGAAATGTCAGTCGATGCTTCAGGACAGGATGTCCAAGGATTGCAATAGAAGAACAAGACCATTATTTACCACTAACGGCCATGTGATGGAGGTGGATCTATCAGGAGCGACAGGGAGAACCGTTTCCAGGCACACCTTGTACAGACGATTGTGTGAGAATGGGTTGTATGCCTGCAAGACGCATCCTGTTGACTTCTGCTTATAGTAGAGCCCTTGCTTGGACAGACGATCAGTGGGACTGTGTTTGCTTGCGAGCGAGTCCTGGCCAATCTACCGATTGATTCCCGTCGTGTCTTCATCTGGAAAGAACCTCGGACTCTGTACAATCCCTCCAGCATCCTTGAACAAGATCATTGTAGAGAATCTGGTATTGAACGATCCTAACAGGCCAGATATATAGTGATGTCATTCTGAATCTATATGTTCGGGGTGTAATGGGACCCAACTCAAGTTTATGGATGACAAGCACGCCGTCATGAAGCTACCTTCGTGGATGACTATCCGGAAACAGAGGATATCCGGCGCTTAGAGCAGCAAATTCGATCTCCGGATTTCATATCCATGGCACCATGGGACACATGCAGGACGCCCACTATCCAGAACTCTTTCAGGAGCTCAGAGTTGGACTCCATTCCACAACAACAGCTTGATATTTTTGTGCTAAATATGCCAAAGTGCTGTACTGTATGCATCACTGTGGTGTGTCAATTGTCATCATACAGCATATTGAATATTTGCTTCACCATCAAAGATGTTTGGTATGATGCAGGATGTCCATTGCTAGTTAGCTGCAGTGAGCTGCTTTTCTTTATTCTGAACACAGTGGCGGAGCCTCTGAATTTCTTTTTTTTTTCTGAATTATCATCTTGTTATGTGTTATATATGTAATACAATGTGGTTCAGTGCTACGGCTGGTAGGGTTACAAATGACATTATCCTAGTTTTAAATCACTACTTTTTTAATTTTATATTTTTTATTCTGTATTTTTGTTTCCAAGTTATTCTTTTTATCTTGAAAAGGAGAGATTTGTTTTATGATAACTTACTTTTCAGTCCTTGAAGTCTGCTTGTTCGATGTTGTATTTCTCCACAGACTTCATAGGGTCCATAAAATATGGTTACTTCTTGCTTAAAACATTGCTGAGGCCGAGCTTGTCTTCTTGCCTTGCCTTCGGCCATATTGTTAACTTTGAAAAACATAAGCGATTTCGAATTAATTTTATGAATAAAAAAGAAAAAATGTTTGTCAAGGCAATGAAATATTTAAAAATTTAAGCTTTTAAAACTTTAAAAAATTGAACTTCTTCTATAAGGAATTCCTTCTTTACAGGTACAAAGAAATTCTCATTTAAATCATTTTAAACTTACGCGGTTTTGTTTTTTTTTAGTGCAGACAATGCTTTTAAGAGAATAACATTGATAACTGAGAAAAAAAATAATAACATGACTGAATTAACTCAATAATATTTAATAATCAAGATTTTTTTCTACTTAAATTCCGTATCCTACTTTAATATTTACTTATTAATCGTCATTTTCATACTTCCAACGTAGAATGAGAAGTATTGTACATTTAAACAAACTTCTTTGGCTGTTTTAAATGGATTCGAAATTTTATTTTTCGTAAATTTATTTCTGTATCCGTTTTTCCAATAAACAAAGAATGTATATTATCACGACATATAGTTTTTGGTTTGTTATTTTTTTTAGTTAAGGAAATTGAATAAAGGATTATAGTTAATAAATAAGCTATATTCTATTTCTCTGAAACCTAAATTCCAATTATTAAAAAGATTTTTCTCAATTTTAAACTTTCGTTAATGCAAGCTTTTCGTTTCGGCTTTTTGTAAATCTTCTCTTTAGAGCCACTTGGAGGGGAATGTAATATTAATGTCTTTAGTTAAGAAGATGTCTAGTCGTACTTTGCCGAATATCTTTAACTTACGATTACTGAAAAAAACGTAAGAAATATTGCTTCATCAGATGAGCTTCAATTTATGTGTTAAGCCATTGAATACTTTTAAGTACACCTAATTTTCTTCTACAGTTCTTTCACAAGAACTTGATTTTCATCTTAAAATGTATGTAGTTTGTTCGGATTTATGTAATATGAAAAATTCAGAATAGCCTTTTCGTATTTTTTTTTCTTGTTAGAAAATAACCTTATTCGCTTAGTGTTTTATTAATTTCAAGCCAAGATCTGGTCTTTTTGAGATTTTTTTTTGACAGCAATGTTTTAGAAATACTAATGATTAGTTATATGCTGTATTTGAAGCGCAAAAGCAGAGTCCGCAAACATACAGTTTAGGAGTAAATTGAGAAAGGCCAAATAAAAAAATGACACGCAGAAGATCCATTTTGCCAATATTGAAGTGCGTCTGATATAAAAACAATGTCTTATAATAATAAATTCTAAATAGGGGCTTAATGCTACAACAATAGATAGGCAGAATGTAATATCAAACATAGATTCTAAGTTCTTTGCAAAATATACAGTTATTGACTGATTAAAATGCTTATGTTTCAATTCTCTCCTTGAAAACTAGCTTTTCTTACATAAGCTGATAATTAAGCCATTTATTTCAATAATAAGGAAACTTTGATAGTTATAGCATCAAAACTAGAAGCTAAATTATAATAATAAAGATTAATTTATGATTATTCAAAGGTACTGAGAGCACACATTCTGAAAATATATAAATTTTAAATGTCACTTGTAAATAATTTGGGCTCACCCATTGTTATTATTAATAATTCAAATGCGTAGTTTGAATTTTTATGCTTTAAAAACATTCATTGAGGCATGTGCACTGCTGGCACATGAATTTTCTCACTAATTTTTCATTGGTGAGTTTTTGATTGTTCTTTGAGGCACCACTGCACTTCCGATATAAATTTTAAATTGAGAAATGTAGGAACAGTGATTTTAATCAGCTATGGAACGTTTAAATATTTGTGTATAAAAGAAACAATAAACACACACACACACACACACAATGTACAACTTAGTAAAGATATTGTAAATAGAATGGAAAGTGATGAAACTGTATACAAACTCCAATAAGACATTATATTACAATAAAGAATTAATTTAACATTATATTTAAGAAAGTTGAATATGTATATTAACTGATTCATGTTTATTAAGATATTTTTAAGAACAGTTGATTTGTTTACTTATGTTAAGGCTTATTTTCTTATTTATTGAAAAGATGAAATTTTAATGAAGTTGTACTTTTCTGATTTATATTTATCACTATTTCCAATAATGTTTGTTTTAATGCTTCAGTAACTAATAAACATCAATAAATACGTCTTCATTTTTGTTTTGGTTTTTTTTTGTTTTTGTTTTTATAATAGTAACCTTGATGTTAATATCTTTGAAATTATGTTTCTAGCTAGATATTTATATTTAATTTTTATTATTATTATTAGATGTGTGAATAGATTCCCAGGCCGAACTTATGCAATCGTTACTACTCCATGTTTGAAATCATCAAAGAATACCAGCTTTACCAATGCTCGATTTGAGGATCCTTCATGGCATTTGTGGAATAAATCTGCATTATCCTTTTCTACACAGAAATGTAAGTCATTCGTAATTTTTTTGTCAGTGTAAAATTTGTTCATGTTTAAATGAGCATTATGGATACTTAGCATTAATACTTGATGTAATTTTTTTTTTTTTTTTTTTTTTAATTTTTTATTTTTTTTTATTTTTAATGTTTATCAGTCCCATTAGGTATGCTTATAAATCTGCATACCTGTGGTATAGGACCAAGAAGTTTAATCTATTCATCTTAAAATTAAAATTAATAGTTATTAATATAACAAACAGTTAATCAATTTAAATATAAAATATACTTATATATTGTTGACAAAAAATATATACAACAAGAAGTCCATATCTATAAATGCTAAAATTAGGCAGTACAATACAGTCATTAAGCCAGAAGGCCTCTACGCCTCAGAATGCCTTGCACTTAACACAGCCAGACAATTAGACGAGGTAGAAAAAAAGGAAAGAAAGATCTTACGGAAAATCCTGGGACCAAAATACGAAGATGGAAAATGGAAACTTAGAAACAACAAGGAAATCTACGCAAAAACAGAAAAAATAACTGACACAATGAGGAAAAGAAGAGTGACTTTCTACGAACACATTAAAAGAATGAGTGAAGGTAGACTGACGAAGAGATTATTCACCTTCTTCGACATTTAAACCCTAAGACTCAGATGACATGGATCAAGGAGGTCAGAAAAGACATGGAAGAAATGAAAATAGATGGAGAAGAGGTGGAGAGAAGAGAAGAATTCAGAAAAAAGATCAGGGGATTCAAGGGTTTTCAAGAAAAGGCAAAGAAGAAGACGGGAGCAAAATGGACGGAAGAAAGAAGGAAACAACATGGAGAAAAAATGAAAGAATATTGGAAGAGAAGAAAGAAGGTAGAAAAATAATCATGAGTTATTTCACGTGGTCCATAGTCGGCCAAATTCGAAGAAAGAAGAAGAAAATATACTTAGTTCTTAATAAATAATTTTCCCATTCACAACATCTGACATTAGTTGTTGTTTTATTTGTTTAAATGTTAAAGTATCATTTAGATTAATATTTAGTTGACTAAAAATTTTGTACTTCACCCAATTTATTAATCTATATCCAAAGTTATTTTTAATATTTTCAATTTTAAAAATGTTATACCAATTATATTTAGCTTTTAATTCCAATTGTTGAGAATTCCTTTCTCTACATACATCATAGTAATTCTTGATCAAAATTTTGTATACAAATTTTTCATTTATTTTTAATATTCTATATTTTTTTCTTATTCTTGATTGTTCCTTTTTTGGTTTTTGTTTAAAACTAGTGTAAACATTATTAAATATTTTCATAGTTAGTTTATTAATACTTTCCATTTGCTGTTTATTAATGTAAATCCAACATTCTAGTCCATAATTTAATAGTGAATCTACAAGAGACTTGTAGATTATGAGTTTTTGCTTAAATGGGAATGTATTTTTGATGTGGTAAAAAAGAAATGAATATGAACTTAACTTTCCAATTACGTACTCATAATGTCTATTCCAAGAGAACTTGTTGTCTATGTATATACCTAGGTATTTATAGGTTAAAATTGGTTGAATTTTTTTGCAACTACTTGTGATCATGAGATCATCATTTGTTTGATTAATATTTGAACATTCAATGTCGTGTAATCTAATTATTAAATTATTGTTTAATTTTTTATTTTTATTTTTGATTATCATTATCTTGGTTTTATTTCCATTTATTGTCATTTTATTTGAGAATGCCCATTTATTTATATTATTTAGGTCTGTCTGCAAATTTTGATGTGCTTGGGTTTGGTTTACATTAGTAGCAATCAGAATGACATCATCAGCATAGAGAAAAATACTTGAATTTTGTATATTGTTACTTATAGAATTTATATATATATTAAATAAGAGAGGTCCCAAGTTTGAACCTTGGGGGATCCCTCTTTTTGAATTATATAATCGACTGACGTTATTTTCAATTTTAATTTTAAATTTCCTTTTTTTCAAATAATTTTCAATAATTTTATAAATATTTCCTCTTATTCCCATTTGATTGATTTTTTGAAGTAGAATTTTGTGATTAATTGCATCAAACGCCTTCCTAAAGTCAATATATGATATATATATATATATTACTTTTCCACTGTTTAAAGATTTATTTATAAATTCGTTTACTTTATTCAATAGATGTATAGTACTTTTATCTTTCTGATATGCAAATTGGTTACTATTTAAAAGTTTCTTGCTGCTTATGAAGTTGTACATGTTTTTAGATATATAACTTTCAATAATCTTTGAAATATTTGAAATTAATGCAATGGGCCTATAATTATTTAGTTCATTATGATTTCCTCCCTTATATACTGGAATTGTGTATGATATTTTCCATGAATCAGGATATATGCATGTATAATAAATCTTTTTAAACAATTCAACCAAAAATTCAGAAAGGTTTTCTTTTATTTTTTTAATATCATTCATATTTATAAAATCAGGTCCATATGAATATTTTGTTTTTTGATTTTTTATTACTTCCATTATATCATTTTTATTAGGAGATGCTAATACCATGGAGTTCAGTTCAGTTGCCGGTTTTACATCATTCGTCATTATTTTATTTTTATTACTTTTTTTATTAGTGTTTATATTCTGAGTAAAATTTTTACTAAGTTCGTTAAACAATATTTTAATATCATAATTTTCCAATAAGTTTGAGTAATCGGAGGTCTTAATTTTGTTATGTCTTCCAATTATATTTTTATTTAAAATTTTCCAAACATTTGAGTTGGCATTTGGATCATCTTTTATAATTTTCCTGAAATATTTATTCTTTTGTTTGTTAATTTGATTTTTCAACCAGTTTCTTTTTGTTTTGTATTCCTTTTCTAATTTTGTATTTGTTTTGTTTTTTATATAAATTATTTTTTTCTTCTTTATATTTTAATATTTGAGAATTCATCCATTCTTTTTTATATTTTAGATTTTGTCTCTCATTTGGGTCACTTATACTTTTTTCATTAATTCTTTTATTTTTGACCTTTTGTTTTGCTTTTTTTATTAGTTTATTCAATTTACGAATAATTTTGTTTGGATCTTCTACTTTATTCCTTTTTATTTCATCTGTTAATAATGTTAATCCTTCATTTAAGAATTCAGTATCTATTTTAAAATTTTTTTGTTTCTCATATTTAATATTTTCTTTTTCAGGTAATTGAAATTCTGTTTTTTCAATTTCAATCAAGATGCTATAATGATCTGAGATATCCCATTGTAAAATATTGGCATTAATTGCAAAAGATTCTGTGTTTGAAAAACAATGATCAATGCAAGTTTTAGTTTCTGAAATAGTTGTTTTAGCTGATCTTGTTGTTTTATATATATGATTTAGAAATCTCAGATTATAGAACATATTTACATACTTTACACTTGTTTTGTTAACAATTTTTTCTCCAATGTTTATATTTGTATCTCCAATACAAATAATTTTTTTTTTTCCTTTTTTTCTGTATTTTTACTATGTTTTCTTTTAATTCTTTAATAAATATTTTCTTGTCCATATGTGGAGGTTTATATATAATGTAAATTGTTAGTTCTTTCAATAGGAATGATGTTTTATTAAATGTACAGATTAAATTTTCATGAGTTGTAGCATCTTCACTGTTAACTAAGACATTGTAATTTTCACGGTAGAAAATTATGATTCCTCCACCTCTAGAATTTCTTCTCAATTTATAGGCTTTTTTATATCCATTAATATTGAATAAAAAAATTTCCTCCTCTTTGATATTGACCTCCACTAAAATTATTATATCTATATACATTATTTTAAACTGAATGTTTGTCAACAAATATAGGAAATTCGATCTTAAGCTTCTAATATTCAGAAATAGTATATTTTTATATTTACTATTTGGATTCCAATCATCGATTTTATCTATTATTTTTGTATTTGCTAGTTCAATTTTTTTCATTACTTATATCCATTGTGTGTGGGGTTTTTTTTTTTTTTTTGTTTGTTTTTTTTTATATCTTATTTATATCATTTTGATCTTGGATTTGGATTATTTTAGTGTTTTCATTTTTTCTTATTAATAATTTTCCATTCTTTATCCATACAAATTTATATCCCTTATCTTTCACAGCCATTTTTGTTATCCAAAAAAGATTTTTCATGTGTTGTGTTAAATTTTCATTCAAATAGATTCTATTGAAATTATTTCCATTGAAAATCTGATTGTTGTTCAAGCCTTTACTTTGCTTATATTTAAAAAGCCAGTTATCTCTATCTTTTCTATTAATGAACTTTACAATAATTGGTCTTGGTTTGTTGTTTTTTATCCTCCCATATCTAAAGAACTACATCGAGTGTTTCTCTCGAGTCCTGTATATTAATCATAATTGATATTCAAAATATTGTCTGGAGACTTCTGTCAGGGCAATTATATTTTCACTTTTTTTTTTTCTAGTAATGTTTTCATGTTCCTTGTTATCCAGATGATTTGTAGATCATAAAATATAGATTAGCTGCTTACTGGCTACGTAAAGTTTGCCATCTTTCTCTTAAGTGTTTTTAGCAACTAAATATATCCAGGATTATACAATTTATTTTCAGATAAAAAGCACATATCAACAAATCTAATATTTATACGAGTCTTTTCATGTCTGTTGTGTAAGGCTGTTATGATATGTCTAAGCCATTATATATTATTAGATAAACCAGGATTACAGATTTACAAATGACATCTTTCTTATCACCAGAAATCCACATCTTTATTATCAACTGCTTTCTTCTGCAAACTCATAATATTCACTTGTATTGGCGTAGACTTGTACTTAGAAAATTTACACTTGGACTGTTCTCATAAATGTCAGCCATCATCAAACAGAGATTGCAGCCTATGAGCCTGATGATTGTTTTTGTGAAGCATAAAACAACCGAGTTAAGTAGATAATAATGTAAGCCTTCCTTCTACAGTAAATCTTCTACCTTTTCTAACATCATTAAGTGATTGTCACCTTTTTTTTTTTTTTCTTTGCGAAAGGCTATTTCCTTGGGATCTGCAAGAACCCTTATTTGACAAGAGGTTTAAATTTCTCATCTGAAGTACTAGAATAAGTTCTTCATTTCATAATTATTCTTTAATAATCTCAGCAGCTGAAAATTTAAGCAGTTTTCTTTTGTAATCTACTTGAAAGGAGTGACTTGAAATCAAAAATGTAGTTAGAAGATCTGTGGAGATTAATATTTTATTATAAAAAGCTTGAACCAATGTTTTAATTTTAAGAGTTACATGAAATTTGGCATATATGTTTTAAATGTTTTAGGAATCTTTTCCATTTAATAAGGATATATTTTTCCTACATCTTGCCCATAAATCAGTCTTCCTTGTTGAATGACTGATATAGCTTTTAATTTTAAGGTATTTTTCATCACTTCAGATTCCTGTACAACGTTCATTATTTTTTATTTATTTATTTATTTATTTATTTATTTATTTATTTTTTTTAATGTTAACCAGTCCTATTAGGTGTAATTATAAAAATTACTCCTGTCAGGGGCGTATATAAGCCCCCCCCCCCCCCC
>JAFIDM010009631.1:328676863-328691450 GCA_023159025.1 Thereuonema tuberculata | reverse complement strand
TTTTCACTGAAGAAAATCATTGATGAAAAAATATGCTGGTGTGATTTGGGCATTATGCCCAAATCACACCATCATATTTTTCATCATTGTTTTCAATCATTGATCCTATCTTTGAGGTCTATGATCGTGTGATTTGCCTCACTTGACCATTTTCATCATTGATTTCACTGATGAAAAAATTTAGAAACTGTTCTATCCAATCGA
Source organism: Thereuonema tuberculata (assembly GCA_023159025.1). NCBI lineage: Eukaryota > Metazoa > Arthropoda > Chilopoda > Scutigeromorpha > Scutigeridae > Thereuonema > Thereuonema tuberculata. Next base: position 328,691,246 of record JAFIDM010009631.1, on the reverse strand, counting down.
TTAGTGAAAGCTCCAATCAGAACAGACGAGCTCCAGAGCAAAGTAGTCAACCGGCGCCATTTTGCCACCGTATCGCTTGAATCGGAAGGCTTTTATAAATTAAGTATCACAGTGAGGAGATTATCTTTCGAAAATAAACAATATTTTTACTGAAATAAATTAATTCTATGTGTTAGAATCTGCAGATGACAACTTTTTAAAGAGAGATTTCATTTCTTCTTGAGCTCGTTACCGCTCGCTGAGGCCTATCAGATTTGCCGCTGTTTTACCTCGCTTTCGCTTAAATAGTAGAGATGCTTGAATACAATATGCAATTAGTTTCGAACAGATTGACAGCTTGCTAAAAGTCATTTCAAATTCTATCGAAATTGCGTTGCCGAAACACGATTTTAACCTCTAAAAAAAGATTAAACACCGTCTTTTCGTATCTTTCGCCATAATATCGAGCTCAACTCTGATTGACTAGCGCTCTGCCAATCATATGCACTGTTTCATCATGTTTCGTCGATAAGGTGGAATTAAAGGACAGGATCACTTCAGTGAAAACAACGATCATTTTCAATGAAGAAAATCATTGATGAAAAAATATGCTGGTGTGATTCGGGCATTACTAAAACAATGCATTATTTGAAAATGTTTAAACATAAATTAACCTGTACAGAGTTAGAACATGTTTCAACATGAATAAGTCGGCATGGGGCCAAATTATTCTGAATAAAATTACAACTTCTATAATTTACAAGAATTATAATAAACAAAACCTAATATACAGAAGTGTATTATACAAAAATGATCCTCACCAAAAATCTATGCCTGATGGAAAAAATCTAATTACATATTTGAATTCAGTATATAAAACTACACTAGAATCACTATTTAGTTTTCTTGTGAAAAAAATCATGTTGACCAGTGTAATTTAAACCCTGTAACATATAAGTTAGACTTTAACTTCTGTGATAGGTTAAAATTATTTTGAACCTACACATATATAGTTCTGGGATCTTAAGATTTTTTATTTTTTTTTATTTTTGTCCAAAACGTGTATTTTTGCACTTTTTTGTCACCCTACTTGCTCTTGTTCTGTTATCAAGCACCTTTAGAGTTAACCCAATCACTTCTTAAGTTCAAGGAAAAAATATTATTTTTGAATGATTCAGTTAAATCTTATATTAATTATTATTTAAAAAGGATTTAATTTTATTATTCAGTTTTATAATCACTAAATATAGCCATTGGTAATTTATGAAGTACCAATATTTGAAAAGATATATTTTTCTTAAAATGAAAATTTTGTGAAATCAGTTTTTAACAAAAAAAAAAAAAGGATAATATGGGTCTAAATTTATTATATAGATAGATTGATTTTTATTGTTAGAGAAATACTAGGATTCTCACTGGTAGGAAATGGAAGAGAGGAGATATCAAAGATGTTTCTGAATTTTACTTAATTTTTTAGCAGCCTTCTCATTTTTGCTCTGCAAGCCATCCAATATTGTAAACAATCTGACAGGTTTGAGGTAAAAATTTCTGACATTCAGGAATTAGAATCATCTTCTTCTTCATCTTGAACAGTTTCCATACCCCAGGCTGGGTCTGTTTAGAACACAAGCCTCTGCATCTAGTCCTTTCTTCCCACCATCTCTCTGTTGTCACTCTGGTCCAGTCCTCCCCTCTCATCTGGACAAACTCCTCCACTCCCTTAATCGTCTTCCCCTTGGTAGTTTCTTCTGCATCCGCATTTCATGTATCCTCCTGGGAATCCTCTTCTCTTCCATTCTCTTTAAGTGTCCATACCATCTCAGTGTAGAAGTCTCGATCCTTCCCTGCAAGGGCTCCTCTTTCACTATCTCCCTGATCCTTTCATTTCCCACCCTATCTCTTCTAGTTACTCCCATCCTACCTCCCAGGAATTTCATTTCACTAGCCTGTAACCTGCCTATGTCTCTTTTCTTCATTGTCCACGTTTCCGATGCATATGTCAGTATAGGGATACAGTAGCTCCTGTATACCACTTCTTTGCTTTTTTGTGGGACATCTTTATTCCACACTAAACTCCTAATACTAATTAGGAATTAGAATCTAGAGGTTACTACTAGACAATGTGGAGAAATTGGAAAATGGCTTTTCGGAAATTTAGCCAGACATTGATGGGATGAGATTACTGTGATTCAGATAAGGACTCTTGGTCAGATTATTGAAGTTGGAATTGTACAGATTACTTACATTAAAAAGGACTATTTTTATCTTGCTAATTAAAATTTTCATTTTTCACTTTTGTTTTAATTCTATGTAAGAAATTCTTCTACCCATATTAGCCTTAGAAATCTTAGTTTCAATTATTGTATTTTGAATTGCAAAGGATGTAAAACTGTGGTGAAAATTGTAATTGTGCTGAGTTAAGAGTTTAGAATTAAGTCTTTGATTAAGATTTAGTCTTGGCTTAAATAAGATTTGAATTTGAGATGTAATAATGGTGAGGAAAAGCTTCTATTAGTGATTTGAAATGTTGAGCAATTAGCATCAATAAGGAAATTGTAATATAAGAGATTTCATTTGCTTCTTACAGGTTCGTGGGCACAACATAGCATCATTGGATCCTCTAGGAATCAACCGTGCTGATTTGGATTGGTCTGTTCCACCAGAACTGAGTCTCACTAACTATGCTTTAGGTAAATATGTATTCAAAATACACACACACACACACACACACACACACACACACACACCATCTAAAGAATTACAAACCTTTAGGATAAAACAGTCTTCATTAAGAAAAAAGAATATATGTAAATGCAATGGTCTTATGGCCTTTTGATGTGTTGCAATGAGTCTTACAAATAGCACAGTTGTTCATGTAAAATGGGGGAAAATGCAAGATCTGTCAAAATTCAAAAAAAGCCTAATTGTCTGTGTACAACTAGAAGGAACTACAGTTAACTGTAACAAAAGTAGCCTGCTTCACAAAAGCAACCATTCGAAGGTTTTTAGCAATTGGAAGACAAGTGGATCTTCCTTATCCAAATGACAAAAATATGGCCGAAAAGCCATAGTTGCAGAGTGTTTCGAGAAGGGAGTATATAGAGGAATAGCTTTGTCAGTGCTGCAACTGATATCTGATTTCAACAAAGAGCAGGGTCTGTCCATTTTGATCTATGCAAAGAGCTGTAGAAATTGGAATGTTGACAATTGTCTGACTTTTAGTAGTTACTGGTCTTAGAAAATAACAGAATAATATGCTTACAATGGTGTCAAGAATGTCGTAATTGGACATGGAAGAGAGTGATGTGTTACAATGAGTTTCTCTACACAATGTTGTGTACCGAAGAAAGGTGGAGAGTTTGGAGAGGACCTCATGAAGTGTTGGATCCAGCCTGCATTATGACACTATCCATTGAGGTATTGGAAAAAGCCTGAAAGGTGTCAGTTCTCTTTCATCAACAATCAGAATAGTATTATTTGCTGCAAAAATGCTGCTTTGGGCCTAAATGACTTTGAGCATCTCTTAGAATCACTTCTAGAGAATTCTAGAACCATTTCTAGAGCTTGCAAGCTGTTAATATAGCATTTGACAACCATTGAATCTTTTGTAACAATGTGGTCAGTTTAATTTTTATTTATTATTTTATTAAATAAATGTAGTACTTGCTGTTCACTATATTGTGTGAGTTAACATTCCTCTGAAAATGAAATGGAAAGAATATTATTAAATCTCCTCCATAAGAGTTATGCAAAAGTGAAATAACAAGGTTTAAGAACCAAACATAGAAAATGAAATGAATAGAGAAAAAATAGATATTAATCCATAGTCCAAATAAATGATATATTATGTAAGCTCATATTGTGTGCTTTTATAATTGTTACATTTTCTGAAGGTAAGAAGAAAACTCATGAAATAAGACTTTTTTGAATGTCTCAGTTAATAGCCAAAATATATTTTGCATTGAAAAGTGCTTTGTTCTAAATTAAAATTGATTTTTGATAGATCAGCGGGGGTTTTTTTTTTTTTTTTTTATTTTTATACAGTGACTCTTTTTAGCCTACTTTCCTAGAAAAGTGAAGCTCACCACATCTATCAGTGTGTCTGCATATCCATATGAAATACCCTTCCCTTATAAGTTTTTAAGTGGTGGAAGGATTTTCTTAAATTTGATGTGCGTATTTAAGAACTAAAACAATCTAACTTTTATATTTCAAATCTTTTTCAAGTGGGCCTTTGCCGAGAAATTAACAAAAAAAGTCTCAGAATTTGTAAATAAATTTCTATGCTTGCTTTGATATGGTTAAAATAAATCTGCTTTAGACAACTTCTTTAGATAATTGTATGTATGTATGGATGGATGGTTATGTTATTTTATTTATTTATTTTTAATTTTAATTATAGAGCAGAAAGACATGGATCGTGTTTTCAAATTACCTGGTACTACTTTTATAGGCGGCAATGAGAATCAGTTGCCTTTGCGAGATATTCTCCAGAGATTAGAGGTTAGTTCATTGTAATTCTATAACAAGGTAAAAATAAGTTAATTTAATTTTCTTTTTCTTTTATAATAGTCTTTATTTATGTATTACATCTGAACTTTAATATATTGTAAGTTTGGCATTAAATAAATTCAGCTAAAATAAAAAAAAATAAAAAAATAAAACCAATATAGAATAGATTTTTTTCCCCTATTTATTGAAATAAAAAAAACTAATAATATTTTTGAATAGTTTACAATTCTGATATTTCAGACTTAAGAGGCTTAAAATAACAAAACTTACAAAATTTAATTAACTTGATGTTAAACTTAAAAAATTCATAGGAACAGTTAAGGGATCAAATAAAATATATTATCTTAATTATTGATGAATTTAGGAAAACAAGCAACTCAGAATTACTAAAGGAGAAATTCATGATTGAAAATAAAATATTATATATAAACATAGATGAACTGTTGGAATTTTTCATTGATAATTGTGTATCTGGACAGACCAACATTATAAATTATTCTAGTTTTGAAAAGTTTTCACATTTACTAGATTTGACAGAAGCTAGCAACTATTTGAATAAAAGGTCAACACTTGAATAATGTTAATGATGATACAGTAATATAATTTTAATAAGTTTAATATTAACAACATTATTCAGGTTTGTTGACCTTTTATTCAAATTTTACAATATTTGCACACAATAAATTTATTTTCTAGCAACTATTTTTAATAATAACTTCTAATTATGCATGACATTTTTTTTATCATCATGCTTTTAAAAAAAAAAAATCAATATATGAAGAAATCAAAAATCGAATTGACAGGAGATTTAGCAAGATGAACCAACAGAGATGGACAATAGAAAATTCCAAAGTGAATTTTAAGAAACTAGAAAAGCCCAAGAAATCATGCAGATCATGGATAAAATTAAAAGTTTTGTTGTATTTGACTGGAAAAGAAAATCTTAACTTTTAAGACTGGAAAAAAGCTTGGAGAGACATTATCCTGCAGTGAATTGAAAAAGGTTGAAAATGACAATGTAGATTTTACCAGCTTCAGTACAAAAATAATAGGATAATCTGGGACAGTTGTTTTGATCACAGCTTATAACTTCCATTATTAGGTAAAAATCACTAAGTCAGTGCAGATCCAGATAAGACTGCAGAGAGAGACTACTTGAGAATGGAAGAAGATGGCTAATCAATATGATCAGAATTAAATTTACAACACTATAGAATTATAAATAATTTAGTTAGGTGATCAAAAGTAAGGAATTTAAGTATTTACCATTGACAGAAATATAGAAGCTGAAGATCCAATTAAATATGCATCTCCCATCCAAATCACAACTCTAGTGATTTTAACATAATCAGATTGGTTCAAGTGTAACTGAATTTGGATTTGCAAATTGGTAAAGGTATTGGAAAGATGGCACTGTCAGTTAGTCAGTCTCATTTAAAACGTTATTATAATAAGAGCCCCAAAGCAGAATATCAAGCGACGGTGCTACATTGTCGCAGAACGAAACTGAGGGCTGCAGAAAGATAACGTATAGAACAGGGGCGGGCAAGACATTGGTCATGGATTTGCAGATTCGGTTTTTCTTTTTTTAAGTCTTAAGCTGACTGTGCTGCTTGGAGTATACTTGAGGTAGCCCTTACCTTACAAAAGTCTGCCTACCCCTGGTATAGAATGAACATTTTTTGCGGGACATAAATGAAAAAAAACGTTTGCACCCGCAGAAAGTTTTTCGTCTTGGCATTAATCGTTGCAGAAAGATAAAAAACATTCTGCCTCCGGGAATAAGATAGTTAATATCTTTTTCTTAATGTTCATGGTCCATTGTAGTAGCCTATGCTGGAGTTGTCCTAAATTGTAAATTAGGAACAATGTAATTAACATTATATTCTAATGCATAGAAAGAAGGCCATTCAGTGTTAAAATTCCTGTTTCATTGGCCATTCGTGACATGTAGGGACATTGTTGTTCGGGCGGTATGTCCTGACGGCTCCATACTGCAGACAACGCAGTACCGAACAGTGCTGGAATGTCGCTAAGGTACAATGGTTGTAAGATGTTTTCCTGATAATATGTAGCATTAACCTTTGCCTTTCCATCAATTTTTCGCAACAGCAACTTTCCCTGATAGCTGTAACCAGTCACGGTCATGAAGTCCTTTGAAAACTTTTCCTTACATTGGCGGAACCATTCTGAATGACCTTTAGCATCACGATGACAATAAAAAATTGCACGTGGTTTGTTACAGTCAGTGAGATAAACCCATCCTTTGTCCAACGTCACAAATTACTTCCATTTTGCGCCCGACAAATGCTCTTCATACAACTTTCAACTGTTTCTAATGTTCGGCGATATGTCTAGGCAACAGCCTAGGAACATTTGCTTTGTAGTGCTTCTTTAGATGCAGGTCCCTATGAATTATGCGTCTTATGGTTGTTTTGGAACCTCCCGTTCATTGTGCAAGACTTCTATGGGTGCTGGGATTTTCTTTCCTAATGTTTTGTTTAACCTTACAAACAACAGCTGAAGTGGCAGTGCTTCGTGGATGTTGTTTGCGGCCCTCAGGTTTCTTCCTCACTTCACTAACAGCCTTCAAACGTGACTCGGCAATCAGTCGATTAATAACAGACTTGGAAGTTTTAAAATTTTGCTGGAATAAGAATATTTCGCATCGGAAAGGGCTACAACGTACCCTTCCCACCAAATCGGTACTTGTGGAGCCATTCGAACAAATAACACTCTTGTACATATGTTAACACTGACTGCATTCGCTCAGCAACAAAAACAAACAACAGGATTTCCGGTTCAATTCATATGCGCATAACAATGCGCTGTTGAAAAAGTTCTTATAAACGTGGTCCAACCCTCCGTAGTTCTGCTCACATTGGAATAAATTTTTGGAATAACATTGGTTTTTGGAATAAATAAGTTCCTTTGGCTAATGTTTCCTCTATGACAAAAAAAGAGAACAGGATTTCTTTGATTACAATTTCTTGTGGTTAAACAGACAGCTTGTACCGAGAACCAAAGTGGCTGAACTTACACTGTTTGCAGGTCGAGCTAGTCGAGCTTCGTATGTTGCAAAACCAAAGAATAAACAAAAAAAAGGAAAAATTCTTATCTCTTGAAAATCTATTGTGATTTAACCCATTGGTTCCCAAATGCCAATCTGAATTAAATTTTAATCAATCTGCAGTGAAATTAGGAAAATAATTTTCAATTTAGGTTTGTATAAAATAAGGCATCAACAGAGCCCATCATCAACTGCCCATCAGGGCTAGCTGTTTCTATGATCCCAGAGCTTCAATGCAAGTCATATTTTGCTAATTGGCCTGGAGACTTCCCGATAAGCATTTCTTTTGTTCAAGCTAATCCTGTGCAGTTACCAATAAATGAATGAAAAAGCTATCTCATGATTCTTATAGGAAGAGTGGATAGAAGTGCATGTACGGAGAATGACTGGTTAGAATTTTTACCTTGTCTTCCTACTTGTTCCTTACAGTAATAATAAAAAATAAACTTATGAAAATAGATTTTACAAACATCTATTGTATATAAGTAAAAGTAATTTATATCAGAAATCAGTTGAAAAAATTGTTATCCGAAACGGCTTCCCTCCCTTTAGTTCAGTTAACCAGGGTTTTACTGTATGTATGTTATAGATAAAATAATATTTTATTCTTCAAATTTGAATTTATATACTGTACCGTTTCATTTGCATCAAGAGCAAGATATAACTTTACCAAAACCTGCTGCTCAAAATCTGCTTATATTTGCAGTATACATTGACAACATAAAAACAGAGGATATTGAGAATAATACAATATTCTTGTCCAGGTAAAGAATTTAATCTTTGATAATAATGCTTTATTCCATGAATGGCCGACTTTTTGTCTTCAAAAGCCAAGTTTAAATATTCTATAATATTGAGGATCTCAAATAAGCTTTTGATCAATATGAGTTTGAAACCTATTATTTACAAAAATAGTCACTATTTAGCAGGAGTTTGGGTGCATGCTTTGAAAAATTAGTTCAATCTACCAACTTGCAGTCAGTGTTACTAAGTTAACATTTTTAATGCTAGTGTTGATGATATTGAGATTCAGGTTAGTGACCCAAAATTTTACTATCAAAGGATTGCTGAACATCTGGTTATTTTCAAAACAACCCAGAGTTATACAAAGCTTCACACTATCTAATATCGAATCTAACCTCATTATACAAGTGTTATTTAGGAATAGAAACATTCTTTTCTTGCCATGCATCAAATAATACTAGTTGATAACAGTTGAAATATCTTATAGGCTGTACAGACATATTGAGGGCCACTTACTCCAACCATTGCCTCAGTTTATTGTTATAAGCACATTATAATTGGTCATTAAAAAGATTATTATGAAGGTAACATTTGTTCTGAGGTTTATCAGTTTTCCATTTAACGTCAGGTTTTCCTTCCAATCTCACAATTTCTCTTTTAAATTCTGTGGTAATAAGCTTTAGTTTCATGCCGGAAGTGGATGGCATGTAGCAACAATAGGATGTCACTTTGACTCTTTCTGACCAATTCATTGATTTTGAATTGGACATAATTCTGCAAGGAAATCCTTTCTAACCAACCTGTAGTTAAATTGATAAAAAATCGAAAGACCTAATTTTAAGTTCGTTCAAATTTTTTGAAAGTAATTATTTACTTTTGGTTTTGCTTTTTTTTTTTTAATTTTAGGAGGCTTACTGTCGTCATATTGGGGTAGAATTCATGTTTATCAATAACTTGGAACAACTGAATTGGATTCGAAGGAAATTTGAGACTCCTGGTGTAATGAACTTCACCAAAGAACAGAAGCGCTTGATGCTTGCTCGAATTGTGCGTTCAGCAGGGTATGTATGAAAATGATTATTTCAGTAAATTTTAGATAATTCTATTAAATTAAACTAATTCTCACGCCTTTAATTAGTTTAATCAGCTTTAAGCAGTACTTTATGGAACGTTATGAGCATATTAATTTAGTATTTACTTCAGTGGCATTTTAATTTTAAAAATAAAAGGAAAAAAGAAAAGTTTTTTTTTTTTTTAACTATGAAAATTGATAAAGATTTCTTTTATTTACTTGCAAAGTTAAGATACAACATTTTACTATCTTTCAACTTTTGATCTCTTAATAAATATCATTGTCTAAGATCCATTGTTTTGTCATTGACATCCTAGAAAAGTTGTATTACTTTGTTAATCATCAGCTAGGAGCATTCACCAGTAAATAGTGAGGTCTCAATATGCATATTATCATGGTTATTGCAGATGTAATTATGAATTTGCTCTTTTGTTTGGTGAAGAACCTACATTTATGCCTATGATTCCTTTAACCTCTACAGCTACACCTTGCTGTTACAGGTGACTGCTCCTCACTGATGATTGCCAAACACCATGAAATACCTGTTAGTAAATACTAGATCACATATCAGTTTTTATTAATAAATTTAATATGAATGCACTTCATAAATTCATTGGTAGCTGGTATGTAGCAGGCGAATAAATTTTTGCTGAATTCTTTATTGCAAATTTGTTTTGACTTTTTGTTTGGGGAAATATTATATTTATGTCTATGATTAATCATCTCCTTTCCAAGGCAAATTCTTTGATTACATCAAAAACTGTGAAATTATTTTAGGCTTTATATTGACAGCAATTTTTCTATTTCATGAGAATAATTTAAGTGATTTTTAATTTGCTTTTACTCTTTTTAAGATTTTATATTTGTATTGATATAGCTTTGAAGCATTCTTAGCTCGAAAATGGCCAGCAGAAAAACGCTTTGGATTGGAAGGATGTGAAGTACTCATCCCAGCCATGAAACAGATAATTGACAAATCTAGTGAATTAGGTGTAGATAGTGTTATCATGGGAATGCCTCATAGGTAAGTTTCCTTCAGACTTAAACTCTGAGATTTATATTAACTTGTAAATCAGTATGATATAATTTTATGGTTAAAAGAGGAAAATCAGTTCTTGAATATGGGTTAACAGAAGTAGAATCACAGATGATGTGATAAATGGCTAAATGGACTTCTCAAATAAAAGTGGAACAATTGCAAACATTTTTCTGCTAACGAGAGACTGGGATATTTCCCACATCATAAAAGAGAGATAGATGAGGCCTTTCACGTCCTATTGTCCTGAAGACGATTCCTGAACAATAGGATTCGAAAGGCCTCGTCTATCTCTCTTTTATGATGTGGGAAATGGATGTTGGATGTTGCAAAGATGTATACAAGTTAGGCAAAAAAAAAAAAAAAAAAAAAAAAAAAAAAATGGTATAGTTTATGGTTTCTTTAGCCAAATTGAGATAACAAGAAGTTGAGTTGTAAATGGATATAATCATGTACTGTAATTAACCCTAAGTATTTCAATCTGATTTCGGTTAATCGTGGAGGGTTTTCTGGTTTTTCTTTGGAAAGAACTTTTTTTTTTTTTTTTTTTCATTAATAATAATCTTGCATATCAAGGTCTTTGATCGTGTTCGAATATAACCAGTTGATGGGTTGATCAACTAGCTGTTCGGTATTACAGTTGATCAACTGCACTGCCATTCGGATATGTCGGTTGATGCCAACTCAGTTGGTGTCAGTTGTCAATTACATGAACCGTCGAGAGAGCAGGTTGATCCCTTCAACCAAGATGGCGAATTAGATATGATATATATTTATATTGTAGTTGTTGTGATACTAAGAGAGGGTGCTTTTCTCGATTTGCTGTTTGTTGTGTGGGATTAGATTCTCTGCACAATTGTCTGTTCGCATCCATTAAATATTTTTTTCCTCAGCCTACTGCTTATATCAATCGTTCATCATTCTCCTTGCCTTTCTAAATTATTAAAACTGAAATGAACCAAAATTCAACAACAGCGTTGGCTATTTTGAGTGTCAACTGCTGCTTTTGGGTACTCTGTAGCAGTTGTATCAACTAACAAGTTCGCAGCTCAACCATCAACTTTTAGTTGTCATATCCAAACACAGCCTTTGATTATATGTCTGAGCATCAAACATTGCCCTATCCTTAATGCTGCATTACAATATGGCAGGAAGTTTTATAGTCCTAGCAGAAATTAGCAACTTAGAAATCTCTTAATTTTTATGTTCTAACTTTCTTGAATTACAGTTTTATATCAGTAATTACATGTATTTATTCTAGAAAATATTTTCAGCTAATTGGCTTGAACCTTTCATGTTATTCCATGTGAAGTTACTCTTCTTGCATTTGTACTGCCATAAAGTTTTTGAAGTTTCCCTGCTCTAGTGTAGATTGTTCTCTATCTGACATTAAGAAGAATGTCAATGAAGTTAATATAGACAAAAAAAATGCTAATTTCCTGGAAACTGTCAACCTCTCCATTTTTTTCTGAATACATTTCCTGCCTTTTATTTCATTTAAAGGTAGCTTTTCTTTTGCTGTCTCTTTGTAAGACTAAATATAGTAAGTGCAGTAGTAGGTTATCAGAAGACTATGCTTAACTGCTAATGATATTATTCATAGAAATAACTGTATCTTCTACTGAAGATTTTCATTTTTTAGGTAATAAAATTGTGCCATTTGATGATTTGTAAACTTATTCTGCCTTCATTCATCCATGAATCCATCCATCCATCAATGTCAAATGAATTTCTCCAATTCATTCAAAGTGCTACAATTTCAAAAAATACATTTTCTGGTTCACTGTATAGTTCCTTTTCTGGAACAATTAACAGTGTTTTTTTTTTTTTTTTGTTCTGCTCTTCAGTGTGATGAATTGTTGTGATTCTTTTTGCATGTTTCGTACACCACTTTGTCTCAGGTTTACATGGATGAGCTTTCTCTTTTAGTTTCAGGACTTAAACTGTTGTGGACAAAATTCTGCAAGCTGTGATTTGGATTTTTGTTTTCTGTGATGCCAGTTTAGAAAGTTTCAAAGATACAAGGGATCAACTTATAAATAAACTTTGTAGTAAAATAAATTTTCATAATTAAATGAAATTAAGATTATTGAAGAAAAACTGTCATAGTTATGATAATAGCTGTAATTATGAATGAATGTAAAATATTTGCCAAAATTATGACTTGATATATCCTTATTACATGCAGAAAAAGGAGATTCTCAGATTATGATACAGTATTGTATATTGAGTTGAAGAAAATTCACCTTAAGATGGACATAACAGGTCCTAAAAAAGATTTGTATGAAGCATTTTGTTACCAGGTTTAAAATTGCATGACTTTTTCTACAGGTTAAAAACTTGAAACACTGCCAGTTGAATTGGTAACTGACTAAATCATCTAAATGATTATATTAAAAAAAAATAAAAATAATAATAATATTTTAATAATTTTTTGATGTTGACTAAATCATTTCATTACTTCATATTATATGCGTACATATCCAGAAAGTAAGTTCCAATTGTCTATTTAAAAAATTAAAATTTATTTTCAAAATATTTTATTTCCATTGGATTCCACTTACATTTAACTACTTTTTCTACAAACTTTCCACCATTATTAAGGCATTTGTAGGCACCAGTTTTTATATTTCCGCATTGTAGAACGTTGCCTGTGACGAAATCCAGGTGTTCACTGCTTCTTTGACATCATCATCTTCGGAGAAATGCTGCAAAAAATTGAAACTGCAAAAAAGATGTGAAGTTGTGATGAAACTTCCAAGAGCATTAAAGCTCTGATAGACAGAATAACTTAAAAATGAAAACAGCAAATTTTTTTCACATTTGTGCTTTTTTGTTAAGATTTCTCTATAAATTTGTAATTTCTTCTGCAGCTTTCTTATTTCTGAGATTTACATCTTTTCTAGATTTTTCTCATATTTTATTACTATTTCACAATTCAGCCATTAAAAATAACTTTAATAAGTTTCATTGTCAGCCAATCCTGTAATTAACATTTCTACTTGGCCAAGGTTTTTGTTTTTTTGTTTTTTCATGCACAATGAAATTACTAATTTATTAATATTGGCTCCATTGCTTTCTTAGTAATCCTTTCCCTCTTACCAATTAATTATGTACTTTGATTTCCTTCCAATGCCTTGCAGATATTCATATGTCTCATTGGATAGCATTCAGTGATAATTTTTCATTGCTTTTTTTTCAGTTTCCATCAATTAGAATTATTTATTTCTCAATCCTGTTAATAAGCAGGTAGTATAGGCAGTTTAGTATGCAGTACTTGTTATTGTCATTTAATGAATTTTGTGGCACTTGACTTGTCTGCATCATTGTTGAAATGAATCTGATTCTACAAATTCTTCAACAAAACTTTCCATTCAAAAGCTCTTCTTCTTTATCATGCTGTGCAAATATCCATTCAAATGCATATCTTTCAAGAATTCACAATAGTTTTGGACTGATATTATTAAATTCTGTTAGTTGAGCATCTTCTTATCCTTCGTCTTCAATTATGTGTCTTAACATAACATAAATGCAGTATGATTGTTTTGTGTTTGGCCTTTAGTCTTCTGTGACCTTTTTTCCGCAAGAACACTGAATCATTTTGTTAACTTTTTAATGCATATATGGTATCTTTAGTATTCTCTCTTCCATTGTTTTCAAAAATATGTTTAGACAACTTAATTATTTAGATTGTGTTGATTTGAAATAATAAATGTAGTATTTCTTGAAATTTCATCCACACCAAAAGTTGTGCTGAATCATCTTTAGCTAACTTGTTCAAATGACAAGTTTTTACCTTCAAACATAGAAGGATTTGTTGAATTCTAATGAAGCAGCTCTTCTACAAATGAATAACGCATTTGCAGATTTTAAAAAAAACAACAACAACAACTGAAGAATGCTGATTTGGGAAATTATTATAGTCAATTTCATAAATTCTAATTAAAATTAACATTTGTATTGTTTGTTA
>JAFIDM010009631.1:328655976-328668883 GCA_023159025.1 Thereuonema tuberculata | reverse complement strand
CCCCCCCCCCCGAAAATATATTCTATATACGCCACTGGATCAAGATACCATGCGAATTATTCGCACGGGTCAACCTTTTTATAAAAATGGAGAAGACACCATCTATTGACAATGTGTTTAACTAACATGCACTATAGCTGTTGGATTTATTTATTATTTCTCAAAGTTGGTTTTTTTGTTGCGAAATATTCGCACGGGTCAACTAGTAAAAAATTATTTCTACAAGTTCTATAACAGACCCTTGACTTTTTAGTTTTTTGTTTTTTTTTTTAAGTTCTGACCTGTACTATTTGAATATTTTAAACATTTCTTTTATTATTGTTTTAATAATAAAAGATTTGTTTGAATTTAGAAAATTAAATAAGTTATTAAATGATTAGTCTGTCATTTTAAGTTATTTACTTTACCAATACTTTCAGATTACAATTCAATACTCTGAACAGAAGTGTTTTTATAAATAAATAAAATGAAATCACTTTTAAAGTACAGAGAACAGCTGTACTTTAAGTTGTTGAAGTACATATCATAAAATTTTGGAAGGTCAAATTTTTTATGTTTCATCTAAGTAGAGTACAATTTACACTATCAATTATAAAACATGACTGTCTATGTCAATTCTATTCACCTCAATAATATTTTGTGTATATATAATAAGCCAATTATCAAAAATTAACAAAAATTAGCTTACAGTATTTAAATTGTTATCGTTGGTTGCTAGCTATTTCCATTTGTCCACTTCCAAGCATCAGTATAATGCAGAGATGCTAATTTTTACTTTCCTTTTTTTTAGTTTGTATGAATTACTAAGTGATATTTCGTTTTAGGATTTAGCGAACTTCACAAGTATGATAAATTCAGTACTATTCTAAGTAAATATAAGTTTGCTTTAAACAGGACCCTTTTCTTTGTATATTGTATACAACTGAAGTGCAAAGTAGGTTCAAAGATTTACATTACATTATTGATTTTGATTACTATTTATTTCTTTTCTAGCTATTTCAGAGCTAAATTTAAAGAGGGTTAAAAAACATAAAATAAAAAAAATAGACAAATAAAATAGCAAGCAGTCAACATCTCACTACTATGACTGCAAACCTACCTAAACATAAAGCATACCTTTGCCAAATGTTTAAAAAGCTACATATTATTAAGAAAATCCTTAATTCACCATTCTATTTTTTATTTACTTTTTTACCTAAGTATTTTTGGTTCAAGACTTGATTTGCTCCAAAAAGGATACAAAATCAGTTTTAACTTACTGTCACCTCTCCCCCATGTTTATTGGCTGTAAGAGCTAGAGAACCAAACTTACATCAATAATATACCAAAGATTTGCCTTCGACTATTGATTCACCTTTAATCAATATATCCTTAAATTATCTTCCTTCAATATTTCCTAGTTGGCACAATCATTATAAGTTTCAAACGTATTTTAATTAATCCATCAGTCATCAAGAGAAGGCTTTTGCTTCTAAACTAAGATTTTGTACAAGAGACGTTTTGAATAAAATCAAAAATAAATAACTAAATTTGTCATTAATGGAAATTTAAGACAATGTGTAAAACTGAACTGTAACTGAATATGTAAATATTGTTGTGAATGAAAATTGATCATTTGTTGCACAGGAAACTGACGTGGAAAAAATACAAGTTATTAAATATTTGTTAATATTTTTAATCACTGACCATTAAATGGAGTTCGAAGTATTAGTAGTAATTTAATGTGTTGAATGAACTGCTTTGATTTGTCAGAAGCTGAAAATGATACTAATTTTCTCTTTCAAAAGAGATAAGAATATTATGGATACTCCTTCACCAATGTCTTAAATTATAAAGGGAATTATTTATTAGTCTTTTACATTGTATTCCAAGATTTTTAAAACAAGCTTCCAAATTTCAAATTGCTAATAATGAACAAAAATTCATGAATGTTGCAGTGAAGTTTTACTCACATCAGGACTCGAAGGAGCTTGAAAGAACAGAATTTACTGAGTACTGTAAATATAGTATTTTCAAAGACTGAGCTACAAGTACAAACACAAAAATGTTTCTCTAAGAAAACAAAAATGGACATAACCTTTTTTTGTAGAAAATATAATGTTCTAGTATTGTACAAAAGTGTTATCTTTGTCATTAACAGTTTGAAAGATACTTGCGACAAACTGTATAGGCACTATTTTCTTTTCTTTAAATTTGAAGCGGAAGCTCAAATCAGAACTCATGATTACTTTTAGTATTTTAATTCCACTTCATCCTGACCACCAATGCCACAGATCAGCTTTGTTCAAACAATCTAATGTCATTTTTACTAATTAAACTAGATTAGATATCCTCACTCTCAAGATTTGCTATAATTTACTCTTATTTAACTGTTTTTATTCTCAAACTATTGTAAAACAAAGGCATACCTAATCAAAACAATCATTTGCTCTTACTTAATTCTTACATAACTTGTCAACAAAATTATTTGACTCAAATATGTGGAGAGAGACGCAACAGACTTAATCCAATCAAAGAATATTTTAGGTCTATTTCTTGCTTCTTTCAATCTCAAGAAGAAATTTTAGTAAATTTAATATACTTTATATAATGATTATTAAAGAGTCTGAACATTTAATATCCTAAATACTTTCAACATTTTCTGAATTGATTACCACAATATTTTCAAAAGATTCAACTGCTTCAAAATCTAATATCTACTACTGGTTTATGTGGACTGATTATGCCTTACTCTGCAGTGCAGAAAATCCGTCTCTAAATTTTGCCAGTAAATTTTACGTCAGTTGATCATCGACATACAATATCTTCACATAATGCATAGTTTTAAGCGTAGCAGCCTAATTACTAATAATGTTTAGCTTTCACTGAACTGTAATCCTGTACCAACATGTTTCAATAAATAATATCAACCACTAGAGCAAAAAATGTGATGTATAAAGTTGGCTACAGAGAATCTTTGTGTAGGATCAATACATTATTATTAAGGTCCTCTCAACACAAATGTCATAAACTGGACACTTCCAAGTTACTTAATCAGTTGATATATTCATATTTCTAAGGTATTACTATGTTTGGTTTTTTTTTTCAATGTAAAAAGATACTGTCATTGCATTAGTATTGGGAACTAAAATAGTAACTGTGGAAGGCTTTTGAATTTATTGTCTTAATGTATCCTGTCAGTGAAGTCCAACTTATAATTTCTAAGTATCTATCTTTTCCTCCAGATGGATCCTAGGGGCCATACAACCCTCTCTAAAATGGGTACTGGGTTCCTTTCCCAGGGGTTAAAGGTGGGCATCTGTTGGACTGACTGCTCCATCTTAACTTAAAGTCCCCGCGGTGAATAAAGATCCTCCCAGAATGCAACGCAGCTTATAGATTGAGCTTTCCTGGCCGACCGCTAACATTGAAAGAGAAGAGGTCGCTTCTCTTCTGTTTCAATGTTAGCGGTCGCCCAGGAAAGGACAATCTATAACCTGCTTTGCATTCTGGGAGGATCTTTATTCACCGAGGGGATTGTAGTCCTGTTCATTAGCAAACGCCAGAAACCTTACCTCCTGTGACCCGAAGGGTATTGTTCGCCTATAGTGGGATACTTTAACTTAAATCTATTTTATAGTACTGATTCTCTATCTTCATTTTATTTACATATATTTTCTTGTCTAGATCTTTATTTATTATATGTTTATAGCTTAAGACTTTCATTTGCTTGTACTATAAGAAATGGCCCTTATTGGCTATCTCATAATTAAGCCATTTAATAATTTCCTGGGTTATGTAATGGCCCATTAATTTTATTTCTCAACTTAGTTAAAGAAAAACTGCCTTACAGTTTACAATATCTCTAAAATAAACTTCTCAAGTTATAATTACTAATTATGATAAACATACCATTTTGCAGCCTAAAACTATTAATAATGAATGATTTCTTTATAATTAGTTTTTGCTGATTCATAGAATCTTATCCTAGGGTTCCTCTTAATTTACGAAGACAGCAGAATACTTAAGGCAAAGATATTTTTTAATTTTAACTTGTTCTAGTACATAATTTATGGAACTATTTTTAAGGCTTTTAAGTTTCTTTTAAATTGAACAATGCTGGAACAATAAATTAAGTTCTGAAACATTTTATTACTAGGTAAAAAATGAAAAATGAAATGGTGGATTAGGAGTTTCTTGCACAGTACCAAGAGCTTAATATGTCTCACCTAATGATACCAGAGGGCGCAGGTGCAGACGCTGTTTCCGAGGCATTCCTGGAGGAGGAAAATAAGGACCACGCACCTGAAGACCTTTCATTCCTGGTATAAAAGGGAACACATCTCTACATTGTTACAACTGAAGGAAGCAGCAAACCAAGAAAGCATTGGCCATGGGTAAGATATCATTCGTGTGCCCAAATGACACCTTCCTCAACCCCTCCCCCTGGCTTTTAGCCTTTTGAAAGCACTGGGTTAAATGAAAGGTCTTCATTGAAGGGAGGGGGAAGGGAAAACAGGAGTTAACAAAACAATAAGCAAAGCGCTTCTTCTTTAATGCAAAGAAAATATATAAATTGCCTAGCAGGCATGTCATGCAATTCGTGCAAAAAAATCAAATGAGTAATTAAATATTCTCGATATTTTCAATAACATTGAAAATAAAATATAAATATCAGGGTTTAATTTATATATAACTGTAAAATAAAATAAATATTTTGATATCTAGGAACCCTACCTTTAACTAATTAAAAATACAGGCTGCATTAATTTTTTTTTATATATATTCATAGTAGCTAATCTATCTAGTTTTTAAAACTTTTTTTTTTATATTAAATTCACTTTAGGCTATTCAAAAAACTATCTTAATGATAATAAATTCACATATACTGATAAGTGCTAAAACTAAAGCATGATCAATAGAGGGTACCAGTGACTGTGTGATCAAAATACAATGATTCAATCAAATACTTTGATAATAGTCACATCAAACTGCTGGACTGTCAGATTATACTTCAAATTTATAATAAATAAACGCAGTTATGAGCTTTATTGATAACTCTGTATTGAATTTATTCTCTTCTGGAGCTGGATTCTATATGTATTTGCAAATTTCCATTATTTCAACATCAATTTATGATGGCCAAGTGATAACCCACATTTGCCAAGGATTTAAATTTCATGACAAGTATCCCTGGCTGTGCTTTATTTTCCCGAAAATGGAAAAAAGAATGCAGACATTATCTGCCATCTAAATTTAATTTTTGAGACACTTTGCTATAGACATACACTATGTGATCAAAAATATCCAGAAGGACACCCTCTGCAAGAGTCAACCAAAGCCAAGATGTAATGCTGGGCGAACACGTACCAATCTGCGGCAATATTGGTGGACAATATTGGTCCTTTTGATTGGTACCAACCGTTTCCAGCAATAAAAAGGAACAATATTGTCCAATATTGCCTATTGGCGATTGTCGGAAAAAAGGTACCACTTTCTGTTGGCGAGATATATTGCTGGTGAGCGAGCGAATCACATGAACGGATGAAATCACGTGACAATGGTGACGTCGAAGGAAGGCGGGACTTTGAAAATCGGAAAATCACTCACTCACGCCGGCCATTTTGTTTGAGAACCAAGGCTTAAAATCAGCAAAATGGGTCGGCCCAAAACAGATAATTCAAACAACAACATTTTGTCAATTGATAATGAAAGAATCTTAATTGATTTCGACAGAGGGACGGCATTTAATACTATAGCAATTCTGTACGGAAACACGCTCTCCCTAGTGAGCAATGCCGTAACCAGGCCAATACTTGTAAAGGAAAACCTGTGTGTTCGCGGACAATGCCAACCGCCAATATCAATAAAGACCAATATTGTCCACCAATATTGCCGCAGATTGGTACGTGTTCGCCCAGCATTATGACAATGTCATGTACTGGTATAAAAGGAAACAGGGAGTTGTGTTGTTAAAGGAAGTAACAGTAGAATGGGTCATTGGCTGCCACTTGAGTAATAAGTCTGTCAGGGTTATTTCAACCATTCTAAATTTGCTGAAATCGACTGTTGGTGATACGATTGTGAAGTGAAAATGGAAAAGCGCAACCACAACAAAATCGCAACCAGGTAGGCCTCATATACTGACAAGACCAGGACCGCTGAGTTGTTGAAAATGGATCGTGCAAATATCCAGAAGGTGATGGAAATCACTTTCAGCTGCTCTCATCACTTTCAGCTGCTCACAAACCAAACAACTCCCCTCTGAATGCCAAGTATCGTCTGTGGTTTAGAGTGACGCCATTGTACAGTGTAAAAATGTGATATGGAGTGATGAATCATGCTGCACTATATGGTATTCCAATGGAAGGGCTTGGATATGGCAAATGCCCAGGGAACAATATCTGCCAACAGTGAAGTTTGGAAGTGACGGCATTACGGTGTGGGGGTGTTTTTCATGGAATTGACTCTGCTCTCTTGTACCACTGCAAGGCAATGTAAATGTGGAAAGGTAGAAGGATTTTGACCAGTTATTATATACTACCTATGGCAGAGGATCACTTCGAAGATGACCACTGCCTGTACCAGCATGACAACACTTCATGTCATAAAACGAGGTATGTAAGGGAATGATTTGTTGACAATAAGGAAATGATATGAAAGATCAAAGAGTCATGATCTGAACCCCATCGAATATCTATGGGAGGAATTAGAACGTCGACTTTGCTCCAGATCCCAATGTCTCACATCACGACCTGCTCTGGCTACAGCTCTTCAGGGAGATTTGGCTGCTATTTCTCCAGAGATGTTCACGCACCTGGTGGAAAAGTCTCCTCAGCAGAGTCACAGATGTGCTAAAGGTGAAAGGCAGCCCACCCCATATTAATGTCCACTACTTGAGAGCTTCACATAGAAAGTCTAACTATGGTTTGAGGTAGATATCCAGATATTTTTGATCACACAGGGTAGATAAAAGATAAACCATTTTTGAATAACTTCAGCAACTTTTTTTCAAAGCATAGTTTACAAAGTGTTTCTTAGAATTTATGTACAAAGTGATGCTAATAATATCAAATTCAAGCAGTTCTTCTCATAAATCAGTGTTTCTCATCCAACGTTATTATATTTTTATTACAATGAAATAGATTAAAACAGTAACTGAATATGGATCTTATAATTTTTATTTTTATGCAGTATTTACTCACAGAAACACAAAAAAACAGATTAGATAAGATTAAACAGATGGAATCTCTTTAAGAAAAATAAATTTTACTAAGTAACATTTCTGTTAATTTCAAATGCAAAATGAATTTGCACATTGTTTGATCAAAAGAAAAAACATTTTTTTTTTGGGGGGGGGGGGGGGGGGAGTGGGAAGAGAAAGGGATTTCTATGTTAAACATGGAATTTTCTTTTTTTTTTTTTAAAGTCACATAGTAAAATTAAGTAATAAATAGTATGAGCAGTAAGATAAATCTATTTGGGTCCAGATATACCTGAGCTATCAACATTGGTTGAAATGTGGCAATCTGTTAATGGGATGGTAATAAAGTAAGAAAAAAAGGGTTGGAGATGGTCCAGTCATAGATTTCTGAATTTAGCATCTACCAAATGATGTAATCTCAAGACCAGTATGGCAGAACAGTCCGGATGGACTGCAAACATACCAAATAGACTGAAGGAAGTCTAAGCAGAATATGAGTCATGGATATGAATTTATGCTTATGCAATCACACTTGGTTCGATTATGGTTTATAATTTATCATTTTAATGAGTTACTGTTTGAAGCAATGCGGAAGTCATGATTTCATTATTTAAATGCTTAAGGTGAGATGAAAGTATTACAAAACAACATCAATGTAGCCTATTAAGGATATTTAGGACTGAAGAAAGAGGGATAGTAGTTTTTGGACAAGGTACCTTATTGTTAGCAACTGTGACTGTCATTTACCTCTTCTGAGTTCTGATAGACAGATCAGACTGGACAGAGGAAATAAGCTCACTTAGTCATCATTGGGAAATATACAAAAGAATGGCCATAAACAAGAATGGCCAGCATGTATTAAACCTTAAAATGACTGGAATGAGATATCACTAAACAGACAGGGTTGTCTGTGAAAATTATAATTAATTATGATCACATTGTAGTCAATTAGTTAGGAAATTATATCTGATATTCTGATAGAACACTATAAATCTTCTCTAAATATAAAATATGCTCCAAGTTGCTACTTTATTAGGTATTTATGTGGAAATGTGTGTATACCTAATAAACTGATAACTTGTATGGTTTAAAGAAAGGAGAATGAACTTTATCTTATCTATCTAGAAGTTAACTGAAGTTAATAAAATTAAAATTTCAACCTTTCTAAAACGTTTAAAAGGACTTTTCTACAAAAATATAACAAAATTTTCAATTTTCCCTTTGGTACAACAATTTTCAAAAAACGGAAAAAATAATAAATGCAACATTCAAAATGCCTGAAGTATCAATGTTTTCATATGGGAAAGAAATCAACTACATTTACTTTGTCAAATTAATAATAATTAATATATAAAAGTCAAAGACATTATTGAAATTGTTAATATCTTAATCTTGACAAATACAAATATATAACATTGCATATATAAAACATTGCACTTTTTTTTCAGATTTCAAATTTAGAAACTAATCTATCTATCTAATTTATTACTTTAAGTTTATATACGAGATGGTTATGAAATATAAGGCAACAAATTCCATGTTGATGCAACCATATTTATGAGTTTTATCATTATGCAACAACTTTCTATCAGCAATTTTGTATTGAGTTATTACTGACTATAATTTAATCAGTCAAGTTTGAATGAATCATCTTCAGACAAATTTCTTCTTAGTTCTTTGTCTAATAAGAATGCAACAAGAGAATATCTTTTGTTTCTTTAGTCATACAATGCAGAATTGTAGTTATGGAGTGGTTTCTAATTTGCTGGACAAGATAAAACTAACTGTGAATGGAAGTAACATACCTGAAGCATTGTATCATTATGTTTACAGCTATAATTTGTTGTTTTTCAATATTTTCATTCAAATGTCTTTCAAAGTTCCTTTAGGAAAGGTATCCCTAAAGGGTTTAATAATATCGTGAAAGAACAAGCCTCATATTTTAATTGAAAATTTACTTTTTCTTTCTTTCTTAATGGTGGATTCTGTTTTGTTCTGGCTTTCATTTTTAGTATGTCTCACAAATCTTCTGATGAAACATGATGTAACAAATGATAGTGGGTGTTTGAATTTCATGAGACACTTTTTGAAAGAAGTCAATCATGACCCTTCTATAAAAGCTTTGCAAAATGTTTTTGATTGTGTTTTATCACTTCAGTAAAAGTGTATTAAAAACAAATCTAGGTCTTAATTGCATTTTTAATTTGACAAAAATGATGATACAAATAAACTTCTATATGCTTTCATAAGTTTTAATTATTATTTTTTTTTAAAAACATGATCTGACAGTTTTTTTGTGAAGATTTTTCTCATATCTTGAAAAAAAAAAAAAAAAAAAAAAAAAAAGTTGTTTTAAAGCAGATTATAATTTATAGTGTTATTAAAACATACTTATAACTGCTGTAATAGGCAACTGATTTTGAGTAACAGCAGCAACAATGGTATTGATGTTAATCAATTGGCTGGAGAGGCGAAATTCTCTCCCCAACGTCTCCAGATGGATCAGGCCGTCTATTAAATAGGTAATGGAAATGATCTCCCAAGAGCAATAAAAGACTGGCCATTTGATTTTCTATTCTGTGCTACTTTGCCATGCATTTCGAGTCTATACCTTTAACAATGCAAAGGCCTATTCATAGGTTCTGCTTAGATCACAAAGTTTCAATTTTGCCAACTGTTGCTATCCAGTTTAGAGATTTAAAATTTCCTCTTTTTAACTTTATATTCATATTTTTAAATTACTTAGCAACAATTGTAGAAATTTAATTCATTATCTGTTTCATTGAAGGAATACGATAACATCCTGAGAGGGAGAGATTCAAGTATTCTTACACTGATTGATAAAAATATCGAGAATATTTAACTGAACTTCTAGAAAATTTAACAAATACAACTAATTATTCAGAAAAAAAAAAGAAAAAAAAAGCTCTCAGTATAGCCTACAAGCAACATACAGCACATTAACCTATTACTAACAAAAAGACATGCACATTACTACTCTATATAACAAAATAAAACAGATAGGTGAATAAAGTTGATCAAGAGTTTCAAATGCATTTCTAATAATCTACTAATAGGAAAAAGAAAAACAAAACATTAGTCCTAAAATAATTATCTGAAAGTAAAAGAGGAAACAATCATAAAAAAAAAATACTTAAAATTAGTGTAAATAATTTTATTTTTGGAAGGGAGATGGAAATTCAAGATATTCCATATTTGAAAATTTTCTGAATTTTCAAATCTATGTCCCTCACATACTTGCATTTCCATGGTCTGTATTTAAATATTAACTTGTTCCTTAAAACATTATTTGTTTTTCTTGATCATCACACCACAAACTGTTTGAACTCTCTTCCTGTTGATTCCTGAGCCTGATTCTCTTAAAAGAGAGAGTACATTAATAGCAACAGCAGCAAATTCCTCAAGAGAAAATCTGCACTTGGTGACCATTTTATTAGATACTGCATTGATTTAGTTCCCACCATTGGTGTTTCCTGTTATAATCTATTAAGAGCAAGGAGAAATGAACTGTGTTCTGATAAATAGATTTATACACTGTTGTTACATCATGCTGTTACCTATCTGTTGGTAGCCTGCCCAACATTATAGGACAGGAATATTGTATGGCCTTGTCAGTGACATCTCACCTCTGTTAGATGTTTTCACCTACAGCTTGGCATTTTTCATTTCTCACACCAGTCTCATCAAACTTTTGATACTATTATTGAGGAACAGTCCAGGAGAGTTGTCATTAAAATATTTGAACTTGTGTCTACACTGCATAAAGCCACTCGTTTTATCCATTCCAATCAATCAGCTACTGAATCCCAGCTACTGATGTGTTACTTTTCTACAATTTGCTATGCTATAAGACTCAATAGCTGTAAAAGTGGTTTGTTTTTTATTAAGGTGATATCTAGTAAAGTAGCCACAACTTTTACATTCAGATTTTTCCTTAATTTTTTTATTTTTCTAGGATAATGTTTTCAATGCTATTGCTTTTCAGGTAGGAAAGAACTTAGAAATATTAAATAGTGATGTCAGAATTGATGACAGATACTGGCTTTGGGCCAATTAAGAAATCTTTGGCCATGAATAAAAGGTTTATCTTGATTTAATTACTTCTGTTACACAATGATAGATTCCTGACAGCATAAGGGAATTGGAAAAAATAAAAAATAAACAATTAAAGAACTATATACTATTGTTAAAAGTTACTGATGTTGCTAAGTATTTATAAAAAACTCTCCAATATAATTAAAAACATTTTTTAATGATTTTAGGAATATCTTGAAGCATTTCCTATAATTACAGAGCAAATGACTAGATGGAGCAAATGTTAATTTTTAAGCAAATTTTAAAACTCATTACATTAAGTACATTAAAAGCAATAATATGAAACTAATCAAAAAATTTATACCAATGATGAATACGTTTTCATTCTTGTGGTGCTCAGTATAATGCAACTTAACTTTATGAAGTAATTTATAAATCCTGGAAACTGCTATATTTTGTCAATATTTGTTATAAGAAATGCCAATGGGAACAATTAGGACAAACAGCAAGTGTCAAAAAGCAATGACTTACTTGAATCTCGTGACTTTCACCAAAATGTAATTTATTTCAATGGGTTGACTTACTCACTACAAAAGACTGACAAAGAAGATTCAAAGATAGTTAATGAACTTCACCTTTGATATCATGGAAACAAAGGTGATCACGATATAAATCTGGCTATAGAGGATAACAAAGTTGATATATGTGCCTAAGATCACTGCATCTTGACCATCAATTGATTTCTTTTGCTTCAATTTACATAAAAATAATTTTGGGCACTAGTTGTGAAGATAAAGAAAGCTTATTTACAATGATTAGGCCTGGCAGCTAAGGTTACCAAAGATTAATTTTAATTAGCTGATTAAGATTTTAAGATAACAAAAAAATATGAATGAAATTTGCTCTGTATTTCGATCTCTGGAGAGTTTTCCCTCTTATCTAAGCCCTTGTGTGGGCTAGAACCTATACAAGATGAGGACAAAAATTCTTTAAAAATAATGAAGTCACATTTATTGGTTGCAAATATCTGCATTTAAATTTTTCAATATTTGAAGTGACTTCTCATCTTATGTCTCGATGTTGTGAAATTCATGTGGTATCATGTTTTTAAATAAATTCTTCAGCTGTTATTTCTACATTCCATTGACTGATATAGACAACAAAAGTAAAGATGATTTGCAAAGTTAGTTTCATCAATGGTCTAGGTTGTATTGTAGCTATTACAAGACTTTTTGTTATTTTTTTAACTACAATGGAACTTCTGATTTTTACATTAATTACTGGTGATCCAAACAAAAGTGCAAAATTGAGGTTTTACGATATTTAGCTAAAAAATGAAGTGATGTTTAATTTCAATGGTTGAGTTTTTGCAAAGAGATTGTAACAGCAATATCTTATCAGTCTTACTTTTTTTCCCTTGATGTATTCCCTTGATGTGGCATAAGGGAACAATTATGGCTTTTCAATTCACTCAAAATAAAATGACATATATATCATATGCTACTGAAATTCAGTTCTAAACTTTAATTTCAGTAACTATACATTTTTCATTCAAAATATGAAAATAAAAATACTACCTAAATTAAGATGATTCATATAGTGGCTATAATGAAAAGAACATAAAAACTAAAATTTCACAGCCTTGATTCTTTGTTTTATACTTTGACA
>JAFIDM010009631.1:328618095-328653380 GCA_023159025.1 Thereuonema tuberculata | reverse complement strand
CAATGGAAACTGCTTCTGCTAGTACTATCCTTTTCCAGGTCACATCTTAGCCTACTGATGTTAAAATGTTTTAACAAGGGCACTGCTGACTACACAGGGTTGTGTAGATTGCGATAGTAGTAGACATGCCATATCATGTGGCTATGCAACTTTTATTTATCAGTTTACTGCCTTGTTGTGTGGTTATGCAACTTTTATTGATCAATTTGCTGCCGGACTTGTAAGAGGAACTTTTGTTGTGTGTGGCATCTCAGTAGAGACCTTGAACTGTTGTAATAAACAGTTATTGGCCCTGAACTTTTGTGGTTTTTGAGTGATGTACCAGGCCTTGTAAAACCCTAGATTCCGTTGATTATTGATTTTATGTTATTTTTAGAATTCAGAATTTGAAAAAAATAGAAGTTCCTTGGATCATACACCTAATTTGATTTTGTATAATTTTTTTGAGAATACACATTAATTTTTATTAAGAAACAAAAACAAAAATCCTTTATTCTATCCTATTTACATTTTATTATGATTTCCTTACCATACAAAACCTATTAAAAACCTGCAATAAGGAATTGCAGGAATTAACGAGAGATGTCACCTACCATGATAGTTTTCCACAGCACAGGAGTTTCTTTGAACCAATTAACAACATTATGCAAGATATTACTACTATACTTATAATTTATGTACAAAATATTAATAATGATATTTATAAATATAAATCATTTTTGAAACTTTGAAAGGTTTGAATTTAATTTAAATCAAAATGGTCCTTTTCAGCAGAACTACAATACAGTTACATATTATATGTGGTAGGCCTACTCACAACAGAGTCTGCAGCCATAACACTGTTTACAGAAGACTAAGAAAAAAAATGTGTTCTTCAATCAGTTTTCCACTGCAGTTTGCCTGGATATCTGTTATGTCTAATGCAAGGTCTAAGTCTGGTTATAATGACTGCTAGAAAGTAGTAGTTCTTAAAGGTAATCTCCATTCCCATTCTAATAGGATAGTAATATGTATAAACATGTGGAAAATTTAAAATCGTAACACTTGAGATTTCAGTGACACTTTTAGTTAAAATTTCTGTCCTTTTCACAGGCCCTTCCGATTTTTAGATGATGTTGCCCTTCCTATATTTCATAATTCTTAACATCTCTCCTGCTAATCTTATTAGCAAGCAACCTAATTTAATGAAGATCATTCACAATTCTATCAAAGCACTTTGCTGCAAAGCATTTATATGCCTATACTTTAAATCTCTGACATCTTGTTTGGTCAATCTGTTTAGGTTTGAGATATTAATCATTTTGCTGCTGACCTTCCGTCTAATCAACAAATCAAAATACTGTCAGCTAGACTTGAATCTCAAGAGTGGTTCTTATCTCAGAGTGGTTCTTATCTCAGAGTGGGTAACTACAGTCATCAAAATGGACTTCATTTTGTTCAGCACAGTATTTTTTTAACTGTATTTGTGCACTACTTCACTGCTACAATTTACCAATACATTATTTGCTTCTTCACATCTACAGATTGTACATCTTTTTGTTTAATTTCTGAATCAACTTTTTGCTGCTGCTATTTTTGTTAGTCCTATTGCCTTCAGCATTATTTTTCTTTTTTTAGATTTCATCCTTAGTAAACTTAATATATTTTTTTAAATATAACCTTTGCATTATCACTGCTTATTAAAGAAGTTAAAAAAATATCGATATTCCTTTTCTTTGTTACAAGTAAGACATTATTTCAAGCTTCCATAAATATGAATTAAAAAAAAAAAATTCAAATTGAAACAAACAAACAATAAATATAATAAAAAGCCTCCTGTTTATTTCATTAATCTATCTTAGTTCTTTGATTTGAAAAATGTATAAATAGCAAACCTGGCAACATGTCATCAAAGCTTGATCTAGCATCTGGATGTCTTAGAAGGGATTTTGGCGTCATAATAATAAGCTAGGAGAAAGCAAAACATTTTTTGTTACAATATTAATTAATACAGAAGCAAGTGCAGGATAAAAAGAAACCAAAAATAAAAAGCAAACTGTGATATTGATATATAGTAATATGGGCTATTTTCATATGCATTGAAACCTAATTTCATAATGCTATACTTAGGCAATTCCAAAAACATAGTAATTATTTTTTAAAATGATAATACTGTATTATCTTATTAACCCAAAAAGTCATAGAAACTTCCAAAACAATACAACTATGACTAATCGATCTTTTTTACACAATTCTGCAAAAGCGTATTTGTAATTGATTTCTAGAATCAACAGTTTAAAAATGTAATCTATATTTGTTTTAAATATTTTTTTTTTTTTTTTAAATATGGTAAGTATCATTTTCAGGTCAGTTTCCGAACAAAAATGTATGTCACAACTCAAATACCTTTAAAAATAAATAAAATGGTACAAGTTATATTATCTTAATAGCTTAATAATTTAAACGACAACACACATTATTCACACCATTTAGCTTAATAATTTATTGTATGTATCTGAAGACTTACGGTGCTTTGATGAAGTAAAGAAACTAGTAAAGCACAATTACTTTGTCAAAATTAAGTGATGGTCATTACTGTTAGCTGTTTCTGTACTGTCACCACACATTCTTGTATGTGTTGTCCTGTATGTCTGTGCAGTCCACTGATGATGGAGCTCACACAATTTTCTGAAACCGTTGAATTAGTGTTAATTTTGACCAAGTACTTATTGTTTCATTTCTTTACAGTATGTAAATGTTAATTTGTCTTGATTAACTTAACTTTTCTGATTAAAAATTTATGAGGTAATATTGCCAGTCACTACATAGGACTCAATGTAATTAATAAAGTCACTTCTACGAGATTAGGCAAAGGTTTTTTGAATTTCATTTAATATTTCAGATTTTTATGAAATATTATAAATAATAACAACAATTTCATGACAACACAATTTGTTGGTTTTCAGAAAGAAAAAAAAATCATTTTGATCTTTGTATCACTGTATAGAATCACCTCCAAATTTGCTCAACAATAACAAAATAATAATGACTGTTACTTTGTATAGCCTCCTTGTTTTCTAACCAGATCGAACACATGCTGTGGCAATGATTTTACTAAAGCCTCCACCTTAGGAATTGTAATTTCTAAAGCATCTAGAATAGCCAATTTAGATTCTCCATCAGAGTTAAATTGATGATTTCTGCCGTATATCCGGCATGCTAATTGAGCCCAGAGGTTCTCTATTGGATTCATACCAGGGCTCAATTCTGCCCAATCCCTCACATCAATTTTCTGATCTTCAAATTACTTCTTAGTTGATTTTAAAACATGGTACAAGGAGTTGTCTTGCTGAAAAATACAAGAGCTGCCACAAAATATTTGAAACAAATAGATTCATATTATTGCACAACAATTCCTGGCACTTTTGAGAATAAGTCTTCATCAATGAATGTAATGCCAGTCTCTTTCCTCTGGCTCCAAATGCAGCCCAAATCATTAAAGATCCACCACCGAAGTTCCTAGTGAACTTAGCCTTCTTCTCCTTTGCCAATAGTAAGTATTCCCATCACGGCCATTGAGGATGAATTTTTTGTCCGAAAACAGCACATAGTTTCTTTGTTTATCCCAGATCATTAATTTTGAGGCCACTGTAGTTTGCTGCTTTATGGGCTCCAGTAAGTTGTGGTTGCTTAGCTAATTTCATAGCTCTTACATTGGGATGGTTTTACAAGTTTCTCCAGACTGTGTGATGGCACACTCTCTTTCCTAAGCTTGGTTGAATTTGTCACACAGAGTGATCTTCATTAGTGGCAAGGAAAATGCACTGACAATTCATTCATCTTTTTCCTAGGTTTTCTTTTAATTTTACCATATTAATCTTCTTTCCTTAGAACATGTTGTACAGCTTTTTGTGAATGTCCAAGTAGCTTAGAAATTTCTCTCTCTGACTTGCCCTAACCATGATAAAGAAATATGGAAAATTTACCTGTTTCTGACAACGTTTTACCACCTGGCATTTTGAGACAAGTAGTAAACAGATCTGGTACACCTTTCACAAATTCAGTAACAAATGATAAAATAATTTTGATTTCTGTCATTTGAATGCTTATCCCAGTTTATGCAAAATTATGAGCGATTCCACAGCATTATTACAGGAATAGGAATGAATATTTTTTATTTTTTTATTGTGAAAAACAGCAAAATGTGTTGCCATGAAATTTTAGGTATGATTTCTACTATGTATAATTGCCGTACAATATATATCATAAGAATCTATGAAACATTATACGAAATTCCAAAACAAAGTGCATGATTCTATAGAATTGTTACAGACTTTTATTAATATAAAATATAGAATTAAAAAAGAATTAAATTTACATCTAAAATACAAATAAAATAAAATCTTCTATATAAAATAAGCAACAACTTTAGAATGCTTTTTAAAAAAAAACTGAATGTTAAAATGACAACAAACATGATCAAATTACTGTATTGTAAAATCAAATCAAATATTCTTTAAAACTTGATACTGTTCAGTAACCTATTTAGCAGTGAATAATTTAGTTTAACAAATTAGCATTACATATTCAAAACTCACAGGCTTTCGAAATGGTAATGCAATTTGTCGTCTCATTGCATGGAAGAAATTTGCTGGTGAGCTGCAGTTGAGGACTTGCCAATTAATATCATTCAATTGGCGAATTTCAAACTGCTCTCCTTCAGGAGGGAAGTATTCGGGATCATCACTACTCAATTGCAAAAATCTCTCTGGTCTGGCGCTAGAATGCTCAGGACCCTGTAACATAAAACAAAGAATGCCTTAGAAAAGAAAAAAAAAAAGTATTTTAAGCTTCATGTAACTGAACCATTTACATGTTAATGTTTTAATTTCTATTAAAAAAAAAAGATGCCTTAAAATTTTTTTATTTCCCAATTTAAGAATCTACATTATGATTAAATCCATATTTTAGCCTTTAAATTGTTTAAAATTGAAACTCTTTAAATTGTTTTAATATATAGTCAAATAGTAAATCTGCTTGCTTGCTTTCTTTCTTTCTTTCTTTCTTTCTTTCTTTCTTTTTAAATCTGATATTAAATCAGAAATATCACAAAAAAATTAGTCAAGTTTTACGGATTAAAATTACATCATCAAACATAGTTGCTTCTTTGACAACCAATTGTCTTAGAAGGTCAGAAATAAAGCTAAAAATCAATAAAAATATTAAAAAGCTGTCTAGGTTATTTGTAAATTGAAACAATTGATGATTATGAAAAACAAAATGTTTTTACATCTACAGAACTTTGTCTGATGGAACAAAAGCAGAAAGATGCCAAACAGTCGCAATATGCTCAATTTGAAACAGCTGAGATTAAATTACTAAATAATTACTAATATGAGTGTAATATGTTGATGGGCATCAATGCTGAAACATTAGTATTATTTTATTAAAAGCATGATTGCATAAATGAGAAACTGTAAAGGTTGTGACAACCAGCTAAACTATTTCTTGAAGATTCCATCACAATATATATACTACAGTAATTGGTTACTAAAAAGCAAATAGCTTCTAAAATATTACTCATATATTAGAAGAGAGATAGAAGCGACATTTTTTTTTTTTTTCGTCTCATCAAAAATTATCATCCAAGTCCTGATGAAGGCTTCTAACATGTAGCAAGAAAATGCTTTTTGTTCCTTTTCAAAAATTAACATTTTTTGAGTTGTTCATATTTAGCAATATTAGTAAAAGAATTTTTAAAACAGTATAACTTTTCTTTTGAACAGCCAGTAAAAAAATTATGCTTCCAATAAAATCCATAACATTTGAGAACTATATTTCAAATAAACTTGGAAAATCTCTTATTCTGAAGGTTAATATAATCTACTGACTAAACCAAATTACCTGATCCCACTTTGCAAGTATACCATTTAACCCACATTCAAATTATTTTGCTGAATTAGACAGACCTACTTACAGGTTTTTATTAAAAATAGTTCAAATTTATTCCTGAAGAAGTCTTTCGCATAGAAAGAAGAAATATTATGAAATTATATTGTGGGAGAAATATTATATCTGTATAGTGTAATAAGAATTATGAAGAAATTTGATGATGAAGAACAATAATTCTTCCTGTAGCTGTTGAAATTTTATAGTTATGACAGTAATATGAACTAACAGAATCCTTACAAGAAGGCTCATATAAAATTTATTTTTGGCCTACCATTCCTTCCATTCCATGGGGTAGCAGCAGCACGATACCACTCTGCCTTACCCACTTCCACTGCCCACTGCAGATGAACTGATCAATGATACACTGGGCTGTATTGTGAAAATCACCAAACTGGGCCTCCCAAATAACAAGGGCATTTGGATTGGTCATTGAAAAGCCTACTTCAAATCCTGCAATGCAAAGAACTATTATTAGCATTTCATGCTAATTACAACAAAACTTAAAACCATTATGTACATGTATACATAATTATCAGTGTTTATATATATATATTTCTAAAAATTACTTATTTCAAGATTAATTCAGAATTAACACAATTAATTATTATTGTTTCAACTGTTCAAGCAGAGTATTAAAAGTCCTGGGATTATATATTCATTTATTCTCCTTACAGCAGATGAGTGCAATTTCACAATAAATTAAAATTATTTTCCAGAATAAATCTTTTTAGTTGATTTTAAATGTTCCTATTCAGAGGGGAAGGGAGAAATATAAATCTAATATCTATCGAACGAACTAACTAACTAACTAACTAAATAAATAAATAAATAAATAAATAAATATACTAACCTAAAACTCCAAATTCTGATAAAGAACTATTGCACACAGTGTAGGGTGCCTGATCAGGATAAAGATTGCAGAGAGGACGGTAAGTGACCTTATCTATAGTTTGGTGATGCAGTACATGGTGACGATGGCTAAAAAGGAAAAAAAAAAAAAATTATGTACAATTCCAGACTAGGCTTGGATATATTAAATAATAGAATCTCTTCTCAATCAGTGCCCACCAATTTCCTACAGCTGCTTTAGATTTCTAAAACAACAAACACACAAAGTACTGTGGGTGGTATTTCCAATGTCACATTAGCTGCCCGATGCTTCCTCGCTATGCAACAAGCTCTCCGCTCTTAGACTGGTTTAAGGAAAGCAATGCAGGAAAGCACTACTTCACAATGTGGCATTGGGAATGCCACTCACAGTACTTCTGAAGATAATTCCAGTTAATTTTAATATTTTGCTAATTTTGGGTCAAGGAATTCAAAACATAATAGCAAATAATTCATTCACTGTAAAGAGTCAAATGTCAAATATTTGAAGAATGAAAATTTTAGATTTTTAAAAATCATAATAATGCGTTAGTGTTTCTATTATTAAAGTCTACTATGAAAAAAAGCCAGATAGTTACATTTCTAAAAATAAAAAAAAAAAATAAAAAAAAAAAGAGACTGGGGTAAACAAACTTCTTTTTATCCGATATCGATAAAATCTTTTTTCTAAGTTTTATTGTGTATGTTGAAAGTTCAAGTGTGGGATATTTCAATCAGATGCTACAACAATTTAAAATAGAATAGAATAAAAATTAATAAATCCCCTTTTAAACTAAAACAAGTTATGTTTAATATAGAGAACCCAACTACACAACAAAATTCTGAAGATTCACGAGCAAGAAGAGAGAAAACAGGATAACTAATGGATGATCTGAACATAAGATATATGCATTAAGGAGACATGCAACTGAAAATTAAGTATCATATTTGCCAGCATATAAGATATATCTTTTTTTTTTACCCCCCAAAAATTTTTTTTCTCAAAACTGGCTTGAGTCTTATATGCTGAAGATTGAATTTCTAATTGGAATTTTGATAGGCTAAAATCTATTATTTTATGATTATATATTTTTGTCTGTTTATCATACATGATTTCGAGTTAAATATGTAAGAAATTAAAAATTTATAGATAGCTATAACAAATTAAAGCAGACAATGAACACATTCCTTATAGTGAAATGGAAGTTAATATATTCTATTTCATTTGAAACGCAGCATACTATATTTAACAGCTTGTACTTGTCAATTGTCATTATGAAACCGCACAAGTGTCCAACGGTCTTTCAAAAGCTATAAATTATATTATTAACCCTTAGATCAAAAGCAACATAGATATTGCTATAATACTGCTTTCAAGCTTAGTGTCTTTGCTAATGCAAAGGAAAATGGCAATAGAACAGCAGCACGTTATACTGGAACATCATCAACGAAACAAAAAAAATGATACTAATAAAAAAAGGCTTTGTGGAGAAAACAAAAGCAGGACTTAAAAGAGACTAAATGTAATTAACATAATTTCTGTAAAGGAATTGTAAAATGTCCAGAACTCAAGGAGGAATTCTCTGAAATTATTTTCAATAAATGTACGATAAGATGTTATAATTACACAGAAGCTCGGCTGTAACGCGATCTTTCGGATCCAAGATCTCGAAGATCGCGATATAACCGAACTTTTATTACTTCGCAACATCAAATGTCGTATACCGCACCTTATTATCGCCCACACGATTCCAAATCGATTTAAAATGGTCATTTTGCGATTACCTACATCATTCAGAGCTATGTGAGAGAATTTTATATTTATAAATACATAAATCATTATCTTTTCAACACTTTGATGGGTTATATTAGCCAAAATCGATTTGGTGCCGCCATCTTCGCATCTTGTACAAACGACGAGTCACGTGGATCAAAACTAGGTATTCATACGCCTATTAGATTACATGGGCCTCTTTACTGGTTGTCATTGGCAGAAAAATAGATCTCGATATTCATTTTGGTTAAACGAAAAAGTCCGCGATTCCGGTATTTTTTTAAAAGTATATATTGTATTTGACGCATTTTCATGACATTAGGGTGGGTATAGAGTCTCAATTACTGTAAATAATAAGGAAACAAGCCTATTAATTTACACCTTTGATTTGATTTTAGGCGAAAAAACGGTAAATTTTGCAATTTTACAATTATACATCTTTTCCAAAATAGAAGGGGTCCAAAACCAAATCGCGTGACATCCGAATTCGCGAAATAAACAACCGCTTTAAAACCGAGCTTCAGTGTATTTAGAAATCAGGAGTCAGAGGAAGAGAGCCGTTAACTTCAGGCTTCTCGAAACATGTCATTTTTTAATATTTGTTTTATATGTATCGTGCGGTATTGATCGCATTATCATTGTTATTTCCCACATGTTATTTATCTTCATTCACATTATTTTTTATTATTATTATTATTTTAAAAGTCACAACTAATACACTCACTTCCAAAAGTTAAGCACGGAGCGGTAAAATGCGAAAAAATGGACAAGTACTGCTTTGATTGACATGAAATCGCGTTATATCCAAATTCGCGATATAAACAACCGCGTTATAACTGAGCTTCTATGTATTTTCTAAAAATGTATAATTTTTTCCCCCAAAAATGCACCTGAAAATTAGATAAGTCTTACACAATAATTGATAAATTCTCATTAATGAATTTTTTTCCCCTCATTAATGGAAGCTTTTCGTGATAGTTTGAATTTGTGTGTACAGAGCATGTTAAACGGACACTTATCTGAGACCTTCATTTCAAAATAATAATTCTTATTGACACTTGTCTCTGATGAGTATCTGTATGAAAAATTCTCATAAATTTAAAGTAGAGAATTTCATGCTGAAATTCTTTTAATGTGTGTGACGTTCTTCGAAGAAACTGAATTTGCACCAACACACAGAACTAAAAATAAACAATTATTAATAATATTGACTGACCGGTTTTATTAGCGAATATTCCTTCTAGTTTTTTCAAGACCTTGAGAAAACTAGACGGAATATTCGCTAGTGAAACCGGTCGATCAATTCCTTTATTAATAATTGTTTATTTTTAAGTTCTGTGTATTGGTACAAATGCAGTTTCTACAGAGAATAACAATTTCAATAAAATAGATTACAGCAATTTTTATCATTAGCATGTGATAAAAGCATGTGTGTGTATTGCATTAGCAGGTGTATTGTGATATGTTTCTTTTCTTCATTCTTGCCATTATATTTCATTTATTGCTTACCACTAGATAGGGAAATTATGCATATTTAAATCAGGCATATTGTCAGGAACAAATTACTTACATCTTAAAATCTAGTTTAAATTCTATAAAATACCTGAAAGTTCCTCTCTCTACATCTTGGCCACTCAATCTTACATGAATTCCATCTTTCAATAATGAGCCAAAAGCAAAAGCTTCAGCCAATGCCCAATCTGCTTTTCTTTCTGTTACCATATCCAATCTATTTTTCAGCATTCTTTTGATACCTTGCAAGAAATAAAGAGGATAAAAATGAATGGTAAATTTTAAAGGAAGGGAAAAAAATAGAAGTATCAAGTAAAATGATTTTCTTCTGACAACTCACAAAAAAAAAAAAAAAAAAAAAAATTAAGATGAAATTCACAGAATCTAACTCAAATTACAATAGAATTTTAGATAAAGCAAATTGAGGCTCACCTCTGATAAACTTAATACTGAAGTTTTGCAAATGAATTTAATACCATATCAATGTAGCAAAAATTTCTTTTGCCAGCTTTAACAAAAAAAAAACAACATTACGAACTTAACTGAATATTCTCTGGAATTGATGTTGATGTGAAATTTGGGATAGGTTGGAAATATAATAAGATAGATAAAATGTTTTTTTTTTTTTTAGAAGTCTTCATCAATCTTTTTGATGAATCATTCATTTTCAAATTTGGATCTAACTAATGACTAATTCAGAAAAGAAAGTATATGCTAAGCCTTTTATTTAGCAAAGGTGTTTTTTTACTTAAAATACAAAATATATGAAAGCAATAATCAGGTAGGACATTTTATGAATGTTTATTAAATAATAAAATATTTTTAGATTTCCAACAAATGGCAAATCTAAAATTTATTTCAGATAAACACAAATAAATTCCTGAAACTCCTACACTATAGCCTATAACATATAGAAGACAAATGGGGACCACTACCTACAGAGCAGATTTTGGGTCCCCAGCGGACACAACACACAGAAGAAGACGAAAGAAACAACCATGCCACCGGGATTCGAACCCAGGTACTGGCGCATTGGACGCCACGGCTGGCTGCCGCCGAGACCGCACGACCACGCCAGCACGGCTGAAACTCCTACACTGTAGACATTTTCCAATATGTGTTTTAATCTCTTTAAAACTTTTTCAAGATTTTTGTAAACAAAAATAAAAATATAACAAATTTAAAGAGAGAATTCCTCTCTCTTTAAAAACGATAGAAAAATACAATTTAAAGAACAATAATTAAAAAACATGAGTAAACAATGGATAACAGTAATACAAAGATAGAACTAGCAATTGTAGAAATAATAGATGAAATTGATAATTGGATCCCAAAAGAAAAAAATAATAACATTGTATTCCTAAACATAAGAAGCTTAAAATCAAATTTCCAGTACTTGATTGCAAATATTAATAATAAAATAAATTATATTGATATAATAATATTGGTAGAAGTAAATATAAAAGAAGAAGAAGTTTTTCTATCTAATTTAAAAGGATTTAAAAGAAACTATAAACTAAGGAAAAATACTAGAGGAGGAGGAATAATAATAATATTATACCGAGAAAATTATAATGTGCAAATAGAAAGCGAAGATGCAATAACTCATGAAAATTTAATATGCACTTTTAACAATAAATCTTTCAAGTTGAGAGAATTAATAATTTACATAATATATAAACCTCCACACACAGATAAGAATAAATTTATCAAGGAATTAAAAGACAATATAAATAAAATACAGAGAAATGGAAAAAAAAAATTAATTTGCATAGGAGATACTAACATAAACATAGGGGGAGAAATACACAATAAAACAAGTTTGAAATATTTAAATATGTTATATAATCTTGGCTTTTTGAATCATGTTCATAAAACAACAAGATCGGTCAAAACAGTAAAATCTGAATCTAATACTTATAGATCACTGTTTTTCTAACACAGAGTCTCTTGAAATTAATGCAAACATAATACAGTGGGATATCTCAGACCACTTTGGAATTCTGCTTGAAATTGAAAGGAAAGAAACACACATAAAGGAAAAAAAAATGTATCAACAATGAGAAACAAAATTTTAAAATATATACTGATCTTTTAAATAAAGAATTAATATTTTTAATAGATCAAATAAATGAGAATAATGAAGAAGATCCAAACAAAATTATAAACAAATTAAATAAGTTAATAAAAAGAGCAAAACACAAGGTCAAAAACAAAAAAATTAAAGAAAAAAGTAAAATGACCCCAAAAGAGAGACAAAATCCTAATTATAAAAAGAATTGGATGAATTCACAAATGCTGAAATACATTACAGAAAAAAAATGAATTATACAAAAAATATATAAAAAACAAAAATAATAAAAAACTGGAAGAAGAATATAAAAAGAAAAGAAATTGGTTGAAAAATCAAATTAACAAGTAAAAGAACAAGTATTTCAGGAAAATGATAAAAGATGATCCTAATGCAAATTCAAATGTTTGGAAAATTCTAAACAAAATATAATTGGTAAGCAAAACAAAAATAAGATTTCAAACCAAGTAAACTTATTAGAAAATTATAACAGCAAAATATTGTTTTACCATCTAAGCAAAAACTTTACCCAGAACATAAATGCTAATAATACAAACAATGAAAATAAAAGAAAGATGAAAGATGAAAATCAGGAATCTGAATTAAATTCTATGGTATTAACATTTCCTAACAAACATGAAATATTAGAAATAATAAAAAATCAAAAGACAAAATATTTTTTTGGACCTGATTTAATCAATACGAATGATATTAAAAAAATTAAAGAAAATCTTTCTATCTTTTTGGTTGTACTGTTTCAAAAATTTTATAAAACAGGAATTTATCCGAATTCATGGAAAATTTCATACACGGTCCCAATTTACAAGGGAGGCAACCATAACGATTTACATAATTACAGGCCATTTTCGCTGATTTCGAACATCTCAAAGATTATAGAAAGTTATATATAAAAAAAAAATTACTAACTTCATAAGCCAAAGAAACTTTTAAATAGCAATCAATACGCATATCAAAAAAATAAAAGTACACAAAATCTATTGAGCAATGTAAATGAATGTATAAATAAATCATTAAACAAAGGAAAAATAATTTACATAGCTTTTATTGATTTTAGTAAGGCTTTCGACTCAGTCGATCATAAAATCTTACTTCAAAAAATTAATAAAATGGGGATAAGAGGCAACGTGAGTAAAATTATTGAAAGTTATTTGCATAAGAGAAAGTTTAAGATTAAAATCGGAAATAATATAAGTCGAATGTACAATTCAAGAAGAGGGATCCCACAGGGTTCAAACTTAGGACCGCTTTTGTTCAATATATATATAAATTCAATAAGTAATAACATACAAAATTCAAAAATTTTTCTATATGCGGATGACGTAATACTGATTGCTACAGATGAAAACCAAATTCAAGCTTATAATAAATTACAGACAGACTTAAATACTATAAACAAATGGTCATACATAAATAAAATGAAAATAAACGGGGAAAAAACAAAAATAATGATAATTAAAAACAAAAATAAAAGACTAAACAATAATTTAATAATAAATCTACATGATATTGAATGTTTAAATATATATCAAAGAAGTAATTTTCTAACGAACGCATGTAATTGTAGAAAAGTTGAAATAATTTCAAAATATAAATATCTAGGTATATATATGCACAACACATTCTCTTGGAAAAGTCAATACGAGTTTGTAATGGGGAAACTGAGTTCATATTATTATCTTTTTTATCATATTAAAAACGTTTTCCCATTCAAACAAAAACTTATAATCTATTTGAATTACTCAAATTTGAATTATGGTTTAGACTGCTAGGTTAATATAAATAAACAACAGATAGAGAATATTAACAAATTAACAATGAAAATATTTAATAATGTCTACAAAAATTTTAAATATAAATCAAAAGAAGAACAATTAAGGATAAGAAAAAAATACAGAATATTAAAAATAAATGAAAAATTTATACATAAAATAAGAATTAAAAATTATTTTGAGGTTAAAAGAGAAAAAAATTTACTAGAGGAGGAATCAAAAACAAGATTTAATTGGTACAAAATCTTTGAAATTGATAATATCAAAAATAATTATGGATATAGGTTAATTAACTATGTCAAATACAAAATTTTTAGTCAAATAAACATTAATCAAAAAAATACTCTGACATTTAAGCAAATAAAACAGAGAATGATCTTGGACGTAGTGGATGGATTAATTAAACATTAAGATAATTGACAAATGAATGACTAATGAAATAATACTAAGTGATAGTTAATAATAAAATTTAAGTCTATTTAATTAACTTTTAGTTAATATATTAAACTCTCAGTCACATACCACAGGTATACAGATATTACATACACCTAATAGAACTGATAAACATTAAAAAAAAGAATGTTTTTTTAATTATTGTTCTTTAAATTATTGTATTTTTCTATCGTTTTTAAAGAGAGAGGAATTCTCTCTTTAAATTTATGTTATATTTTTATTTTTGTTTACAAAAACCTTGAAAAAGTTTTAAAGAGATTAAAACGAAATATTGACATGTGAATATTATCCTCGTCCATGTGCCACATCCTGCTCAATCCCGATAAATGGATTCTGCACCTCATTTGCATATTTAGACAACTTCAATTTTTGTGTCATTTACTTCTCTGATGATATTCTTTAATAAATAAACTCAAATGCCTCAATTTTTTGGGTATACAGTCGGACCCCGATTTAACGAATTCATCGGGACCGAAAATTTTATTCGTTAAATCGAGGGTTATTCGTTATATCGGGGTCCAAAATAAAAAAATTTCTGCACTTAACCTTACGGAACAGCCCTAATAAGCTACTACACAAAAATATCCATAATTAGAAAATGTACATTTTTTTATTCAGCAGCTAATAATACAGCGAATAATTACGCACTAGTTAATTTGAAATTTTAAAGTATGTAATGAGTAATGTTTGACAATTTCCTTGATTACCGACTCGAAAAAGTTCTTTTTCGACTTTATGGAGAGAAGAAAATACAGCATCATTTATATCTTGCTGCATTAGGTATGTTTAACCAAACTAACAAAAATTTTTTTTTTTTTGGCTGTTAAAATAATTCGTCAATTCAGGGTTTCTTATTCGTTAAATAGGGGTTTTTGTCTTCATTTTAATCGGGAAAAAAGAAAAATTCGTTAAATCGCGAAATTTGGTAAATCGGGGTCTGCTAAATCGGGGTCCGACTGTATTATGAGGGGCGTTCAAAAAGAAACGAGCCGGAAGCCGAGGAACAGAAACTAGTACAGGTATGTCAGAAGTATTGGCCCTGGCTGTTGAGGCACTTGTCCCACTGCGATACAAGGCGATGAATGGCTGTCTCGTAAAATTCCCAGGGCTGCGTTGTGAATTTAAAAAAAACCAGTTCACAACGTCGTCGTCCGACATGCAGTGAAGCCTAAGCAGTGAAGCCTATGTGAAGCCTTTGGGAAGCCTAAGCAGTGAAGCCTATGCAGTGTTCACCGTACACTTGTGACATTCTTCGATGAATGTCCGTTCCCCCTACTCCTTCTGCTGTCAGAAAACGAACAACACCTCTTTGCTCTTCTTTAGACGCCTCCATTGCACTGTTTCACTGCTTACAATGTGAATGACCTCGTTGGACGATTGACACATGCTTCTGCTAGCTTTTAGTCACGTGACTTGCACCCGTGACCCTCTAGCAGCGGGCTGTGAACTTCGCACTCACTCGTGTCGGAACCAATCTTGGTTACACATGCAACGATATTATCCTTCTGTCACCGGTTTGCCCATTACACACTCCGGCTCGTTTCTTTTTGAACGCCCCTTATATATTCATTTTGCAATATCCTTTAAATTTTGTGAGCAGTGTAGATTCACTAGCGGACATTCAAAATTTTTCCTAGTTCCTACCTTTCAGATGCATATTTAATGTTCACTCAACCCTCTATTTTTTTTTGCTGTGGATAAAAGGCAGATGAACATCAGACTGACTACCTAATATCACCTTTGTTCTGTTGGTTATCATCCATACTTTGTTGGGCTTTCTAGGCCTGTCGTGGGATCCTGTAACTTTTAAAGTTATTAGACAGATGGCAACACTTTCGGAGAGCATTTTCAGATATCAAAGGCAAAAGTAAGAGGGAAGCATGTATTACTATAAAGTAATTTTCTAATTAAAAATGGCC
This sequence comes from Thereuonema tuberculata, assembly GCA_023159025.1. Taxonomy (NCBI): domain Eukaryota; kingdom Metazoa; phylum Arthropoda; class Chilopoda; order Scutigeromorpha; family Scutigeridae; genus Thereuonema; species Thereuonema tuberculata. The sequence goes on along the minus strand of JAFIDM010009631.1, from coordinate 328,637,063 downwards.
TTGTTTCATTCAATTTCATTCACAAAAAGCTTTAAAGAATATGGAACTAATTTTTATTTTCCTGCTTAATGCATTTGGAAAAACTGAGTATTAGGAGGATTAGAAAGAACAAAGTTCCTGATAAAATATCAAAATTGGGCAAAGGAGGGATATGTTCTAAAAGATCAGGATTTAGTTGGAAAGAATGATGCCAAATTTGAATGAAAAAAAAAAAAAAAGGAAAGGGGGGGGGGGAGAAGATAGAAAAATGCACATTTTCAGAATTACAAACTCTCTGTTGATGTGAGGACCAGGACCTAGAAACAGCTGCTCTCGTCTTTTAGCACTCTTATCAGTCATGAGGCATCCAATTACTGAACAGCCAAGAGGATATGATGGGTTATGCATCTCACAAGTAGTATTCAAAGAAATACACAGTAAGGAAATTCACTACAACATTTGACAGGTAAGCTATCTGTCTGGCATAAAAAGCATTTCAATAAAATTTCACTTCTTTAGAAGAAAGCACTGAGAATCTGAATCATTGGTCCAGAGTGGACCAAGTTTTGATAATTCCAAGACAATAAAGCAGTGGAAGATAAAGGCAATTTACTTAAATAACATGAACTTGCTGAAATGGAAAAGAAACCATTGAGAAGCAGATGAGTACAGATACATAAATGTCATCTTGACAAAGATGATGCAGTATTGATTTTGACATGAACGACCTTTAACTAATGGCATTTCTTTTGTTGAGGACAAAATGAAGTAGATGTTATGATGCCAAATTCATAGGAATTTGAAGGTAACATCCCAAAGTTAAAAGGAAATCAGTAATGTTATTGGAATGATAAAAAGTTGGACTTTAAGATCTTCACATGGAAATGGCAAATCAGAATGAAGCAGTTCTATCTCCGTGTTGAAGATTGAGCAGAGTGTCCTTCTCTTAGTATCTGTGAGAAAATCCAGGGGATGTCTAAATTGGAAAGATGATCTGTTTTGGTAATTATTGAAACCTCATGAGCACATGTGCAGAGGTGTGACAGTGGCTATTATATTAGTGGTGAAACAATACTGTGATAAATGCCATTACAACAAATCACTGTGATATGAGAATTCAGTCAAACACTCATCTTTTTAATTATCAGAGGATAATGCTTCTTTTCAATATTCAGAGCAGAATGCCAGAGGCTGTGTAAATGCATTGAATATAAATTTCATCACAAATAGAGCATTAAAAAATGTAATGTAGGACAGAGAGTAGAAGCATCCTTTGAAAGGATCAAATGGAACAGAAATGTTTGGAGGTGCTGCATGACCAAGGTGAGGTCAGCCTGTGCTACTTCCACCAAATATCTGGAACTGGTGAGGGGTCTTGTAAGACACAATGTAGATCTTAGTAGTCACATTACACTGAATAAATTAAAGAATGCTAACTTTCTGCTCTGAATCAAAGCTTGCTTCATTGTTAGAAAGATGCCCGTTGAGGATTTCTAGAGTGAGCATTGCAATCATTGGATTAGAGTATAGATGTAATATGTAATAACGTAAGTAACAAAAAAAAAAAAAAAAAAAAAAAAAAAAAAAATTGAAAATCAATCCCATTCTAAATTTCTCAAATCTCTTTTATTCCAGCCTTTTATTAGTCTAACAAATCCAGGATGTTGCATTTTCTGTTCTAAAAATTAACATCAATTAGATCAAAATAATGTACATCATCAATTATTCAAAGAAACAACAAACTAACAAAAACATTATTTTAAACAATATTAATTATATATTTCCAAGATATTGCTTAAGTTTGTACTTACCACTGTGAATTACAAAATTTCCTGGTGGCGGTGTGCTGAATTTTTTCCCAATATGGCGCAGGGTCTCTTCTTGAACACCTGTCTCTCCACATTTCAAAGGATCCTTGCCTTCAAAGAAACCTTTGGAAACAAAATTCATCCATTTCAGAAACACTAAAAAAAACTACTCAATTTTAATTAAGTATTTAAAAACTTGGAGATAAATTTACTGTAATTGACATTTGTCTACACAAGATTTGCTATATATAGGTCAGATTTTGAAGCAGCTTTCTATTTATTTTAAACACAAAACTTAAACTCCATTTTGTAAGCAAATTTCTGAAATGTTATTCTTCCACTTTTTTCAATTTGCATCTTAAAGTGAGGAAACTTCTGAAAAACTATCTAATTGGCTGATGACATTGTTTTCTCCTGGAAAGGCAAATGAGAAAATTCATCTTCCCAGTTTGGAAGTGATGAAAGAATAATTTTTTTTTAGCAAATTTCCATAGGATGGTTATATTTTAGATATTTCTCCCTTAAGATATTAATGTCTGTCAGGCAGTAGCCTTTGGAAATCCATTTAATTCAATCTACACTGTCTGGCCACCTTATTACACTCCTGCTGTGCATATGAATGTCTGGACCAGTCATGCCTCACAACAGCTCTTCAAGCCGGTGGGAGCAGTGTCATGGTGTGGGGGATGTTTTCTGGCACATGTTGGGTCCATTGATACCCCTGGCGGCACGTCAGGATGCTAGAGCATACCTAAACATCATAGCTGACCAAGTGCAACCATATATGTTAACACTTTATCCTCATGCAGATGGCTACTTCCAGCAGGATAATGCGCTAGTGCATGAAGCCCGCATCACTACGGAATGGTTTGAAGAACATTTCGATGACTTTTCCTTGCTGTAGTGGCATGCTCAGTCTCCGGATCTCAGTCCAATTGAAAATTTGTGGGATGAGCTGGAACGGGTTGTTCACTGCAGGCCTACACCTCCATCAGATATTCAGGAACTGCGTGACACACTCATGTCTGCATGGTACATAATACCTCAATAACGTTTTCAGCATCTTGTGGAATCTATGCCTTGACGGATTCAGACTGTTTTGAGGGCTAAAGGAGACCCAACATGCTACTAGGTAGGTGTACCTAATAAAGTGGCCAGACAGTGTGTGTGTATATATGTGTGTGTGTGTGTCTGTGTATAATGAACGAGCTTGAATTACGGCTTGATTAATAAAACATTGTGTTCTAGATTCAAGAAGGCAAATTTTGTACTAAGTTGATTAATTTAATAAGCTTAACTTAATGTATAATGGGTTCAAGTTTTAATCATTGAAGTTTGTATTTAATCAACATTTATTTAATCCTTTAAATTAGCCAAATAAGATTTATGAATATTTATTTATTGTATTCCTGAGTTGATTAATTTTGTATTAGGCCAAGGTTGAATTTTAATCTGCATAAACACTCCAATATAACTCTGCTAAGTTTAAAATAAGTTAATAATATCCATTATAAACACATTAAAATTTGAGACTGATGTTCAAACTGACATCTCAAGAGAAGCCTGTGTCACGCTTTTTAGGCATCATCAGTTGAGAGTAGTCAGAATGAACATTGCAGGTCTCATAACGGAGGTGGATTTGAAGTTCAGTGGGAAAGGGAATGGAACCTCTGTGAATACAAACTAAAAACATAAAAACACATTAAAAATAAATGAAAAGAAAATTCCTGTACTGGGCTCTGCCAGCCTCAAAGAAATTCTTATGCGCATCAAAATAAAGGAAACGCGCCTAAAAGTGCCTAATCTTTTAGACGCTTTTCCTTTATTTTGATGCACATAAGAATTTCTTTGAGGCTGGCGAGCCCAGCACATGAATTTTCTTTTTCTTTATTTTTAATGTGGTTTTATATTTTTAATTTGTATTCACGGAGGTTCCATTCCCTTTCCCACTGAATATCAATTATACTTCATAAATTGTATTAAAGTTGAATTGAGTAGGACCGTAGACTTTCTATGAGAAACTGAGAATTTTATTCATGATGGCAAGTGCAGGAAAAATTGAGGTGAAATGAATGTAAATATGCAAATGCATTTGTAGAGAGAGTTATCAAATGTAAACATTTGTTAAAAAGAAAGAAAAAGAAAAATTTTAACAGTGGAAACAATGCTAATCTTAATAACATAGTATTAATAAACAAATTAAATCCAGGAAACTTAAAATTATCTAATCTAACACTTACCTGACCAAGGGGAGTCGAGCCAATGCTTGTGAAAGACTTGTGTTTCTTTGCCAGCATTTTCATATGCTTCATCACAAATCTTATCATACTTGTCTTTTTCTTCCTAGAAATAATAAAAAAAAAGCAAAACAAATGAAAAATTAAATTGCTGAGATTTTCAAAATTAAATCAATTAGGAAACTAATAAAGCAAAGTTGAACAACAACACAATTATTCTCTTTTCTGTTTATGTCAATCCCATGTGGTCTTAACAGAATACTGAAAAGATTTACTGTAGAAAATAGGAAGAAACAAAAGTAGAAATCAAACCATGCTTATTTGTATAAAACTTACAGTAATTCTAAGACAATATAGAGAAATACTGAAAATCCAATAACTTTGTTCATTCCAATAAATAACAAAATGAACAAAGAGGAATAGTAACTTCAAATAATTTCAAGGTGAAGTGACAAATAATAACAAATAATTTATTTGCAGAAATTTCAAGGTAAGTGGACTATATTTGAACATGTAAATGGAGTTAAACAAAGATAAAATTATGCCCCATATTGTCATGGACCTATATATAACTTCAATTTCTTATCTAAGTAAATGACATAAGGCAAGATATCTGCATGATAAAATTTTTGGAATTCCTACAACATTGTTTGAAAATTTAAGATTAATGTTGAAAATGGAGGAAATAAAGGCTTGATTAGGGGCAGTAATAAACACACAAGAAGTAGAGAAATCCTCTATAGAAGAGGCAATTTCCAGGAGTTCAGAGTATTTAGACGAAGTGCTACGGAGTCTGGAGTTATGAGTGGAAGGAGTGTCAAAACCATGAGAGTGCAATAGGTCAAGTGATAAAGCATTTGACTGAGGGTACTTAAGGAGTCTGGTTCGACAGTAGTTGGAGATTTTTATGCTGATCCATAGTATGATCCTCTCCGCTAAGCTGTACGGAATACCTGCCTACAATTTTCTACTTCTCAACCCAGAAGAAAAAAAATCATAATGATTTCTCAAAGATGCTTTTATTCCTTGCATGTCAAATTTTGCAATCAAATTAACCATATTTTTCATTAAGCAAAACCTGCAGTTAGAATTTTTAAAAGAAAAAAAGCAACCACATTTTAAAGTTATTTTTATTGTTTTAATCTGATTGTATTTGAGTATATATTATATTACATTTGATTGTAGTTACTAAGACATCTAAAGAATTTTAAAAGAATTTATCAGATCAGATTTTTTTTCCTTAAGTTTTTTTCGCAGTATCAGCTGTAAATAAAACTACGCAAAGCATTTTTCATCAAATAAATGGAAGTAAAATAACAATATGTTAAAACAGAAATGCAGATTTTACTAACCTGAACCTCTTGTTCTGTAACAATATTGTCAGTGATAAGCTTCTTGGCATATTTATCTAATAGTGGCAATTGATTTCTAATTTTGGTGTACATGAGAGGTTGTGTAAACATAGGTTCATCACTTTCATTGTGGCCATTACGACGGTAACATACCTATAATATTTAAAGAGAAAATTGGAAGGATTATATAATTCAATTAATCACAGCAAATAAAATTTTATTTTACTTACTTAATAATAAAAATAATCTTCTAATATCTACTTTAAACATTCAAATGTTTCTTTTAAAAATGTTTGGTCGTAAAAGCTGCAACTAATCTCATATTAAATATTGTTAACTGGACATCATGTAAGTGAAGCAATCTTCTCCCTCGCTTCATTTAGTAATCTGCAAATTCTAAAGAAATAATCCTAGGGACAAAGGATTAGTCTGAATGACAACACAATTTTTTGGTAGAACAAATCTTCTTTATAAATTAATAAAAATCTTATTAAGAAGACTTCTTAAGAATAAAAATATAGACAGATAAAGAATCAACAATGAACAGTTTCTCACATAGACATATTCTTCCACTACATCAACATTTGAATGAAAGGAAACTAACGAAAGAGACTTAAGATCATTCAGCAATATCACTATTTACTTATATAGAATCAAAGATAGATACATTAAAAAACAGTTAAAGGGACAAAAATGTAAATACAATTTACCTTAAAGAAATATTATGTTAAAGAATGTTTATAATTAAACTTTAATATACTACACGCATTAATGTATTATTGGATTGTAGACGATGTATTCTTCTATAAAATATTGTTTATAATTTTATTAATTTTTATTTTTTCCCTTGTTAAGTGTGATTTCTGATATTAAGATTAAAAGGCTTTTTTTTTGTAGTAAATTATTGTATTCTCATAAATCTTGATGATATCAGCATCATTTCAGTATATAATATATAATGTAATAAAGTAAAAGCTATAATAAAATTCTAACCTAATAAAAATATTGTTTATGTTGAACAGAAAACAGAAAAATAATTGCAGGAAATAATGGAAATGATGAAGCTTCTCTGTAATAACTTACCAGGTCAATGACTACATCCTTATGGAAAGTAGCTCTCCATTCAGCTGCTATATTGCAAACATACATTACAGCTTCTGGATCGTCTGCATTCACATGGAAGATTGGAGCATTTACAACACGGGCTACATCAGAACAATAGGGCGAGGAACGAGAATATCTTGGATCAGTGGTGAATCCAATCTGTTTAGAACACAACAATGGTAATTAATTTTAGCAAATTTAAAAAACAAAACAAAACATAATATTCTTTCCCAACAATTTTGTAATTTTTACTAATGCTATTACAAAATTCACATGACAATCTGCTGTCTGTTTTCTAGCTGTCTTCCAACTGTTCATAATAAAAAAAGAATAGAATCTTATGGTTTTTCTATTTACATTGGGAGGTTATTGATCAACTGAAGAAACAAAATTATGGAAGGTAAAAATGAATTTCTTTTAATTTTACTTAATTATTTGACAATTATCTTTGTCATTATTAATTTTTAATACAAGTAAATAACAAAACAATCAGTGTTAACTTTCAAACATTTTCAGAATTTCTTTACAGATAATGTGGTGATCATTCTGAAACAATCTATAGAGAGCACTACTTAACAATACTCCATATTCATCATTATGTGTTGTTATAGATAAGGTATGTTAAGAAAATAAATAATAACAAATGCATCTACCATAAAATAGAGGCAAAAAAACATTAACAGGATGATCCTTTTGCAAGAAGTAGGTTTGCATTTTAATCTTGCTCAAAGGCTCAAATTACATGGACAATATTTAAGGAGCCTGCCAAATTCTCGTTATATTTCCAAAATAATAAAAGCAATGTTTAGTGAGAATAACAATTAGGAGCAAGCTGAAATATGACTTAATTCTTAAAATGATTATTTTAGTGCAAAGTAAATATGTTTATTTTTCACTGAAACAAATTCTGAATTTGTAAGATTTAAGAACAATTACTGAAGGAAATATTTCTAGATATGAAATCATTCATTGGCCTTAAAATTTTTCACATCTGTCCCCGATTGCAGTTATTTGGGATGATACTAGGATTCAGCACTATCCAAGGCATATCATTACCAATAAACAGTTTGGCCTGTAAATAATTTCAAGTCTATGAGGAAAATAATAGACATTGACAATGCCTACTCTCAGTATCCATGGAGATGTGTACTTAATCATTTCTTATATTAATATAACAAAATCACTTTGCCAAATCTTATTTTTGTTTCAAACTTCACATGCTGAAATTGCCCCATTTTCCCCTGCCCGTTTGTTCCACTGTATTTAAATTTAGTATAAGTTATGATGGAATGGATGCAATGAAGAACTTGCAGATGATTTGTTCAGGATAACTGATGAACTGATTTCATTTTGGAGGGCAGGTTTAAAGGAGCAAGGCAAAAAGACTACTGCAATCTTGAAGTTTTCAATTTGGTTTCAATGTGAGTGTGGGATTGACAGAATCAAAGTGGATATGTCTATTTGGATAACAAATGATACTATTAAATTACTGATTCCCTACAATACATTTCCTGTTGCCTCAGTTGTAGAATATGAAACATTAACTGTATTTCTGTTGGTGGGGTTTGAATTTCTGTTCTTTATCTATAAATTCTGGGAAAGACATAGGCTATGTTCAGATATGCACGGTTGACAGGCTGATCAACTGGCAGTTTGGACATTACAGTTGATCAACTGCACAGCCATTTGCAAATGCCGGTTGATATTGATTGTCAACTATATCAACCATCAAGAGAGCATTATCATCCTGACAACCAATATGAAGACCATACACACTGCATGTATTTATATTGTTGTTGTCATGATTACTCAAGACAGGGCACTTTTCTCGATTTGTTATTCGATTATGTTGTTGGAACTAGATCCTCTGCATGGTTCTATTCAATAAATATTTTTTTGCACAGCCTACTGCCTATATCAGTCGTTCATTGTTTTTCTCCTCATCTTATTAAGTTTTATTAAAATTGAAATTAACGAAAGTAAATAATCCAATGATAGTCAACCATTTAGGTCATTAACTGGTGTGTTCGGATGCTCTGGTGGAGATGGGATCAACTCTGACATGAGTGGCTCAACCATCCACCTTTAAACATTAACTGTAGTTGACGAATCCAAACACAGTCATAGTATACTGCCTTTACAATTAGTACTAATGATGCTGTCTTTTCGATTCTACCATACAACTGCACATTGAGATTTGTTTTCCAAGTTATAGAAGCTTTATCTGTGTGAAAAGGACCAGATGTAGAATGTTCCAAGAATAGGTTTAGAATATAGTGATTTTTTTTTTTTTTTTTCTTTAGCAGTAACATAATGACAGTCCAATAACTTTCATAAAAACAAAACAGATAACTTTATTAAACAATACAAATACTTGTTTATGGGACTGGCTAATCTGAATCTATAGCAGACAATTTTCATGCATCTTGAAAACAAATGCACAATATTTGCCACCAACAACCGAATCTACAATTGCACTTATTGCACAAAACGTAATCCTAACAACAATGTAATTGGGAATATACCAAATTATGAAACAAGATAGAAATAATGATAGTTTTTCTTAATTAGCCTTATTTTGTCTAAATATAAAACAGTAAAATGTTTGTCAACTATACCTTATGTACAATACAACACAAATAATTAAAATATATATTTGTACCTGGTTGTTTACAACAACATGTACTGTTCCGTGAGTTGAATAATCAGGCAGATCACTTAAATGGAATGTCTCATACACAATGCCTTGTCCAGAGAAAGCTGCATCACCATGAAGCAGCATGCTCATTACCTGAAAGAAATGCAATCCATAAACATAAGTATAAATCAAGAAAGAAACCACAAATGGACAGTAAATATGCCTTCGCACACTGAGCCAACATCAATGGGAATTGTGAACAGCCGCTTCTACCTTGATGTTTGGCTCAGACTGTGCAAAAGCTAAGGGAAAAGCATTCTTGATCCCAGGAATGACTGCCGAGATAATAAACAATCACACAAAAAATAATTCTGTGAAATCCACAGTGTTAATCCCTTGTTCTTTCACTGAAAGGCACTAAGGAATTTAATTATAAATAAGAAACATCATAAGTACAATGAAAAGCAAGATTTTACGTCCATAATAATTCATAAATCGAGAAAAAAACCACAACTGAACAGTAAATATGACTTTGCACACTGAGCCAACATTAACGGAAATCCTGAACAGCTGTTTTATCCTTATTAGGAATCATCCGCAGAATTTACTCTTGATGTTTGACTCGAAAATGCTTTTCCCTTAGCTTTCGCACAGTCTGAGCCAAACATCAAGGGTAAATTCTGTTGACGATTCCTAATAAGGATGAACAGCTGTTCAGAATTCCCGTCGATGTTGGCTCAATGTGCGAAGGCATATTTACTGTCCAGTTGTGGTTTCTTTCTTGATTTATGAATTATTATGGATGTTAAATTTTGCTTTTCGATAAACATAAGTATTTTCAAATTTAATTTAGAACAATGCTGCCCAACCAACAGCCTATGAATTAAGGCAAAATTGATTGTAATCAAAATATACCAAACTAAAACTTTTAATAAGTATTATATTAAACAGCACTTTGTTAAATTTGCTATTTGTTTCCAACACCCACAGTAAGACATTCATGTTTTTATTGTACATAAATATTTTATGATATAATAATAATTTAGATTGATAAAATGTTATTTCCATTTGAACAAAGCATCTTAAATTGCTAATTAATTGACAAAAGAAGAAGAATGAAAAAAAAAAAAAAAAGAGAAAAAAAAAAAAAATTAACTCCACTGACTTTAATAAAATTACCAAAAGTAAACTAATCAGTGAAATAACATTGGAAACAGTTTTAAGAATAATCAGATGGTGGGCTGGTAAGACATTTTTTTGTATATGAGAAATAATTTCCTATTTTATTATTCAACAGAAGAAGGTAATCCTACTTTTAGATTTGTTACAGAACTACTGATCAATTTTATATGCAAAAATTTTGTCATATATTTTAGATACATCCTAAATAAAAAGAAATGGGGAAAATAACACATTTTTGTAGTACAGTGAGTACTGAGATTCATAACTAAAGCTGTGCAACATTTTCTATACAATGGCTGAAAATTCAATGTGTAGAAAACTTCCATCTTAATCTGAAAGCCTTACGGAAGCTAACTGATATAAACTTACATCATTGTGATCTCAAATGGATTTGCTGTGTGATACAAAATTAAGACTGGTGATTTGCAAGCCTTTCAAACAACAGCAGAATATAGAAAATTTTGATGGGCAACAGCAATTTTAATTTTTTCTAAATCCCCAATTTGCCATTCATTTAATTAACTATCCATCTATTGTTCCTTCATTAAATTAACATATGTTAACAATTCTTAAAAGAGTATAAGGTATAGTTTTTATACACTTAGTTATATTTGAGAAAGCTTAAGTACACTATTAAAAAAGTAAAATAGTATTCAATAGTATTAATATTATTGATATTATGAATATAATTTCTCTGGCTTTCCTCAAAAACAAATTCACTTTAATTTACTCTCCTAAAAACTTTTCAGGAAAAAGTACTTACTTTTTTTTTTGGGGGGGTGGGGGGGAGAATAAGAGTATAAAAATTCCAACTCACTTTAAGAGCTTGACTGGAATCCTTTTTATGCAGAGACCAATTCTGGTGATGGAGTAAATCAACAAATGAAGAAACTGTTTCAGAAGAACTAAAACAAAACAAAAAATAAACAGTGATACCTTTTTGCCTTCTGTGTCACCCCGATAAAATTGTTCTGCCCTAGTTTTACCCTGTACAACTGGGTCTGCAGCCTCTAAATGAGATGGATTAGCCACTACAGCCAAGCGGATGTTTTTGTTGGTCATGCGGTTGAGTCTTTCAATGTATGTACCCAGATGATATTTTACATCACCTGAACCCTAATTCAAAACAAACAAAAGCAAATTAATCAAAATGTATTTATTTTTAATTACAAAGAATTTATTATTATATTTATTTTATGAAAATAAAGAAATACTTCCAAATCTATAACAAAAAAGGGCAAATCACAAATGTAAATTCCGGGATATAGCAAATATTTATTAATCCACAATTTATTTTACAAATACTTTTTCACCTAAAAATGCCACCTAAAATTACATATCTTTAAAAGAAATTAGAAGAACTATTTTTTAAGCTATCATATCAGAATTTAGACTAATTCTATTTTAAATTATTTCTGAACTACTGTTTCTCGTTTGTGATTCAAATTAAACAGAAAAATGAAGGTATTCTTTAATTACTTATAAAAATATGGCCATACTTTTGAAAGAGATACTATTGAAATAAACAAAGATAAAATAACTAACATCAAGTTCAAACTTTTTGTATTTTTTAAATTTTTAATTCTAACATTTTTTTTTTAAAAAGCTTAGTGTAAATAGAAAAACCTTTTTTTAATGCAAAAATGAAAATGTAATTATAATTTACTTAAAAAAATAATAATATGGCATTGGTTTTAAATACATCATAAATTGTTTCACACTATTAAAATTAAATTGATAAAATAATACATATGATCAGTGGCAGACTAAGGGAGGGTGGCCAGTGGAGGGGACGGTCCGCTCCGGGCCCCATCGACATTGAAGGTTTCATATTGATTTCAATAACATTTCATTAGAATCCTTTATTTCGAATACACTATTCAACTTCATAAAAAGTTACTAAAAATTCAGAAAAAAATGTAACTGGTAACACTGTAGTGTGAAATAATGCCTCAATGCACTATTTTAACTAAGAATTGATAAATTTTTATTGTAATAATTGACGAAACATTTCATATACAATATAATAAATAAATAAATAAGTAAATAAATAGAGCTGCTTAATTTTTATCATTTCCTTAAATACAAAGAACAAGAATCGATCTGTTTGAATAAAGATTTATTCTCTAATAAAATGAAGACATCGGAATATGAACAGAAATATCAATCGGAAAATTAGGCTAATTTCATACATGCAATCAGAAATAAATTTCAGATTTCTTAATTTGACATTCTTAAAGACACTACTTATATCTTTTAAGAATTACAAAAGTAACTGTAAAATACTGATCGTATATTTATTTATTTAGATATACTTTTTTATAGAAATTGAAACTTTAATCAGAACTATCAGATGATGCAGATTTTAACACTACAAGATGAAGTTCATAGATCGATGTTTCAGTGTCTAGATCGATTTATCCAAGAACTGTCCCAAAGGTCCTCTGCAATGGAAAAAAATATCAAATGCGTTTAAAATTGTTCTATCAAAGTTCTTAATGAAAGCCTCAGATAAGCTTAACCTTGTATACGAAGAGTCTGATTAAGAAAAAATGGCGCAAGAAGTAAAAAGATTTCGATGACATATAGGCACTACTAATACTACCACAGAAGGAGTAGCATGGACAGCCAAAGAAGTTCTTCAATTTATTGGTAAACGGGACTTCACTGAATCTATTCCAAACATATTTCTCATTTTAGAATATTTTGTAACAACTTCTGTCTATGTGGCCTCGTGCCAAAGAAGTTTCTCAAAACTTAAATTAATTAAAAATTATCTGAGATCAACGATGAGTGAAGAAAGACTGAAAAACTTGGCCTTATTGTCTATAGAAAATAAAATAACAACCACTTTGGACTTTGATGACATAATAGATAAATTTAGTAAAGTGAAGGCTCTAAAACATGATTTACTGTTTAATTACTTAGTTTAATTTGCATAAAATTTCTTTTGTTATATGTAACTGTGGAAAATTTATTAATTTTAATAAATAAATGTAAGTAAATTAAATGGCTTTAAATATATTTTTTTAAAGTGAAATTAAAGTGGTGGTAATCGAAGTTAACGGATTACGCAATTAACAAAACTATCTGCAGAGTTACCGGAAATGAGTTACCTTAGAAATTAGGTTGCTATAGGAACGGTGAAGCCAAAGAAAGGCAGAACAATTGGAGCCGACCTAGAAGACGGTTGCATTAATATGATGCTAGGATGCAGCGGCAATACGATAAGTTATCAGGTCTCAAATCTGATAGAGCTAACTAAGCTTTGAGATAGCATCAAGCTCCAAGTAGATTAAATTAAAGTTAGTAAGCATTAATTTATTGAGTTTCGTTCAAGTTTAATATCCGATGAAACATGGCGTCCGATCAGAAGGAAACTGATGGGAAATAGATTCATTCAGGAGCAATGAATACCATATCGGGGCAGGTGATAAATCTGGCAGTAATATGGATGGATCATCGCGGTGCGACATTTACCAATTGGCGAGTAAATGATTCAACGAACTCAAAAATCCTGTAAGTAGAATCCTATTCCTAACGGTTCCGGGGACAGATCGGAACATAGATGACGAGGCCTAGATTTGTTCGGCATGCAAAAATAGCTCACCCTAGTAGAAGTCGAATAAGAAGACAACAGGGACATATTTAGTGAAGATAGAAATATGATCTTTATAGACTAGAACTCTTAAATGTTTAATCTAGATAGAATAGAATAATAAAATATTATTCATCTAGTAAAGTGATAATGAAGCTAAGTTAGGCTACATCGTAAGACTAGATTGTGCAACGATCAGGATAGATTTATTAATAGAAATAAATAACTGTGGAACTATTTTAAACAGCGAATCTTAAATAAAAGTGTTAAATGAATATAGCATTTAATAGCTGTTAGGAAAATAATTCAACGTAAGTGATTATTAAGAAAGTTGAATAAGTGCAAATAAATTATCGATCATCAGTATAATGAATTATTGAAAGTAGAATATTTCAATATTACAATCAGAAGAGTTCTAATGCATACTAGATAAGTTAGCCCGGAAATCCATACAAGTGATAAGGCTAAATAAATAATATTAGGGTAACTAGAATCCTATATTAAATAATCATACTAGATTGAATAGTTATAAGATTATAGGATTAGAAAAGGTTTACGAATTAAATCACACTAAGTGAAAAGTCAATTAGGGACGATTATCAGTATGGGCCAATATTCAACGTTAAGAAGATTAGAAGATTAACGTGGACGAATAGCAGTGATAATCAAGATTGAAATATGAACTGAGTGACTGTGAACTTTAGAAGATTGAATTAGAAACCCATGTAAAGAATATTTGTAATATTATGTTATAATATATTTATAAAAAAAAAAAAAACATTACGTTTCCACTCTCATCATTTCACTTACTTTAATTGCTCAACCACGTCCAGTAAATTTTATACAACTCTGCTAAACTAGTAATTTAAATGGTATTTAATAATAGTAACTAAATCATTTAATATCTCAACAGTAACTGTATTTCCTTTGTTATGTATAGTTATGTAAACCTTTGTCAAAAGTAAAATGATTTATTCAAATGAAAGGCTGATTTTCTTACATTTTTTTTTTTTCTCTATTTAGTTAAATTATATGTGGTTAAATATTTTCATTGTTCTTAAAAAGGGATCTCAAAATGAAAGGCCTGTCACTGCATATGGCATGAAATAGCAGTTTGAAAACTGAAGTTTTCTACATTTCAACATTGTAAAGAGCCATACAATTTATGAGTAGATTGTAGATGAATGCAATATTTTTAGGTTCTGCTTACTAAAGGCTAAAATTTTTTTTTAAAGCTTGGGGGAAAAAAAATTGCTTATTCTCCTCAGTGCAAAGAGGAGAACATATCATTTAAAGACCCATCTTTTCTTTTATATACAGTCAAGGCCTAAGCTATACTTAAATGAACTGATTATGAACTTGGGTTTACAGTTTTCACGACACTAATTTTAATTAATAACATTTTAGTATTCTTGTGCAACTTCCATCTTAGTTTGTGAGATTGAACATGTATGCTAATATCTAAAAAATATGATAGTCAGCACTGAGTATCCTTTTGTACATTTATCCTTACTCTATATTTAAACCCTCTTTGTTCAACATAAAATCTGGCGAGTGTTTGCAATGAAAATTAAGCTATCATGCTAAATTCACTTTTTTTTATAATAAAAACTAGCAGCAAAGCCTGTTGGCTGACAGGCATAAAAAAATCTGAAAAATCGTTTTATTATCAACTATCAAATATAAAGCTAATGTAATCTAAATACTGTGCTAATTTGTGAACGAAGCTTCTACGGCAAAAATGGTTTTGAGTTTCGAAATCAGCGTAAACAACTCAGTAAGTATGCCAACTTTCATTAAAATGAATGCAGTGGTAAAAAAATTATTTGGTTTTTAACGCATGTTTTGTTAGAATTTCGGTTGTCGAGGTCAGTTCCTATGAATAAATTTTCATGGAAACAACATGGAATGACACAATGAACTAATATTTTCATCCAATTTCAGTACTTTTGATTCAATGGTACCATGGAGAACCATTGGATCTATCTTAGTAGGTTAATTATATCGAGTTACAGACAGACAGACAGACAAACTTAGTCAACTTATATGTGTGTATATATATATATTTCATTCGATTGATGATTTGATTTGAAATTTTTTTTTTTTTTTTTTTAATGTTCATTAGACCTATTTAGGTGTACTTCTTACCTGTATACCTGTAATATAGGTTCTGAGAGTTTAATCTAAAGGATCATTTCCACCCAAAAAGAAAAACGAAATACCAACCATATCTAAAGTTTAATTTATCTAAAGAATAAGTATTATTTTTGACTCATAACGCCGAAAGGCATTTAAAACCCACCTTTGTATAATCTAAATACTGCGCTAACTTGTGAACGAAGCTTCTACGGCAAAAATGGTTTTGAGATTCAAAATCAGCGTAAAAAACTGAGTAAGTATTCCAAATTTCATTAAAATTGGTGCAATGGTAACAAAATTACTTGGTCTTGAACGTATGTTTTGTTAGAATTTCAGGTAAAATTTCATGGAACCAACATGGAATGACAAAAGGAACTAATATTTTTTCCAATTTGAGTACCCTTGATTCAATGGAACCATTGAGAACCTTGGATCTATCTTAATAGCTTAATTTTATCGAGTTACAGACAGACAGACTTACGAACTTGGCCAATTACATAAGTTGATACTGAATGATCACTAATATAAGAATGGCCATTTCTCCAAGGAGTAAATTACTGTATCAATATTATTATTCCCCATTTGATTTTGACCAGAGATTTTCCATAATTTTGTTATTCCTGATAAGCTTTAAAATTCACTTAATTCCCTGTGTAATGAAGATGGGATTTCTTTCTCATGGATTAAAATTAGACAGGTGTAGGGCTAATCACCTCCATTGTCAACTTTAGGAGCCTTAAATTCCTGCAAACGAGTAAGTCTTCTTAGCCTATGATCTGTTGTCATATTATTATTTTTAATTTAATTCACGCAAATCCATTCAAAAACATTAATAAAAAGATAATGCATGGCAAGACTGCTTAAGCTTAATCCTCTCACTTCCCTCACTTTCAACATACCTTCCCTCCTTGTGTCGTCCTAAATGTTGTCTTTATGTCCTATATGTTTGTGCCATCCCTGATGAAGGAATACGCGCAGTATTCCGAAATTGTCGGATTATTACCATATTATTGTCATGTCATATTATTATTTTTAGTTTAATTCATGCAAATCCACTCAAAAACATTAATAAAAAGATACTGCATGGCAAAACTGCTTAAGCTTAATCCTCTCACTTCCCTCACTTTCAACATACCTTCCCTCCTTGTGTCGTCCTGAATTTTGTCTTTATGTCCTATATGTTTGTGCCATCCCTGATGAAGAAATACGTGCGGTATTCCGAAATTGTCGGATTATTACTGTGTTTATAATTCTCTCAACTTTTTGTAAGTAAGTGCGTTTTATTTATTTCCATTTTTCTTTAGAAATAGAAGTACGCAAGAAACATTGAAGATAACAATAATATTGAACACCAGTATGGGTTAAGAAGTCGACAAAATTCCAACAAGCCACATACACCTAGCCCCTGAAGAACACGATTAATTGGTTCCGTGTTCTTTGAAACCGTTTTGGGTTTCAACACTACAAAAGACAAGATTCCATTTCAAGTGTGAAAATAAAAAAAAAAGTTAAGTTTTAAATATTTTTTTTGTTAAATATAAAACTAAAATTTTTATTTTTTGAATTCATATTGGTAAACACTTCTAAGAAATCTTGTATTACATAATTCAAATTAATTTTTAATTAGTTTTGAAAAAACGTTTTATCTTAAATTTTTATTATCAAAATAAAAGAAAATTATAAAACAAATTATAAAAATTATAAAATATAAAAAAAAAAATTATATATGTATTTTATTTTTTTTCAAAAGAATTACTCGAAAATCGTGTTCTTTGAGTACCATGTAATTCGGGGGAAGGTATCAGTGTTCTTCGAGTACCGTGTTGTTCGGGAGTTTCTTGTAACGCATGCCATTTGATCAATATATCACAGTGGGCTACAGCATTGTCAATAATGAAACATTGGGAAATGAAGACTGTCAGTTATGTCTAAGTGAAATGATAATACAGAAGACCACAAAAATTTATGGAGAAAAATCTTTTATGCCTTGAATTTCTTTTTCTTTTTTCCCTATAGAAAAATAAATAATATACTTAGATTTTATTAGAGCAACTGAAACTATTTTTTTTTTTTTGGTAAGGAACAGGCTCATATTTTAAACTCTAACTAAACTTATTCCTTTTTTTTTTTTTTTTTTTTGAGAACTCTCCAAGCACTGTTATATAGACATTGAAGAAGTTCTTCTACTTAAGGCAAAGTAAAATGGACCCGGAGTTCTGGCGTGAAAAGCCTGTCCATAAAATCTGAACTGAAACTGCTCGATTTTAGAAAATGGCATTACAAAATTGGAGCATCTGATCCAGAATCCTGATCTGAATTCTATTAAGTTTATATGGAATGAATAGGTCTGGCAATCCAGTGGAACAGGCACTGGGCTGTTGGCTGTAGACAGGTAGGTTCAACTTCTGGCTGAAGTTGGGATTTTACATAGGTTATTGCTCATCAGGACAGGACCTAGGTTTCACCCTGCTCTTTGTAAAATGGGAACCAGGTTCTCTTTTCTGAGTATAAAGGCAGGGGAGCATTGGCCACCCAATCTAAACTAATCCTGATGGTCAGTGAAATATCACAGTCTATACTTTCAGTGCCCCATGAGCCATGAAAGCTCATATGAGAAATACCTACCTTTATCTGGAATGAAATGGAATACCAGATCTGGGGGAATATATCTTCTTTCATTGTTGCTCACTTTTAATTCTGACATCTTACTATCATCATTTGTTAAATAGCTTCCACAAATAGGATCATTATAATCATTCAGACTAATGGTGGCCACATCTTACAAACTGCCTTAATTAAAAAGTTTGTTTCTTTACAATTACTAACTTTCAATATTTTTGAAAGGATAGTGTAAGTGTTTGTGTCATCAAACATAGTTCATTAACATAATAAATACTTACTTCATCAGCAGCTTCCAAGGAACTGAAACGG
>JAFIDM010009631.1:328582212-328592870 GCA_023159025.1 Thereuonema tuberculata | reverse complement strand
CTGCAAGGGGGAGAGGTCACTGTCTTTTCCACAGTGCCGATCCTGGCTTGCTACGAAGCTACACCCAAGGCTGCAAGGGTGAAGAGAGCACTGTATTTTCCACAGTGCCGATCCTGGCGTGCTGGTGGTTCTTTTTATACATGTTTGTTTCCTTTTACACAATTTTAAAACAAAGGCTAAAAATTTTCTGGGGCAGCACCCCCACTAATTTTAGCTACGAGCCGCTACTGCTGATTATAAAGCAAACAATGATCATAGAATGGTCATTCACATGATCAAAGTCATGGTGTTACTAATGCCCCTGGTGGCAGTTCTGAGTGGGAAATTGCAGCCCAACTGTAATCAGTGGCACAACTACCCATATAGTGCCACACTAGTTTTGTCATTACTGGATCATTCATTCTAGGTGCACTAATTTTTTTTGGCATTGAATATATTAATATTTGTAAAAAAACAGTGTTATATTAATAGATAGAAATAATCAGAAAATAATTACTGTAATGAAAAAAAAAAATACACTTTTTAAACTCCTGATGTGAATGAAATGAGCTCTTACTGGATATGTCACACTCTGTCACAAGACTTTCTATCTAGAAGGCCTTGACAATAAGGTAAAACATTTTATGAACAAAATATAAACCTAAAAATTATGAAATATCAGAAACATATTTTTTAAATTCTGTCTCCTCAGTCTACATTAAAATTTTTATGGGAGTTCAAATCTCACGTGCCACAACAGAGCTGCCATTCTTCTAATTGTAAATCGGCAATAATCAGAATTCTGCACATTCAGCAATTAACTTAATTCTGCATTTTATCAGTCTACCAATTGATAATTCATATCTAGCAAAAAACTTTTCAGAGTAATATCAAAGACTAGTAGAGTTTTTACCAGCAATATTTTCATTGAATCTTAGGTTAGTTTTATCATTTCTGCACAGCCCGACTTTTTGGTTTCACAATTATGGTAGTGTTTATATGAGTTGTATGTAAAGTATATTTTGTCTACATTAAAACAGATTTTTTTTTCCCTTTTTTATCTCAAACCCAAGGAAAAAAATCATCAAGAGCAACTATTAGATATCTAAATATGATAATGTAAATTATTCTAATGAAATTGTCCCTGTAACTAAATTCTTAAAACTAGTGATAGGGATTTTAAAAGCTCTGTAATGGTAGGGTTTTAATATCTATGTTATTATTTATTTTCTTTATAGTAAAACAGTGTTCTTACAACATATAACATAGATATGCATTAATATTTATAAAGAAACTGTATATTAATAGAAAGAATTAATTAGAAAATAATTAATTTCTGTGATTTTTTTTTTTTTTTTTTTTGAGAGAGAGGTTGTAGAATCAATCAATTCTAATCACAGAAGCTAACAAAAATAATCCAAAATTAGACAACTATCTTAGCAATTACTGATCAATAATCTAGCATTTAATATATTTCAATAAAAAAAAAAAAAAAAAAAAAGTCCTCTACACTTAACTTAAACTATCTACTCCTCATTTCATTCATTACATTTTTCTTTTAATTAAAAAAAAAAAAAAAAAAAGTCTTCTCAAAAATATCTGTATGACTATTAAAAGGCTTAATTCTGGGATAATATTGGTCAGGGATTAGCACTTCATTAATAGTATTATCCCTTATTCATTTTTTTTTGGTCATATGCTGCTACCTTTATTTTAAACGGTTTGCAGTATATATTTAGTTATTGCATTTTCATCCTTCTTTAATAATTCTAGTAATTTAAACAGTCACAGTACCTTCTGAGAATACAGATGAGAGACATTAGTTGGCTGAAGTCATATTGATAGGTTGTGGAAGCCCCTCATTTTGATAAAGAATGCATCATTAAAATATCAGTTATACAACAGGCAAACAGGATAATTTGGAACTGGTAATGGTTAATGGGGGGAAAAAAATCAAGTTTTCTCCTATAAAAGATGAGAAAAATGTTATTAATAAATTAAGTTATTGAATATAATCTTCTATTTAATTAGAATGAAAAATTACCCATTCCATCAAACAGTAAGCGCAGCTCAATTAAATGTAAACACAAAATAAGCAGCTAAACTTCAAGAAAATTTCAGTATCTATGCAATGTAATGTGTTCTTTTAATAAAAGTGGTATCTAAAATAAAATTTATCTCCTTACTGTGAAATTTGAAGTTTTCATAAAAACCTCTTTTTCAAATAGGTCATGGATATGTAATGTGTAGGTTTGGAAAACAATTTGTTTACACCTATGCATACATGCTTATGAACTGAATGGTTACTCTAAAGATCTGGCATTCAAATGAAAAAGTACAATGCCATTATGGATTAGCCAACTGCTTTCTTTTATTTGCAAGTTTAGAAGATGTAAAGCCATGGAAAGAAGTGGGAAGATTATACCCCTGTAAATACTCACCGATTTATAAAATTCTTTCATGTTCACCATTCTTTTATATTAAGATGTATATAATTCCAAACTCATAATAAAAAAAAAAAAAAAAAACTTATCATGATATATAATTAAGGACTAGCCTAGGTTTACAATCCATTAAAAGAAAGAGTAATCTGAACAGCTAGGCATAAAGAACAGCAGTGCAATAGCAAGGTCTTGGCATTTCCAATTTCTTTCAGGTTTCAACTGTGATTAAAGGATGGATGGATTATCTGCCAACTGCCACAGATGTATCTTTACAATAATACTTACATTAATGATCATGTAATTAAGGCTTATCAGTAATGGAGTGATTTCATCTTCACAGATGAATATCTGCAATGTGACAGCAGAAGCAGCACAAGTGGCAACATATGGCATTCTACAAAACACTGAAAGAAATTATAGCAGTGGGTTGTGTCTTTTGGGAGCTGGACGAGTATAATGATTTCCATGAGGAAAGAAAGATTTCGATTTTTCATCATGGGAAAGAGGTTTCATCAATTTCAAAAGTTAATGTATCCTTACACCAATCTTTATGGGTGATTCCATGTCAAGTGATCCAAAATTTTAGCACTTTCGAAATTTATTATCTTGGATTTATTTTTCAAATTTGGCTCACCTAATGTACCTTCAGAGATAGTAAAAAATCAAAATTTTTAGATTTTATAGCTACAGTAGTTTTTAAGCTATGGTGCTCCAAAATCCCCCCAAAATTGGAATTTTCCGCTGACATGGCATTAAAATAAAGTATTATTCAAGCTAGAAGTGAGTTACAAGGTTGGGGAAAATGGCATTTTGTAGTTTACTTTATAAGCTTTCCCAATGATATATAACATGACTAGTTTTGGACATACTTAAATTTCAAGGTCATGCCATAAAATTTTTGACCTTGAATTTCTCAAAAATCTAGTTTTTAAAAAAACTGAAAAAAAAAAAAAAAAAAATCACACATAAACTTCTATATTTTAGCATCATTTGTGGAAAGTTTCATCATTGGATTATGGATCATATAATTGTCAATTTCATAGGGATCATATAATTGTCAATTTCAGGAAAGTACTAAAAAGGAAAAAGCCAGCCATTTTAAAACAAATTGTAAATTTATTTCACAATTTTTTATTTCTTGGACAAGGCCCACTATTTGTTTTAGTTTGCAACCGTGGTATTTATTATATAAACATGTTAAAATAGGTTAAATAAGTTAACATAGTGGGGAGATTGTTAAAAATTATGAAGAACATTGGGGTGGATTGGAGAGATAGAAGACTAATAGCAGAATTATATTTAAAACAATCAGCAATAATTTTACAAATGGTAAAAACAGAAAGGAATGTACAATTGGAAGAGGGGTAAGACAGGGATCCTGTCTGTCTCCGGTACTTTTCAATATTTTCTCAGGAGAAATGATAAAAGATGCTTTTGATTAAAATGAAAGAGAAAAAAAAGGAAAATCTTAGTCTGAATAAGGGACTCAGTATTGGAGGTAGACAAGTTAAAAGTATAAGATTTGCAGACGATCAGGCAATCTTAGCTGAGTCGGAAAAGGATCTGCAACACTTATTGGAGAGATTTGAGAAAGCATGTACAAATTATGGTATGAAGATTAACATAAAGAAAACAAAGGTGATGAGGGTTGCTAGAGACCAAAAGAAAATAGAACTGAAGTTGAATGGTGAGAAGATAGAAGTAAGTAAGTCAATATAATTATCTGGGAAGCATCATTCAAGGGAAAGGAAAATGCGACATAGACATTAAGGACAAAATTAGAAAAGGAAAATTTGCATTCTACAACAGGAAGAATTTATTTATTAATAACATGAATTTAAATCTGAGGAAGAGACTAATAAAATGTTACATTTGGAGCATAACATTATACAGCTCGCACAATGAGGAAGAGAGATGAAGAGAGGGTAGAAGCGTTTGAGATGTGGATATGGAGAAGGATGGAGAGGATTAAATGGACAGATAGGATAACGAATGTAGAAGTTTTGAAAAGAGTTGATGAAGAAAGATCCTTAATAAAGACTTTAAAAAGAAGAAAGAATAATTGGATTGGACATGTATTAAAGGGGAAAGCCTTTTGAAAAATGTATTGGAAGGAAAAATTGAGGGAAAGTGCCCAAGGGGAAGAAGAAGAATAATGATACTGGATGATATGGGAAAAGAGAATGGATATCAAGTATTGCAAGAGAGAGAGAGAGGAAAATGGAGGAAGAGACTTCACTGATTTTATTGTTTGTTGCCATGGACCTGTCATAAGACAGAATACTAATGATGATGAGTGTGGAGAGAGGGTTGGGTAAGGTTTAGTTAGGTAACTCAGGAAAGTTAGAAAAAATGATTACTTAGGACATAAGATAGTATGGTTCCGACATGAATAAGCAGTCTGCAATCATGTCTATATAGGCAAGATACTAAACCTACAACAAGCTAAATCATAACTTTTACAATATATTAACATTTATGCAACTTTTAACTACTACTTTTTATTTTAGTTACTTTATGGCAACTTTCATAATTTGTTTTAGCAACATTTTGAAATTTAAAGTTCAAGTTCAGCATGTGAACATTTCAATTAACAGAATGACACACTTCACACATTTATTAAAAAACATGAAAAAATAAAAATACAATCAAATACAGCAACTAAAGTTTTGCCAGTGGACGCTAGTGTTGATGAGCTGATAACAACACACACAAAAATTCTTTCATTTAAAGGACTGAAGCTGGATTACATGTGGCAAGAAACTAATGATGAAGCAGCAGCAATGGAAAGGTCTGTTTGTAAAATGCCAAAGAAAATAAGGCTGGGGTAAGACAGGGATTTTCACAGAAACCTTTTGATTTCACACAAAATTATGCCTTTGTTTTACTAGATGAGGCCCAGTCTTTTCATTGGAACAATGACCAGGCAACAGTTTCCAATAGAAGTCCATTACAAAGATTCTGATGAAACCATTAAAATTAAAAAGTCTTGTTTGTATTTCTGAATGTTGTAAGCATGACACAGTTGCCGTTCATTTATTTCATATTTAAAATCTACTACTTCTCTGCAGCACAGTTTGAAAACCGAAAATACTTCTCATATGGCACCATGAAAATGAGTTTGGAATCAAGGCTGAGTGGCATTTGTATGCAACAGCCCTTGGTAAAGGAAATTGTGATAACCTGGATGGAACTGTGAAAAGACTTGCAGCAAGGGCAAGTCTCCAACGACCTTATGAAGAGCAAATTATGACACCCACGCAACTTACTTGGACGTTTACATGGAGTCAAGCCAACAAATTATCAATTATACAAAGTTTCTCTCTGGAAAAGGTTTTAAACAGATGCTCTCACTAGCAGAAGTGAAAGGATATGTAACATGTGAGTAGAACAATATAACTGGTTGCTTGATGTAGTTTTAGCAAAGAATGAAACAACTGATATGGTGGAACTAAAACTCCTGCACCCTGAAGGTCCTGCTCCATCTTTTACATCAGGTCTTTAAAACTGACAGTGCCAATCTACGAAATCCTGAGCCTAAACAAACCCAGATGCCCAACTGGCTGCACTTACTATCTTTTTAAGAAAGAGATCACTTAGCAACTGCAACTCTTCAAAATACTTTGCAAGGAACTGATGAAATTGTTAACATGGAATAAGAGATTACCACAATGCAACCTTTTTTAAATGTTCAATTATTTGTAATTTTTCAATAAATTGGAGTTCATTTTAAGCATTTTCTAACTTTCCTGAGTTACCTAACACAACCTTTCTCCCCGCTATATTAGCTTATTTAACAGTACAGTTGCAAGCTGTGGGTCTTGTCCAAAGGTATAAAAAATTGTGAAATAAATTTATGATTTTTTTTTAAAATGGCTGGCTTTTTCCTTTGCATAGTACTTTTCTAAAATTGACAAAAATATGATCCCACTGCAATCCCATGATGAAACTGTCCACAAATGATGCTGAAATACAGAATTTATGTGTGATTTTTTTTTTATTTTTTTTTTCAAAATTTTTAAAAATTAATTTTTGAAAAATTCAAGGTCAAAAAGTTAATGGCATGACCTTGAAATTTAAAAGTATGTGAAATTAGTCATGCTGTATATCGTTATAAAGCTTATAAAATAAGCTACAAAATGCTATTTTCCTAACCTTGTAACTCACTTCTAGCTTGAATAATAATTTATTTTGTAATTCATGTCAGCGGAAAATTCCAATTTTGGGGGGATTTCAAGGATCATAACTTAAAAACTATCGCAGCAAATAATTTAAAAATTTGGATTTTTTTTTTTTTTTACTATCTCTCAGGGTACATTAAATCAGTCAAATCTGAAAAAAATCCAAGAGGGTAAAATTATTTCAATTGATATATTAGTTGATGGATGACAATGTTCTTCTACACTGATGATTTATATTCACCAACTATTACTTTGAAGAGATAATTATCAAAATGGAAAAAAAAAGTATTAGTTTGGCTGCTGTATTCTTTTTCAACCTTAAGGTTAAAGCTGTACTGCTACAGGTCCTTCGGTGTGCGGGAAGTTTAGGCTCAGACAGATTCTTGATCAAGGGACTAGTTGAGGTCAGATGATCAGTCTGACACCCGCTTGCCTTTAACCCCGAAGTAAGAAACTAGGTATCCATTGACAGAGGACTGGGTAAACCTTAGGGTCCATCTGTAGGAGAAATAACTGTGGAAAAATTCCCAATCACCACCAGGAATTGAACCTGGGTTCCTCCAGTCCGCTGTCCAGTGCCTACACCTCTGAACTACTAGACTAGCTACTTTTTCAACCTATGTCCCATAAAATGTTCATGGATTGGCTTTAGAAGATGAACTAGTACCCTTCACTCACCTTCCAGGACTGCTCAGATTCATTGGTGCCTTCATTTGAGGATAAGAAACAATACTGACAGATCTTATTAATGCTATACAGGAAGTTTGAGCAAAGTGCAAATTAGAAACTTCCCATTCAAGCAGCATTCCAGATAGTTTCCTTGAAATCTATGCAAGTCTTAGCAATGCATAACTTGGTTTAATTTTAAGTTGCTGGCATAACAACAGCAATCGCAAATGGAAGAAAGAGAAATTATCTTTAATGAATGAATTTTCAGTTTCTTAATTTTTTTAACAAAAAAGCAAAAAAAAAAAATAAAGAAAATAAAAGAAAAAAAGTAAAATAGAACAAGCATAACTAATTTTTGCTTGGAAACAATTGCTGCTTTTTAATAATGAAATCTCAAAAATATCAACAAACTTTAACATGCAATCATAAAGATAGGGTTTTCTGTGATTTAAAAAAAAATCAATTTGCAGGAACAATCAAGATATATAAATCTTTTGAACTGTATTCAACACTAGTGGAAACAGAAAAATTACTACTTTTAAATAATGCTTTTAGAATTGTAATTCAATTTGGAAAAGACAAAGGAAACAATGGTTGATCAAAATCTTAGTCATTGGAGAAATTAGTTATAACTAGTTAATGGATTGTTGTAGATAGTGTCAAATTATGATAGGAGGGAAGGACAATATTTAGGGTCAAATTCAAAGTACCGTACATTCAAACAGCCCTATCTCAAAAGCGTTCACGATACGATGCAAGTTTCTTATAAATCGGTCATTTAACCAATACTTTCCTAAATATTGACCTTTCCTCATGGGACCCTTTATATATACATACATACATACATATATATACAGTATATATTATCCGAGTTAATGTGGACCAAGACTTACTCGGATAACCGAAAAACTCGGTTAAAGCAAAAATTGTAAATAAAATAAATCGCGTCGGTTTAAATGTATATTTTAACAAATACAAAAGTTATACAGATACACCACATGCAATTCATATTGTTACGATAATTAAAGAGTTCTTTTACTTAAAAAGTCCTTAATTTTATTTTATTTTACGTTACTTTGGCGTTTTTCTGCAGCAATGTTTTTAAGCATAACAGGATGGCTGGTGTCGCTTCTTCTTGTTCTATATATTCAATAGCACTTTCGATAGCTTTTAGTCCATCTGAATGGGAGATTTTCATATGTCGATTTTCATCATCACTGTCTTCATCATCCTCTCTAGATTCATTTTCCTTATTGACGATCATTTCATCTGTAATGTCTTGTTGTTCGTTAGCATTTATCCACGTATATTCTCTTCGTTGGTTGGTGAGATCAAGTTTAGAATTTTTTTTGGTAGTTTTAAAAATGGAAAATGAAGAACCAAAAAAAAAAATCCTAGAAATATTTGATAGCTCGGTTAAAGCGTAAACTCGGATAATTGGGGTTTTACTGTATATATAAATGATATGCAAGTTACTTTTTAAAAAATAACCGAGATACAGCTACTGTGTGAGATAAAGAACTTTGCAGTTCCTTTTTTTATTATTATTTTTTTTTAAAAAACAGCCTGTTCCAGCTCATCCCACAAACTTTCAATCGGGCTGAGATCCAGGGACTGAGCAAGCCAGTGCAGCAAGGAAAAGTCATCGTCCTGTTCCTCAAACCATCCCATAATGATGCAGATTTTGTGCACCAACTGCTGGAAGTAGTCATCTGCATGAGGATAAACTGTTAACATGTACAGTTACACTTGGTCAGCTACGATGTTTAGGTACGCTCTAGCATCCTGAAATGCCTCCAGAGGTATCAATGGACCCAATATGTGCCAGGAAAACATCTCCCACACCATGACACTGCCCCCACCAGCATGAAGAGTTGTTGTGAGACACGACAGGTCCAGACATTAATGTGCACAGCAGGGGTGTACCTAATAAAGTGGCAGGACAGTATATATATATATGTTGGGTTTGTTTTTTTTTTTTTGCGATACTAGTGTTGATTACCTTTCTCTTGAAAGTTTAAATTTCCTTGGCCTATCTAATGCTTAGACTTCTTAGATTTTCAAGTATGTATATTTTCAAACTCTTCACGGTATAATATCAGCAGTAACCATGGAATTCCGTAACAAATTAAGCAGTGAATTTCCAGAATAGCTCTTCAATATATTTCCAGGCCTTATTGCTTTTTAAAGGCAGTAATTCTCCAGGCCCAGCATAGCTTGGCCAGCACTGAAAAATCTGAGCTTTATTTGAGTTACTAACTTTCTGAAACGAATACAAATTGTCTACATAACTAATTTCAATACCGAAATGGAAAAAAAAATACATTTTTAAGATCAAAAGTTTAACAGACTCACTAGGAAAACAATAAATGAATTCTTAGTATCATTTCAAATTCCAACAAATTTACTATTTGAATTAATGTAAACATTTTTTTTTTTCTATTATAAAAATCCTATATAAAGTGATCATTCAGACTCATTGTAAGGTCAGTGCTTTTATTTTTCTTTTAATCATGACAATAGGATAGTATTCATTATGGACAGTATTCAGTATGATTGAACGAATGTGTTGTGATGGATGCAATCTATTTAAGTATATAAAAGAAAACATTAGTTTTCCTGCCCGCTACTCCTCCAAAGCCATAAGACACAAATACAAATAAGGTGTCAAATGTTACATATAATATAGAGAATGGCTACTTTTTATTTTTCATTTATATGGGTCAATCAGAAGTCATGTGACGTTTTCTTTGCATCTATCTTTGCGAAATAATACGAATATAATTCCGTTTTTGTATTAGAAACGATTTAAGACATCGTATCACCATTTTTAAGTCGTCCCTAGCCGTTTCTGATAGTATCTGGTTTTAGTATCAAAATTCAAAGATGGAAGCCCGCATGTTTGTTATGTTTTGAGAAAAGTGCCAACTTTGAATTCAAATTCTTGCTGTAGCTTAATACATTCATTAAAATAAAAATTATAATTAGAAATTAGGTGTTATGATGGTTAAATCAAGGTTATGAACGAGATGCTGAGACAATTTTTTGGCTAGTTAGAAGGATTTGAATGCTTGTTGCCTACAGGCAACAGTATGTGTTTAAGGGTCTCTTCCCGGGTATGGTGATGTTGATGTGCATTATCCAGTTTTACGTGATTATTGGTGCCAAGATTCAGAATATCACAAATGCAGATATTATGCCACTGAACCGATTTGAATCGAGTTGTTGTTTGTTGCATTTCAGTGGTAATTTAAAACAAATTCAGGACAAGAGCAACCAGATTATGACAGCATATAATAAAATAAGAGAAGTTCTGAACAGCGTCCTCGAAGTTTGTCAACATTCAAGAGAAGCCTGAAATGCTTAGTATTGATGAGCAAATTCT
>JAFIDM010009631.1:328558294-328582112 GCA_023159025.1 Thereuonema tuberculata | reverse complement strand
TCGTAATGTCTGACATGACAGGAATGGTGTATAATTTTGAAATGTACCTTGGTAAAATTATGCCATGCTCGGATTATTCTGATATAGGTGCCAGCGGAAACATTGTTTTCCGAATGTGTAATGTTTTAAGTGAAAATAAGAATCACAAGGTGTATTTCGATAACTGGTTTTGTGGCGTACTTTTACAAGTCAAACTAGCAACGCGAGGAATTTAGGCATTGGGAACTGTCCGGGGAAAACAGATTCCCTGGCTGCATTCTTGCAACTGAATTGACACTAATAGAAATGGACTTGGAAGCATTGAAAAATAAAGAACAATCATTTAGGGTACCACTGTAGCAGTAACAAAGTGGTTTGATAGGTGTTGTACTACCGAGTACATTTGCTGGCTCTCTTTCAATGGACACTGTAAATCATTGTGATCCGAGTAGCAAAAGCAAAATACTAGTAAAATGCCCATACTGTATATCTCTCTACAACCAGTTTATGGGAGGTGTTGATACCACTCACCATTTCATTGCTCTCCATCATTCTATTTTGAAGATACGCAATAGTATAGGCGAATATTTTACGACTTCATTGACTTAGCTTACTTCAATGCTTGGTGCCAATACAAGAATGACTGTAAAGAGTTCGGAATTGATGAAGCCAAAGTGAAAAAAAGCTCAAAGTATTCAAGAGCGAAGTAGCAGTCGAAAACTGCCAATAAAGAGAAAGGTTAGTCACCCAATAAACAATCCAGAGCCTAAAGAAAATAATAATAAAAAAGAGAATGCCTTTGATGAATCTTCCCATAACAGATGTCTGAAATGACGGGATTTTTCATTGGTCTACATTTTATGAAAAAACAGGTAGATGCAAAGGTACTCCATGGGTGAAATGTGAAAAATGCGATGTATATCTGGTTTCACAAATTCCAAAAATTGTTTTCAAACCTTTCGCTGATGTTTCTGACTTTCATTTTGTTATCTATTTACCTAATTAAAGGTAATAAATGCTGTAATTTACAAAACATCAATTATGTTTTTCAAAATTTTTTATCCCTTAAATGCATGGTGTTGCCTATAAGCAACAAAATATTATTTTCATAATTATTCATTATGTAAAAAAAAATTTCCAATAAAAGTTCTTTAGAATAGTCCATAAATAACAAAAATTACAACAAATATATTTTTTTAAACAGCCATCATAATTCATGCAACTTAGGGTTAAGGTCAACTTCTAAACCATTCATTTTACATGACCAAAATGTAAAGACAAGTTGTTCCTATCATTGAGATGAACTTTTCCCTATAGTCAAAGGTCACATGACTGAAAAAATGACCTCAGAATCCAAGGTCATGTGATCATTGAAACTTTTACGGGTTTGCTAGTTATTGGCATAAATAATAAAATCGGTTAAATTCTAATATTTTTTTTACAATACAGTAAAACCCCGATTATCCAAGTTTCCGCTTTAACCGAGCTATCAAATATTTCTATGATTTTTTTTTTCGCAAAATAATCTTCGTTCGTCAGTCATATGACTTCCTATCTGGAATCGGGGAATGGTTTCGACACCAACAATCCTGGGTTATCCTTAAAAAAATGCCGAAACATTGCTGCAAAAAAATGCCAAAGTAAAACATAAAACATAAAAAAATTAAGGACTTTTTTAAATAAAAGAACTCTTTCAATATGAATTGTATGTGGTGTATCTGTATAACTTTTGTATTTGTTAAAATATACATTTAAACCTATACGATTTATTTTCTTTACAATTTTCGCTTTAACTGAGTTTTTCGGTTATCCGAGTTAGTCTTGGTCCACATTAACTCGAATAATTGGGACTCTACTGTATTTAGGAAAATCTCTCTCTGTCTCTCAATCCCATGTCTATTTCCACATCATAATTATGCTACCAACAAAGTCGGGAACAATTTCAGAAATAGTTATTCTGTTATCTTTAAATCTGGACTTGCCAAAATAGTTCTACATGGTTGTCATATTTGTTTGGAGAAGATTCACATACAGTGAATGAAGTGAAGGTAGAATACTATAAATACTGATCTCAGTATTATAGGCTATCTCTCCACGTGTACTGTATAATCAAGAATGATTCTTTTTCATTCTATATATTCTGATGAAATATGTAGAAGACCTTTACTATTTCTAAGATGTTTTGACCAGATAATTATAAATGTTCTTATAAAAAAATTGCTTCTTTTATTACTATTTGAACTTTACTATTGATGTAATAATGTTCGTTTAAGAGACTTTACTTATAACTTAAGCAAAATAATACCAGCTTTCTATCCTTAAGCATACTAAGACTACTGACAACTAACTGATCAATTATAAATTCATATGAATTTAACTCTTTATAATTACAAAAAAACTTTAGTCTTCATGAAAAGTGATATCCTCTGTAATAAATTCGAAGCAGCAAATGTTTTGTAATCATACGAACATTTGTAAAATCAACTCAATCAAAATATATGTGTGGAATTTCAGCTACGATTAAGATACATTGTAAAAATACTAAAACTTTCCACAGACAACCTAAATCGCTCTATTCCTACGTAATAAATCGTTTTATTTATAGAAAATTTTATATTCACGATCAGTGCACATCCAATACCACAATTAATTAAATCTTTAAGTAAAGATATGTATCTTATAAAATTTGAGCAGGAAGAAAACAAATTTTCATCTGTAAAAGCTAAAATTTATAAAATATTTCAGTTCGAATGCTGCGATTTGAAAAGAAATCCTAATCAACATTACGTTCTATTCGTAGATTCTACGATATCTCGAATTTAGCCATTCAAAAAAAAAAAAAAAAAAAAAATGAATCTTTAATAAATTTTAAGCAAATCTGTTGAGATATTGATTAATAGAAATGCGGGGAAAAAAATAAAACTAAATTTTTAGTTAATTCGGGAAGTTGGAATCCCTAATTCTACACATAGAATCCGATTTACATAAAACAAAAAACTATAATTTAAGTTTCTTTGCTGGCTAAACGGATGTGATTATCATTTCTTTTTAGATTAAGTGCTTCTGTATATTTTTTTTTTCGTCCTGTTTATTTAATACCTTCTAAGAATCTCTATTGAACCTATCAACTTACCGATTGGAACATTTTGAGGTTACTAATGTCTGGTTGTGACGTATTTCCGGTTTCTTTGCCTGGATGAATCGATCGCACTCCAGCCAACCAGCAACCGTGTCTATAAACACCAACCAGATTTGCGGTTGCAGTAACGGCGGTTACTTTTTAACCAGTAGCAGCCGACAACATTCCCAGCAGACGACACAATGAACGCATTTTACATACATTTCTATTTTACTCTACAGAGTTGCTTTTTATTCGACGATTAAATTAAAAAATATATTTTATTTCACTTCTTCTTTCATATACACACATGAGGCTAACTAAAAAAAAAAAATTACGGCCAATAATTTTCTTTATTCTTTTTTTTTTTTTACTGGCTGTGTTGCATGAAAGGATAGTTATCTTATTTTTAGTTACTTGTGATTAATAAAGCAATCACACTGCCATTGAAACTATTTTTTTTTTTAACTTAAAAGTCAGTCATTTTATTTTTCCTCCTTTGTTGTAGTTCAAGATGGCTGATGAACTTAATTCAATTTGTAACAAGAGATTCTCTTAACTATGTCAGCCATCTTGTAACCATAAACGCAAGGGTTGGGGAATAACCAGGCTCTTACATCAGCGTAACCAATCACGTGACAACTATAACCGGAGCGGTAGTAACCACAACCGCGGTTATCATTTACAGAAGCACCCCTTCTATCAATATTTCTGTTAATCTCTCATTATCTTAAATAATGAATATTAAATCTTTTGGTTATTCCATTGCTTGAGATTTGGTACGATTAAAAATAACCGCAGTTATCGTTTATAGATGCACCCACAGTAAAGACATAATTCCCTGTATAAAGTTTAAAGGTAGGTCAGGAATACAAAAACAAACCGTATTCATAGCGGAACGTATGTCCGCAAACGCCAACCGAATGCTAGAAGACGCTGTTTGGCAGCACATTAGTTGAGCACAGTGCCGGCCCAAGGGTGGAGCGAGTGGAGGGACCGCTCTAGGCGCCGAGTCGGGGGGGGGGTACTAAAATCCCATGGCGAAAAAAAGATTCGACTCGCCATTATTATCGATTTTATTTCTTTGGAATCGTGAGAGCGCCTGAATATAGGGGAATACTTTTTTTTTTTTTTTTTTTTTTTTTTTTAAGTACATATAAGCTAGCTAACCAGCTGATTGTGAAAATAAACCGACACCGACTACCCGTTAGCCGTCCGTCTCGGCGCTACGGTAACCAAGTTCGCGTCGTTGACGTGATTTGCCGTAGGCATCTTCTTACATTAGCAAAATGTCCAGGGATGAAGACTATCCGCGAAATGAAAATGATCGGCAGTTTTACAATTCACACTTCCAAAGAATAATGCCAAACAGAGAAAAATATTATTGGAAATGGTTCGTATATTTAGAATCTTTTTCGAAAGTGTATTGCTTCTGTTGTTTGTTTTGCCGATGTAAGTATTCAATTTTAGGAAATGAAGGTTTCGGTGATTGGGCCAATATTTCGTCAAGCCAAAACATGAAACCTCCATGGACCACCAATCAGCAACATCTAAGTGGTTTGAGGCTACCAAAAGATTATGAACGTATTCCGGAGTGGAAAAATATTTAATGAAACAAATAGATGAGGAGAAGTCTAGCTGGAGAGCGGTACTTGACAGAATGATGCAATCACATTTTTCTTGGCAGAACACAATTTGGCTTTTAGAGAAAGTTCTGACATTTTAGACACTCCACACAACAGAAGATTTTTGGGTTTGATACAATAATTAGGAAAATTTGACCCAGTCATGATGGAACATCTGCGCAGTTTCGGTAATCACGAAAGAGAACATTATTATTTTAGTAAAAACTTTCAGAACGAACTCATTAATTTACTTGGAACAGAAGTACTAGAAAATATTATCCTGAAAATAAAATAATCTAAGTTTTTCTCAATCATATTAGATTGCACACCAGGTATCAGCCACACTAAACA
Organism: Thereuonema tuberculata; assembly: GCA_023159025.1. Taxonomy (NCBI): domain Eukaryota; kingdom Metazoa; phylum Arthropoda; class Chilopoda; order Scutigeromorpha; family Scutigeridae; genus Thereuonema; species Thereuonema tuberculata. Next base: position 328,577,039 of record JAFIDM010009631.1, on the reverse strand, counting down.
ACTAGTATGACATTTAGATTTTTTGATATCGTTGAAAACTGTATATGCAATGTTTTGTAGCCTACAAACCTGTATCGGACTCCAGCGTGCAGGGTCTCACAAGTTTATTTCTGGATGAGATGATAAATAACATGACTTAGACATGCATGATTGTCGGAGCCAAGGTTATGACAATGGGGCTAATATGGTGGGCAACGGAAGAAGTGTGTAAAGCCGTATAACCAGCTTATTTCCAAGAGCTTTTCTTAATCCTTGTGAGTGTCACAGTCTAAAGTTGTCGTTTCTGGTGCCTCCAAAACCTCAGTTCAAACAGTATCGTTGTTTGGGGTTCTCCAAAGTCAATTTTTTTTTCTTCTCCTGTTCTAGGAAGAGATGGGAAGTGATCTCAAAAGATACAGTAGAATTGACATTAAAAAAGTCTGTGAGATTCGATGGGAGAGTAGAGTCTCAAGTCTATAAGCTGTGAGGTTTCAATATACCGAAGTGAGAGATGCACTACAAGAACACTACGAGGAGGCTAATGACTCAGCCTCTGCTTCAGAGGCTAGGTCACTCGCTCAACATATGCAACAATTTGAATTCTTGCTCATTCTTGTGATTTAGGATGATTTACTTTATCAAATCAATATTGTTAGCAAATCTACGCAGTCGGAATCAATAAATTTGTCAAACGCGTCGAGCCTATTACACAAATGTTGTCAGTTTGCGAAAGAGTACAGGTGTAATGGTTACACATCGGCTGTGATTACAGCAAAAGAAATTGCGAAAACGCTGAAATATCATTTGGGTTTCAACAAAACAGAAGAAAGAAAAGCATGTCTGAATATGAAGGTAGATATGAGACTCCAACAGACCCGGAGCAAGTTTTTAAGACTAGCATCTTCAATCCTTGATCTCGTAGATACAATTGTGAATTCTCTGGATTGTGTTTCAGACAGCTATCGCGTTTTAACGAGACTTGGTCGTTTTTGTACTATTTTAAGCAATCGTATGACAATGCGAATTAGAACAGGCGTGTGCTAATCTAGAAAACATTCTAACACACAATCAAAACCGCGATTTTTCTGGACAGGAACTTGCCCAGAAAATATTGAATTTGAGGCATTTCTTAGACGCAGGCCAGAGACAAACAAAAGCATTTCTTAAAGTATTAAAAGACAATGATTGGTCTGACATATTTTCCCAACACATGGACTGCTCTTCGAATCCAGTGACTGTCGCAATGGGAGAGAGGAGTTTTAGAAAACTAAAATTAATCAAAATCTACTTCAGATCAACATAGGTTCAGGAAAAATTATCGGACCTGGCAATTTAATTGATCGAAAATGACATTGCTCAGTCTCTTTTCTACACAGATTTAATTACAAAATTGCAAGTGCGAAGAGAAGAAAGTAAATTTTATTTAATTTTAACGAAATTCTTAATAATTGAGAGTATTTGATTGTGACGTGTTTCATATTATAATTAATTTGTTGATTTGATCTTAAAAGTTCTATTTATAAAAATATATATCGAAAGTTCTTTTTGTTTTTATAATGTCAGGAAAGATAAGTTAATTATGTTAATCTACACTACACATACCAAAGGGATTTAATATACTGTACTACGTAAAAGGTTAAGATATTACGATATGTTATTTTAATGTTCTATTTACTGACCGTCATGTTCAAGTTGCAATAGATTACTTATTGACATTATATAGGTGAAATAGTTTTAAATTGTAATCATTATTTTCTTTTTATCGTGTATTATCAAAAGTTCTTATTTTAGTTTAATCCTGTGAAAAAAAATATTTTAGAATGATTGAGATTGACATGTTGCAATTAATTGCAACACTTTATTTATTTATTTATTTATTTATTTTGGAGTTGAATGAAGAGTATAACTTGATTACTTAATTTTGTTTCAATAAAAAACTTTTGAAATTGTAATAGTTTCCTTTAATAGAATTTGATTCTAAAGGTGTTGACTAAAAGGCGCCAAACGGGAATCTCACTCTACCCTGAAAACAGACTAGGACCGCCGCTGGTTGGGCAGACCCTGTATAATAATGTCTTTGCTTATAGCAGGCCTTCTCAATAGTCAGCCGATGGGCCTCATCCGGCCCGCATGGATATTTCTGTTGGCTCACCGTCCAAACAATCACACTTGAGAAAATCAATAAAAATAATCAATAAAAAATTGAATAAATCGATAGTTTTTTCCTCCTAAATTTCCAGCTTTACTGAGGAGGGTATTGGTAGTTCGTGTTGTGGCCACGAGGCGCGGTGTGAGCCTTTATAATCCGAGCACCGCTAGGTGGCAATGCCATCACTTCGTAAAATATCATTGCAAACTTCATATAACTGTAAAATTAATATAAGTGACCCTTTGAAAAATTTAATTGAGAAGGGCTGGCTTATGGCATGGTCTCCACTTATCGCCCATAGGGTGACCAGACTGCGGAACAGTCCCGAATTTTTGTGCAGTGTCCCGGAATTTGTAAATAACTGAGACAGTAGTTTTTTTTTTTAGTTAAAGTAGTTTTCCGTTGTTTTTTGGTTGTGAAAATTGTCTGTCCCGGATTCATGTCAAAAAAATCTGCTTACCTTACTTAAGGCACGGAGATCTATTTTTTTTTTTTTTTTACTTTTCCTTCCTTTCATCGACTTTGGCCAACTATGGACCACGGGCTAGCCCTACCTGACAACGTCAAAGTGAGGCTAGGGAATTCCAGAAGGGGGACGAGATTCACATCCCGTCCAGAATAACCCTGAGATAGTAAGTCCCAGGGGAGAAACGGACGAAACACAGAAGAAAGAAACAGCCATGCCAACGCCGGGATTCGAACCCAGATTCCAACAACTCTGCCACACGGCAGACCGCCGTCTAGACCGCTCGGCCATGCCGGAACGGCTTTTTTTACCTTTATTTTATTTTATTTTATTTTATTTTGATGTGCTTGCAAGCATAATTGTTATTGACTAGGCTTATGCGATTCTGTAACTTTGGACTAAGATGAGTACGAGTTAATAACCTATCATAATATTAAAATACATTCATATGACAAAACAAATGACTTTTCTAGTGGAGCCATCAAATACTGTAGGAGGCCATCACCTAACGGAGCAAGTGTGAGTGTGGGGTGACCACAGAATTAAAACACAGCGAAATTAAAGAAAGTACAGTATCTACATTAATAAAGCCTAATAAAAGTCACTATGAATATCTGGGCTTACGTAGAGACAACTTAGGAAGCTGAAATTTGGGGATGTTATAGAATTAGTACACACAAAAAGAAAATCATCAGGCCTCCTTCCTCTCACAGGGTAGAAAAGCAGGGAAAGTTCTGGGAAGGCTAATGATACGAGGGGTGATCAGAAACTAAGGTTACAAGGCCGATATTCCTGGAGTTTCGTCCGTTATAGAGAAATTAGTAGTGTGTGGTAATTCTAATACATGCGGTTGGCAACTGTGCAGAGTTTCAACCACCTGTCACCTACAGCGCTAGTGAAAGGTAAACACAAATGGCGACTCGTTTGGAAAACTGGTATCGTGAAGAAATCCGCGCCGTTATTCAATTTCTGTGGGCGAAACATGTAACCGCGGCTGAAATTCACCGGCAGCTGATAGAGGTTTACGGAGAGACTGTAATGTCTCGTCAGCATGTCACAGAATGGTGTCGAAAGTTTTCGGCCCAGAAGACCACCACGCTGTTGAAGCAGTTTCACTGGGACATCATCGACCACTCTCCCTACAGCCCGGACCTCGCTCCAAGCGACTTTTACCTTTTTCCTCACTTGAAGGAGCACCTAATAGGAGGGTAAGGAGGCCGACGGTTCGCTTCAGACGAGGAGGTGAAACACTTCGCGACAACGTGGCTGAACATGGAAGGACAGGGTTTTTACCAGGAGGGAATATTCAAACTCATCCCACGAAGCGACAAGTGCCTAAACCGATATAGAGACTATGTTGAAAAATAACCTAATGTAAAGTAAAGCGAGATCTATATTAATGAAAAGCTAGTTGGATATGTCTGTCCATTCGATTTGTATAATTATGTCAATCCAGTTGATTTTCCGCATGTTCCAAAGCTGAAATTGAGTAATGTTATAGAGGGATTAATAAACTAGTAATAATTCTAGGCATCAGAAATTCCACGTTCAACAAGTAAAAAGAAAAAGATATATTCCAGCTTTTTCTTTCATAGATTGGTATTTAGTGGTCGATCTTTGTAAATTTTAAGTTTTTCGTTCAAGTTCCAGCCTGATTCCAAGAATTTTAAAATTTTGCATTTTTAAAAAACTTTGAAGGGTTCTCCCCTTGGAAGATTTTCAATTTTTGACCATTGCAATCGATTTTTGTAGTTTTTTTTATATTATTTTTCGTTCAAGCTGAGCCTGATACTAAGAATTTCAAAATTTGGCACCTTTTGAATTTTTATGTAGAATCTCCTTTCAAGAATATCCTCGATTTTTATCAGTTTTTGGCCTCTTTTCCAATCTCGTCTGTCTTCTTTTTTTTTGTTCTTTTTTGAATAAAATTATTTAATTGGATGAGATAAAAAGATCAGTTTTTCAAATTAGGCTACATCTCAAGAAATTTGAAAGTAATAAGAATGAATTGTTTTGTTTTCTTTTTGTTTATAAAAAGTTGTGTGTTGGCACTGAATTGAAATTGAATTTTAGGACCATTTATTCGCGGTTTTTGAGTCAGAGAAGTGTTATTCACAATCGAAGTTTGCAGTTTTTGAGTTTGATTTAGATGTTTGATGTAGATGACTTAATATCAGAATTTCGAAATTTGGTAATCTTGTGTCGTTTTGAAAAGAATTACGTAAAGTACTGATGATGATATCAAAGGTCAGTTTCATTTTTTTCAAGTTGCTGGATAAATAATCTGAAATAAGTAGGTATTTTATGGCTTTTTGGTTTACCAAAGTATCTTGCCATTTAAATGAAATTCAGTTTTATTTGATCACATATTCATGATTGTTCTTCCGTCCAAAACTATAGATAGCAATCGATTATTTCAGTTTTTGAGGTTTCAAATGCGATGACTTGATTCTAAAATCGCAAATTTTTTGAAATTTTTTTTTTTTTGGTCGCCGTTTGGAAGATTTACAATTTTCAACCTTTTTTGGGGATTTTTGAAGGTTTTTTCCTTGAATAGAATTATGTAAAGCACTACTCCTGATATCAAAGATCAATTTCTCTTCTATAAACTCAGCTGTGAAATAAATTTGTATTTCATGGCGTTTTGATTCAGAAAAAAACTGACAGTGAAGTGTAATTTAATTTTTGAATTATGTATCCAAGGCCATCAAAGAACTATTTCGCAGTCGATCATTTTGTTTAGTTTTTAGTTCAAATCCAAGATGATTCGAATTCATAGGTCATAATCCATTCTTATGCATATCGACTTTTATTTCAGAACTTGTGAACCGAATGTTAAGATTCCTGTAGAAGTTATAAAAAGACATACACTATGTGATCAAAAAAATCCGGTTACTCCTGAACTGAAGCCTGGATGTGGGAGTATTTTTCAAGGAATGAAGTCGGCCTTATTGTACCACTGCACGGCAATGTAAATGCAGAAGGGTACAAGGTTACATACTGCCTACGGTGGAGGCCCACTTCGGTGATGCCATTGGCTCTACCAGCGTGACAACGCTCCATGTCATAAAGCAAGATCTGTGAAGGAATGGTTTGGGAACAATAAGATTCCGGAAATGGACTTGCCTGCCGAGAGACACGACCTGAGCCCCATCGTACACCTACGGGAGGAATTAGAGCGTTAATTTTGCTCCAGACCTCAACGTCTCACATCACAATCTGCTCTGGCTACAGCTCTTCAGGAAGAATTGTTACGTAAACAAACAATTGTGTGAACAATAAAATTGTGTATCATGAGTGATGCACATATCCCTTTGTTAGCATCACTCATGATACGTCTGTTGTCGATTCGGTCTTTTTCCGTCTCTGTAAAAGATGAGTTAAAGTTAAGTAAAAGTGATTATATTATTTTTCTCTGCTAGTTTTAGTTTTTCTACATAGTCCAACACTCTGCTAACAAGACTGGGCTGCCATTTTTCCAGAGACGTTCAGACTCCTGGTGGAAAGTCTCCCCGACAGAGTCACGGAAAGGCGGACCCACCCTATACAAATGTCCACTATTAGGGAGTGTGTCAGGGAAAGTCTGACTACGGCTCCATGTAAGTGTCCACATATTTTTGATCATTTAATGTATTTTTGTAAAATATAAAATGCATTATTAAATGTTAGGAATATACAGATGGTTATTATTAATTTTTAACTATATGAAGCTTTAAATTTAGCAAAACGAGTTCACTTTATGGAATCATCAAGGTTTCATTCATTTCTGTCCTATTTAATAACGAGTATCTATTTAATAAGTGTTAGAAACTGTTTTATTTTTATTGATATGAATTGTGCGACACTAGAAAAATCTTTTGAGACATACATTCACTGTTAAGTAATTTTTATTATTAATGAATGCCTTACATTTGTTGAAAGCTGTATATCAATACATTAAGACTTTTTCTCAAATGTTTGTTCTATTGTATTTAAATCACGTTCCGCTTTGTGTAAAAGTGTTAAATAGTAATGATTGCTAAAATGATTAGTCAGTAACAATTAATTAATACCAATGGTTAATCAATAAATCATGATAAAGGCAAGATTAATTAGCTTGGCTTTTAAGATGCTGCTGGAAGATCTGAAGCTTTTGTTTGTGTATCCATGCACTTGAATGTTTACACTTATTTTCCGTACAGTTATTTCGTAGAAACTACAAGAGGATAGAAGTATACATGAAGAAGTTTTCATGATTTTTTAAATAGTTATTATAATTATTTATATTTAATTGACATCTGGTTGGTTTTAATGTTTAAAACATTAAAAAAAAGCTTTAAAATTTTCATCTTTTATTGTTCCATGATAACGATTTAGTTGTGTATCCAATTGAAAAAAGATGAAAATATTCGGATGAATAGATTTCTTCAGAATATCAGGATAACAAATATCAATCTAATGAGAATAGAAGTTGCCAAGTGTTTGACAGCGTCATCTAAAAAGAGAAAAGAAAATAAAGATGAAGACACAAAAGATTAGATTCATCATCTGGAAAATCAAAATCTACAAGCATTTTGTAGAGTTAATAGAATCAAATAATAATAATAATAATAATAATAATAACCCTTTTTTTTATACTTGGCAAAATGTGTTTTGGTCCTGACCCGCCATATTGTCTTAGCTGGTGAAACCCAAGGTTTGAAACGTTTTTTCGATATAATAATAATAATAATAAGATAGAAATTTTCGTGAAATTTCGACTTCTTTGGTTAAGTAGCAACATGCTACATTCATTCCATTACAAGCATTTCTACAGAAAACAACAGGGAACAAAACAGCCTCGCCTTGGTAATTAATACCAATGATTAATTAATAACATCATGATAAAGACAAGATTAATTAGCTTGTCTTTTAAGATACTGCTGGAAGATCGTCATCACAATAGTCTCAAGGGTAGCTGGAATTTTATTGCTAGCGTTTTGTTTGTAAATTAAACACAGACGTTTTCCATTTCATGTCAGACAGATGTAATAAAATCAGTTTTCGAATCGTTCACTTCCGTTGTTGAAGCTTTAGCAAGACCACATGTCTCAATCTACTTCAGAAATTACCTAGTTCCTTTCTACAATGCTGTCTTGTCCTCAGGTCCAGAAAGTACCTCTGCGAGACTCAACTTTTCACGAAGAAGACCTTAAGAAATTACAGTTAGCTTAATTTGTGGGTATGGTAGTCCAGTGGCGCTAGACTGCGGACTGAAGGAGGCTACAGAGGAGCGGGCGAGAGTCGGTCTTACCACAACTAGTCCCGTTGGTCAAGAATCGCTGGGAGCCTAAACCTCTGGCGCACCTCTGGGACTGCATGGCCTGTTACCTTTTTTAACTTAAGAGTAAATTTAACAGTAATCGGCCATGAAAAATAAAGATAAACAGTCGTAAAACAAAAATAGGCGAAGTACCATAGAAGAGGAGATATTTGTTTTCTGTTGGACTCTATCCTCATAAGTTGGCCATTCCTATTGTATATGTTACCTATTGATATTTTAACAATTTATTTCTTTCCAGCAAAGCAATACTTTCATCAAAATACTTTAGTTTTTAAATGTTATCCTGCTTTAAAACATCGATTAAATGTAAACAACGATTCATTGAAAGTAGAAAATTCTCAAATTATAGTAATTTTTGCAATTTTGTTTCTTTAATTTAAAAAATCGGAAGTCTTTTTTGTTTGTAACTTGTTAATATTTTGAATTCTATATTGTTATAAATACATTTAACAGTTCTGCAAAGACATTTTAAATCTTTCGCTTTTAGAACTAAAGGCAAAAGTTATAAGTGTTTTTGTGAAGTCCTTGTGTGCTAAGGCTATGGTGCAGTGTATGAGGCACTAGACCAATGACGTACAGGACGATGGATACAACACGTACTCGGTCCTGCCTCCATTGCTTCTGGAGTTTGTGTGCTAAACAGAGTACTTATGATCTTGTCTGCGTGAGTTTTCTGCATTTTCTTGCTGATAGGCACTGCAATGTTAATGAGATGGGGTCTTTTTGTGGCCTTATCAACAAAGTGTGATATCAGGTCTGTTGCGATATATGGTTTTGTCTGTGTGGGTGATTCTAATACGCTTCGTGGTGTGTACTTGTATAAGGTTAGAAACCCTAAAATGTCGGTTTGGAGTGAACCAATTCAAAAACTGTTTTTGAGTGTCGGGTGTAATTTTTATAATTCAAAATAGGCTCCATCTATATCTATACAATCTTGCCGACTTTGTCTTAAGCTGTAAATTCCTTTCTAGCACATATACGTATTTTGGCGTTGCAGGAATCTTTCGATGTCCTTTCTGAGATCGCAATCTTGGAGGTAAATCTTGTCCTTCAGAAAGTTGTCCATATACTGTATCTGAATAGATGAAAATCTGTTGGCGAAAGGTCCGGTGAATAAAGCGGATGAGGCAAAATCTCATATCCAAGTTCGTGAAGTTTCCTGGGGGTGTGTTCTCCCGTATGCGGTCTCGCATTATCGTGAAACAAAATGGGACCAGTGTATTTTTGATTAACCAGTATAGGCTGTATCTTTCCTAGATTCTGGTGCATTCAGTCAATTATGACATGTACACCTTCCTCTGCTGTAATGGTTTGTCCTCTGCTGTAATGGTTTTTGTTAATGGTTTGGTTTAACAAAATTCCAATGGATAATTCCAGCCGTGGGCCACCAAACAGTCAAAAAAATTTATCGTGGGTGAGAGGCGGTTTAGGAGTTGCTGCCGGTGGTTCGTTCTTATCCAGCCAAGATGATGAGCACTTCCTGTTGTCGTACATTATCCACTTTTCATCTCAGGTCACAATTCTATCCAAGAAAGGCTCTTTTTCTTCGCAAAGATGGATTGAAGAACAAATTTTTGTAACGCTTAGTCTTGTTTCCTTCTATGAGGTGATGGATACCCATTTGTCCATCTTCCGCATTTTGCCAAATTCTTACAGGCATTGTCCAGCCTAACAGTATGGGACCGTGTCCTTAATAAGTAAGTGTCTATATGCTGGCTGTTGATGGACGATCGAAGCTACCAGATTGGGTTGGTGGAGGTAATCTGGTTGAGAGAAAAAGAGCCTGCCTGATATTATGTGGTCGATCGTCTCATGTGTAGCGTGGCGCTTTCTGCGTGTTTACATCATAATATAATGTGTTTCTTGTAATTGCGTGTGGGATGACTTGGTCCTGTATCGCGATCATGAACCCTTCGGTCTCCCCAAACAGCTCACCACTCGTCAGCCATCTGTTCGACACTTCCATGTCCACATGAGGCTGGCTGAAAGTGGCGATGTCTAAAAATGTGGAGTTCCTTACGAGCCCATGATTCACGCAGCTGTTGAGTGTGGGTGTCGGGGGTGATGAGTATTGGGTAAGGTGCGTGAGGTGTGTGTCAGCATTGACAATGGCTAAATAGAGTGAGGAGTGTTGTGCTCTCTGGTGGAAGTGTACTCTAAGTGTGTGTACTTGTTTTTCGTGTAGAATGATGAGGTTGATGAGTCCTCGGCCTCCCTCCTTGCGGTGGAGGGTCATCCTTAACGTTGCGGGCTTGGGATGGTGCATGTGTATTTTGTGAATGTAGTGCGTTGTAGTGTTTCGAGTTTAATGTTTGTCCGGGGGATTATGCCGAACGAATATGTTAGTGTGGGGACGACAAATGGTGTTTATGGCTTTAATTTTATTTTTGGTGTTGAATTCCGTTTTGAAGATTATTATTATTATTATTATACAGGACACTACAAAACAATGTGTATCACAGCTGCCAGTTCTTTAGCTGGTGTTGGCCTTCAAACGCATCGAATTCTTCCCAAGAATCTAGGATGTCGTAATGTATCGGCGCAAAATATGTGCTGATCCAAGCAGTGCGGCTTTTTGGAGTTGACCGATGGAGATTTTGTCAATATTTAGATCTTGTAAGTGCTTACCAAGGTTTTATGGTATAGCACCCAGTGTGCCGATAACCACAGGAACCACCACTGCCGGCTTGTGCCATAATCGATTTTTAGGTCTTGATACCGTGTGATTTTTTCCAGTTCTTTTTCTTCCACTCTACTATCACCAGGTATGGCTATATCAATTAGCCATATCTGTTTCTTTTCTATCACTGTCAAATCTGGCGTATTGTGTGCTAAGATCTTATCCGTTTGAATTCTGAAATCCCACAGTATTTTCACGATATCATTTTCAATCACATTGTTTACTGTATGTTCCCACCAGTTGTTTGTTGTTGCAATGTGATAATTTTTGCAGATGTTCCAGTGAATCATCTTTGCAACTGCATTATGCCGCGTCTTATAGTCCGTCTGTGCAATTTTTCTACATGAGCTGAGAATATGATCCACTGTTTCATCAGATTCTTTGCCCAATCTGCACTTTGAGTCCGTTGACGATTTTTCAACTTTTGCTTTAATTGCATTTGTTCGTAAAGCTTGTTCTTGAGCAGCTAGAATTAAGCCCTCTGTTTCTTTTTTTAATGTTCCATTCGTAAGCCAATACCAGGTCTTATCCATATCTACTTTTCCTTTGATGTTTTTAAGAAATTGGCCATGTAATTTTTTATCTTGCCAGCTTTCTATCCTTGTTTTAATTGCATTTTGTCGATAATCTTGTTTTGTTTTATTTACTTTTAGTAAATTTTGTTTTGTAACTGCAATAAGCATTTGTTCTTGACTGCTTTGTACATAATCTGCCAGTGCATGTTTTTCTTCTTCTACTGTTTGTTTAACTTGCAGTAATCCTCTACCTCCAGTTTGACGGGGTAGGTATAATCTATCAATGTCACTGCGCGGATGCAACGAATGATGAATTGTCATTAATTTTCTTGTTTTTCTGTCCAAAAGGTCCAATTCAGCTTGAGTCCAGTTGATGATACCAGCAGTGTATCTTATAACTGGTATTGCCCAAGTGTTGATGGCCTTGATAGTATTCCCACCATTTAATTTTGCTTTTAATAGCTTTCGGACCCTTTGTACGTATTCTTTACTGATGATATTCTTAACTTGGCCATGCATTATTATTATTATTATTATTATTTAGTGTACATAACTTTTAATTACAAAAATTTAAAAAAAAGGTGAAGCGAATTACAAAGTTCATAAAAAACAAATAAACTTAGAAGTTCAGTGTTATTTTTTAGTATCTTATTTAAGTAACTAATAAACAATCTGAGGATTAGATAACAATGGAAAAAAATACCATATTAACCAGAATCTCTGTACATTTTTATATGACTTTTATAAAAGAAAAAAGGCGACGCTTGTTTACGATAAATAAATAAGTAGAAAATAAGAATAATGTACATAATGTATTTTCTTATTGAGCTATGTCATAATTAATTTGTTTAACTATTAAAATAACTAATTTTTCTCTCTCCTTGTTATTTTTTTCTCTTTTCCTGTAATTTTAAATGAAAAATATTATGATATCTAGATGGATTTTTGGTATTCAAATCACATCTTTGTGCGTGGTGTGTCTGCGCATGTGTGTTAAAATTTATTAAATCGAATAAAACTTTTTAATCTGCATTAAATCATTGTATTAATGAAATTAAAGAAAAAATTTGAACTCAAATAATAACTAGAATTAAGAAAAATTAAATTTAAAATATATCATTATTTTTCTGTTATAATGTTATCAAATTTTTATGTCTAAACGACATTCTAAAGCATTATCATAAATAAAAATAAATTATCTATATACTGTATTTTAGACTAGCTATACCCGGCATGCGTTGCAATGCCACTCTAAGAAAGAAAGGTCCCGGTGTCGATCGGGGGTGAGATGTTATGTAGTGAATGTGGGTGGCAGAGAAGCCAAGCACTGAGACCGGAGGTCTATTGTACTATCCCACAGGAAATAAGAACAGATGGAGAGAAAGACTGAGAAAGTATGTGGGAGAAGTGCAGGGGAAACGGGAGAACCCCGAGAAAACCTACCCAGCGCGGATCGTCCACCATCACGAAACCCACATGAGAACTGAACCCCGGTACTCAGGAGGTGAGAGGTCGATGTCATAGCGAAAACGCCAACCGCGCGGCCCGGGGGTGGGATACTTAGGTCCTTGTGTCGCCTTCCACCCACCCAAGTGTGGTGTCCCTGCCCCCCATAGGAGAGCGAATTTTTCACTTTTTGTCAATAGATATGGGGGTTCCGAGAAGAGGCCCTAAATATTAGGGCCCGGTGTCGGTCGGGGGTGGGACACTTATGCCTTTGTGTCGCCTCCCCCCCCCCAAGTGCGGTGTTCCTGCCCCCCCCCCCCCTTGGGGGATCGGATTTTTACTTTTTGCAATAGACTTGGGGGCCCAAGAAGGGGCCCTAAATAAAAGGACCCGATGTCGGTCGGGGGTGGGACATTTAGGTAGTCGTGTCGCCTTCCACCCACCTAAGTGTGGTGCCCTCCCCCCCCGTAGGAAAGCGAATTTTTCACTTGCAAAAGATTTGGGGGCCCGAGAAGGGACCAGAAATATAAAGGCCTAAATGTAATAGGTATATAAAAACACGAGCGTATTCGAATGCAACATTGGGTCAAAATTTCAAAGCAATCGGTGAAGAACTTGCGGAGATTTAAGATTTTGAACAAACGAACATTTACATTTTTATTTATATAGATAAATTATTGCTTTCTTAAGAAGAAATAATTCACTAAAACAAATTATAAATTTCACATTTTAAAAATTAGCAGTTCATTTATGTTTGAAAATTAACAAATTAGATTGAAAATGAACTAGGAATTAGCTATCTTTGCCACAGGTTTCTATTGGGTAGCCATTACGACGACTCCTGAAATCAATGTCTCCCTCTGTAAACAAACTTATACATTAATAATTCTTCGGAAACTACTGCTGCTCACATCTCGACGGAAGGACTATTTGCAACTGTAGTCTGCCTCCCTCCGATTTCACCAATTTCATATTTAGATCTGAAAACATTAATGACCAGTCTTCATTTTCATTTGTATTAAAAATAATTAGATCTTCTAGATTACAGAAGAGCAACCCTTCTCTCCAATAAAGCGTAAGTATTGTATGAAAAGATATATAATTAAAAAACTTATGTCAATGGAAAATTAATTTTAATCGATTAAATTTTAAATAATGAGGTAATTATGTAGAACACTGAACTACGCAAATTAAGACGAATTCAACGAAACAATCGGAAACATTTAGTTAAAATCGTATTCGTAAAAAACCCCGTTTTTTATATAAGTTAAAAAAAAAAAATACAAATTTAGGTGATACTCTTTTGCAAGAGTATGAACACAAGATGGCGGAAAACGACTGATGAAATGGAAGGTCATTCCTAAATTTCAAATTATCAGTTTCACCTCTCATACCACCGTGGAACCAATAAAAACCTCTCGAAGTATTTATGTAGGACACATAACCAAGGAAATTAAGACGAATTTTCTGTTTTTGGAATCAAACGATTCGTAAATATTAAATAGATATGTAAACGATGGAAAACTGCAGTTTTATTTTTTATTTTTTAAGAAAATCAGAAACTTCGGTGGGACTCTTTTGCGGAAGTATTCCTTAAGATTAGAAGAACGGCGGTGTGTGGACTATTTTAAAGAAGGCGAATAAGTTTGAAAATTGAGGGTCATTCCGAAACGAAAAATATGTTTTTTTGTTTTCTTTTGTATTTTCAAACGAAATATCATGTTGAGGTCATACCTCACTTAACCTACCCTAATGCTAATTAAAAAGAAATGTTTTTTGTTTGTTTTTTCTCTCTGTTTTATTTCCAAACGAAACATCCTGAAGTATCATGAAAATGTGCCGTCAGGTTTGTTTTTTCTAACGACAGTACAAGATCAAAATATGCATTCGCCGCCCCAAAAGAATTCCAATTACAACTTTCTAATTTTCTTAAAAAATAAAAAATAAAACCACAATTTTCAATTGTTTACATATCTACTACGTATTTTGTAGGTCCAAAAATCAGAATCGTTGGATTCCAAAAAAAAAAAAATTCGTGTTAATTTCACTGGTTCTTTTACACAACAACACCTCTCGACTGTAATAATTAAAAGACGTTCAACATTAGATAAGATTCATTACTGAAAAAAATGAATTGACGATAGGGTGGATTGATATTTTGGCCTCCGTGTTTTACTGAGGCACCACTCCACCATAATTTATTCGCAATCGGGCGAAAGGGTGCCAGGTAAATCTGAGTTTTCTTAGGAAATAAGGAATGTTAACGTGTAGGATGTTAACGTGTTTTCGAAATGGTTGGCTCGAAAACATTTGTCTCGAATATTCTCTTAATTTCCAATGGATCTCCATGTATAACTACCAATATTAGTAATACTTAATTATCTGCTGTACTAATTTGTGTGTTAAAATTAAACTGAAAATAACCTTACTTGATGGATTATGAAATTCCACTGATTCAATATTTCTTCCGGTTGACTTTGAATTAATTGTACGGGAAGGGTTATCTGGAAAGAAAAAATATATTCTAATATTTGATATTTTCACAGTTTAATTTCTTGACTTTAAATACGATGCGCGGGAACAAAATGAAAAACTCTGAAGCGCTGTAGGGTTTTTTAGAATTAAGCAAAGATAACTGATGTAGAATCCACAAGGCTTTCGAAACACATGAAGACCGAGGAACAGCTGGCGGAGAAATGAGAAAAAAGAGTTGGAATGAACGTGATCTATGTCTAGTGATAGAGAAAATCTAGTGAACAACCTCTGCTCCTGATGAGGTGATGGACTTTATTATTATTATTATTATTATAAAGAAAATTGAAGCGGAGAGAAACAAATAAGAGTAACTTAACATCTTCGAAAAATAAAATGTATACTGTATATAAATGTATGTGGTGCGGTTCGAATGTCTATATGCACAATGATCATAGAAATAGGGTTTATTTTTATCGTAGGATCCACACGACAATTATGAATTACAGGCACAAATTACATAACTTCAACTTAAAAATTAAATTTCATTTTCTGTGATAGTTAAGTTTGAAGGCAATCGCACTCGTAGCGATTTAGTACCCAATAGTGTTTAAGCTATTGATTCCAAGCTCCTCGTCTACTTTTGTATCAGAATTCAATAGATATTCAAGTCAGGTCTGTCAGAGCAATTTCATTTTATGAGGAATTAGTTGTACTTTTATTGGTTAAGATGTTTTAATGACAGCCTTTGTTTTAGTTTCTTACTTATTGGGTGAGTGCAAAAGTTCTACCCGTTTTTATTACCCATAAAGAAGAGCAAATAAATGCAAAATGAATAGTACCTATAATTGTGCATAATACCCATTGCTATCTAGGACCTCTTGCCATCTTTCTGTTAGGAGATGAATCCCACAGAAGCATGAGGCCTGGCGTTATCGTGATGAAGGATAACACCGCGACGATTGATGAGACCTGGCCGCTTTGCTACCAAATTTGAATGCAGCCTGTCTAACTGTAGACAGTAGAAGGCAGCATTGATGGTTTGGTTGAGTGGCAGGACCTCCCAGTGAATTATTCCCTGCACATCCCACCACACACTCAATAACACCTTCTTGGGATGAAGTCGATGCAGTTTTCGAAGTCGATGCAGGCGGATCAGAAGGGTGACACACAGTTCTACGACGCTTTACGTTACGGTACATAACCCACTTCTCATCTCCTGTCACAATTCGTGTTAAGAATGGGTCATTTTTGTACCGGGAAAGCAAGGAAACACAGGTGGCGATTCGGTCATCCCGTTGCTTAGCTGTCAGGTTATGTGGAACCCAATGATCCAACTTTCTCGTAAAACCCAAATTAACCAGCCATCTCTCGACCGTTGTCCGGTGTACGTTGAAGGTCTCCGCTAATTCTTGCACGGTTGGGTTCGGGCTGTTCCTTATGGCTTGGTCAATATCGTCCTCTCCAATGTGGGATGGCCGATCACTCCTAGCCTGATCTTGGCAGCTTCTGTCTCCTTCCCTAAATTTACGAAACCATCGACGACATGTGCTTTCGTCAATTGCATCCTCCCCATAAACTTGACAAACATTGCGACATGCTGCGGCTGCCGTACTCTTTTTATCGAACTCGTATAACAAACAATATCTTATATGCTCCTTCTCGCGTTCCATGTTACACCCTCTGATATTTTGTTTTGAGATGATTAACTTTGTGAGACACGTTGGATTTATATGTGAGGCATCCACACGTTTGATTGGCAGACGATTTGCGTCATTACAAGGTCATGTGTGAGGGCAGTTCCATTGCAAATTTTCATATCCAAAAACGGGTAGAACTTTTGCACTCACCCAATATTTTCATATTTTTACTAAAACCAATTGTAGTTGACAATTGATATTTTAAATACGAGTAAAGTTTCAACGTCTTGGGAGAAATATTGTTTTAAAGATTTTGGTGACAGATGAGCGTTTATTCTATTTAAAATTGGATTTAAAATGTATTTGTTTTAATATTTTTTTTTTCTTTTCAATGAATATTGAGGAAGAAAACAAAAATAAGAGCAAAGGAAATTGAATTTATAAATTATAAAAACTTTATATTGATTAAATTAAAAAGTCTCGATGTAAATACATTAAAAACAGCAATCTTGAGAATTAATAAATAACTTTCTCATTCAGTAAAGCAGCAACTTTGTCAAAATGCTAATGAACAATTAAATCTAGAATATATTTTTTTTTTTTTTTTTTTTGTTACTAGCAAAAATTCAGATTTCACATTTCTAGTCGTCTCAGCGTACGTAATTCATTAATGTTTACGTATTTATTTAAGTAATTTAACATTTATTACTATAAAGCAGTTCTGCAAAATGGAATGTGTAATTAAACTGTACGGTTTTAAAACAGCATTGAAATTGCAGATGATGGAATCATTCAACTTCGGCATTATCCTTTCGCCGCAAATTAAGAGCCAATACGAGCAAATTGACGGCTAAGATTCGTAAATAAAGATAGATATCTAATAAGGAATCGTCTACAGATTATTCAGTGTGTAGGAATTCCTACCTAAAGATAAATTCTGAAAAAAAAAAAAAAAAATAACCTCATTGAAATAAGAAATGATAAGAATAAAAGAAAAGCATTCCAAGAGTGGTTTTGTTTTTTTATCTTATTTTTTTTTCATGTTAGAAAACTTTCCAGAAATTCATCTGTAAACTTAAATGTGCGGCGATAATTTGCAAACTGAAGACATCATTAAACTTATTACATATGTCCCTCGATTTATCCTACAGTTAGGTATTGAAAAAAAATTAAAAAAAACATATAAATTAAAGCGTATGTAAAGAAAAGAGGATTACAAACAACAACGTAAAATATAAGGTCTGAAATAGATTTTAACCATATTGAAGCCAGGTTAATTCATCATAAATGAACATAAATAATACATTTTAGGCATCTTGGTCTTTTTGTAACGTGACATCTCTCGTAACAGTCTTGTCTTCCAAATATCTGTAAAGCTTGAAGTGGCTACGATGCATTGGAACAATTCGATCGTTGAGAGCCATCTTTGACATCATATAAAGACGTCCAGATTGTTGTGAAAAATATTGGGATGAAGGAGTGTAATAGAATCGTATTACAGTAACATCTTGTCATTACAACTAAGCATAACACCATTCTCTAGCCTTTTATGTATCGCCGCAGTCCTCTTAAATCGAGGAATGGGTGTAATTCTGTAGGATTATTAATGATAAAAAATCGCCAAACTGAATATAGGCTTATATTAAACATTTAGAGATGTTACTTACAATTACAATTGAATTTATTTATAAAAAATTCTTCAAAAATTCAAGTCAGAAACTGAAATATAAACTATTGCAGTTCGAAGACCTAATTTAAAGATACTTAATCCCCTAAAATGGGTTACCCATAACAAGAGATTCAAGAGATAGAAGCTTCCAAGATGCTACAGAAGATAGCGGTAAATTGTAGAAAAACAGTAGGTTCTTATGGAAAATTTTATTTTTCTGGGAAAATGTCAAAAACTGAAAGACACAATGATTTATGAAGTTTACAAACAGCTTACTTCAGAGATATCTGACATCATCATATAAGGAAAGGAAAAGTACAGTAAAACTACAAGGGACCAGCTCGAAAGAGCGTCTTAAATGGGAAAGCGTCTTAGGCGGGAGCGTCTTAAGCGAGTTGAATATCCAGGGACCGACGGAAAACAGCGT
>JAFIDM010009631.1:328534261-328556790 GCA_023159025.1 Thereuonema tuberculata | reverse complement strand
TTTTTAATTATATAGTATTTTATTAAATTTATCTGTGCTATGAATTCAATACATGTGCTATGAATACATTTGCTATGAATACATATGCTATGAATACGTTTGCTATGAATACATGTACTATGAATACATGTGCTATGAATACATGCGTTATGAATATCTGTTGAATGTTTACTATTTTTTTTTTTAAATACTGGATTTGAAAGCTTTTGTTTTTTCGTAAGTATATTTTATTTTCCTTTTTCTTTCTTTTGTGTTTGGACCACCTTCTATTTTTCTAACCTGAAAGTGAAAATCACCAGGTTACTTATATTGTCATTTGCCGTCGGTTGTTTTATCGTGGTGATTTGATTAAAAGTTTAATCGCTGTCATCAATGGAGTTTGTCTGATTGACGAGTCCTAAAGAGGACGAAACGACCGTCCCAGACTCTCGCCGGTGATGCAAAATCTTTGTTTTTTCGCTGCCTTTCTTGGTTATCATTTTAAATATTACTAGGCATGTTGAATTCTTTATTATTTAAACTGAAATATTGATAGTTTAAAATTTATCAGCTACTTCTTAGGAAAGGTCAAAATTCTTCTCAATTCCCCAAACTACAGATTTATTTTTAATTCCAGTTTTGTATGTTAATGCTGAAACGTTTCATTTTCATCTTTCATGCTCACATTTAGCCTGCTCAAATATTTGAGATGTTTGCCCAAAAAATTATCAATGAATGTTTACACTGCTTGTAATGTTAATAGCTCCATGTTGAAATACAGTAGAGCCCCGATTATCCGCGAGTGCTGCGAAATTTTTTTTTAAATACGAACCTCAAAAAATCCAATTTTAATTCCAAGCCAACAACAGGGATAATACAATAGGCCCTACAGTGCGAAGGTCGAAAATTACTGACAGGTTTATTGTGCATCGTGATCCTATAGGCCTTCTCGGAATTTGTGGATGCAAACGTAGAGCAAAGGTTTCTGCTTTACTTTAAAGCAGATAAAGCATATTTTAAAAGTTTTACATATTATGTTTTTTGTACAATAAAATGTAGTTTTTAATAGTGAAATATTTTTTTTTCATGTTTACACCTCATTTTTAGTCTTTTTTCGGGTTATCCGCGATTTTCGTTATCTGCGAAGCCCTTGCCACCCAATCCCGCGGATAATCGGGGCTCTACTGTAATTGGGAATCGTTGCAGTAGATTATCCATTTCCGATTCAGTAAGAAAACGAAAAATTTAAACAATTTTGTTTTCTTTCAAAAACTGTATTGTCTCTTCGATTAAAGAACACGAAAACGAAAAGAATTTAAGTGTACGACGAAAGTTCAAATATAAATTCTATTTCGATATTTACAGACAAATCAACAGAATTACATCGAAGTAAGTCATATCATTTTTCAGTATATAATCCCCTCCTTAGCAATGGACTACTAGTCCGTTAGCTTCCGTATTCCGCGTAAAAAAGAAAAAAAAAAATTCTTTTAGCTGCAGATGTATTCACTTTCGAACAGATTCGATGACTTGTTCGTAAAAGGTGAACTTTCTTCATCCCAGAAACTCTTTTAAATCCAAAGAGCTGATAATCCGATGACGCGAGATCGGGACTTTATGATGGATGGAATAGAATAGCCTACTTCAATTTTTGCACGTCGTGTAAGCAGCGACACGCGGAAGGGTGTTATCCTGCAGGAAGCGGACGGAAGTTTCTCGACGAGTTTTCGCCCTTCTTCGAAGGCCTTATTACTCCATTAATACACACTTATATCTGACAATGCTGCTTCATTTCCTTCACTCGTTTGCAAATTCTTTGTATTAGGGTCATTTAAGACAAGGAGACTTAAAGTCTTTCCAAATTTACTACATTAATGTTCAATGTTTCAAGGTTTTACTGTTTTTGTTGTCGAAATGTTAAAGTTTGTTAGAAAATTATCTTTCGTTTCTTCTTTCATTCTTTTTTAGCGACACATTGAAAGCTATTGTGATAGCGACCAAAATCAGTAGCTATGGCGTTTGTACTGTCCTAGCTTGATGCTTAAGATCTCGGACTCGTTTATTGAAGGTTATCGGTTTGAATCCGTATATCTACTTTTTTTTTTCCTCTTAATCTTTTTTTCTCAATGTCCGCGTGATTTTTTTTTTCTTTCTTTCTTATTTTCCTAATTTTTTTCAATTTTATTCCTAACATTTTTTTTTTATATTTCCTTACGTTAATATACTTCCTTTTTTTTTATTATTATGTTGAATTTTTTTATTATTATTATGGGCCACCCTTAAATTTATGCTTTAGCACAAAATTACATTTACTTCTTTTTTTCCTGTTTTTGGATTCTCTTATAAGTGTATTGGATGTATATTTATCTACAGTTTTTATTATAAGTACGATATCATTCATTCAGTATATTTGGCCGTCTTTTTATAGCTTTATAAATTGTAATAAATTTTGATCCAAGTAATAATTGTAACAAACCATCCATAGTTTTCTCTCTCTTCCATGTAGATGCATGTCTAACATCAATTTGTAAAAAATAACATTTTTATAATTGAAAATTTAAATACAGTGAAACTTTCCGAACAGCGGACACTTGTGGGCCGGCATACATTGTCCGCTATTAGGGAGGGCCACCACATGAAATTTGAAATTTTAGGGAAAACACAGTTTCATTAAAAAGGATAATAGTACATGTACATAATAAGCAAGCAAAAAATAATAAACGTACCTCAGTTAATGGTTAAATTTTATTTGAAAAAAATCAGACAACAATATTTATTGATGGTTTTTTTTTTTCCCATCACAAGCTTGTTTCTCAACATGAATTTTTACACCTGTAATTAATTTTAATCCCTCGGAATCGCCTTTATTTACAAAAGAATTTTGCAACTGTTCAGCATATCTAATTGCACTAGTAAAGTCCCTAATTTCACACGACTCGTTGTTCGTTTCGGTGCAATCCTCCTCATCTTCATTAAGTTCCATTTCCTCGGGAAATGTGTAGGGAAATATAATCCTTCAAATCACCAGTTGTTTCAGTGTAGAGTTCGTCATCAATCGTGATGAAATCGTCTGGGTTTCCAGTGCTTTCAATTTCTTTAATTAATTCGATAATTTCAGTATCTAATATAGACTCATCAGTCCGATTAGTGCCGCTCTGAGGTGCGACTTTTGTAGCGAAATCCAAACCAGCCTTACGAAAGCATTTCTGAACAGTTTGTTCTTTTATGCTGCTGACAGCCGAACTTATGCACGAAACGGCATCTAAAACATTGACGGATTTTGCCAATTCGTCACTAGAGTTGCAAGCCGACATTTTCGAAATTTTGTACCGAAGAAAAACTTTCCTATAGAAGCATTTGAAGTTTTTTATTACACCAGATCTAAGGGTTGACATACGGATGTCGTATTTGGTGGAAAAAACACGAGTTAAACATTTTTAAACTTCAAATCTGCATGGGACGTTGCACTGTCAAAAAAATAAAACCTTCCTTCGTTCTTTCTTCATTTTTGCTTAGCCAAAAATGCTTAGCCACTCTGTGGTAATCATTGTGGTTATCCATCTTTCTTGTTAGCTCGCCAAGTAACGCTTAATTTTTTCAATTCAATGTTTTTGAAGCCTCTGCGATTTTAAGCTTTACCAATAACAAGTGGAGTCTCGAACTCGGCCTTCATGTTGGAACACAGTTCAATCACAGTTAATCGTTCTTTCGAAATTTTACCACTTCTGCATGTTTCATTCTTAAGACGCATCATCTTATTCGACAGAACTCTAAAAAAATAGCCCACTGTCATCAGCATTAAAAATGTTTTCTTCTTTGTCCTTCAATAGAGTTTTAAGTCTGATTAACCAATCGCTTACTTCATTTGCATCCACAGATTTTGCTTCCCCACAAATCATTTTGAATGATATATTATTGCGCGTTCTGAATTTTTCTAACCAGCCATTCGAAGCTTTAAATTGTCTATTCCTAATTCTATATTAGCTTCCAACGCCTTTTCTTGCAATAATGGACCACTCATGGGAATGTTTTTTGCTCGTGGAGCACAAAACCAATCGAAGACAATAGAGTCGATCGCACTTGTCTCCGTTTTGCGAACTTTGATGTGTTTGGAGTTTTCGTTGGAGTTCGTGATCCATAATTTCAAAATTTCTTTCTTGTTTCTTAAGAGTTCATTTATCTGTGTTTTGCCTACTTTAAATCGACTCGCAAGAGATCTCACACTGAGCTTTTCTGTATCAGCACTTTTTCCTTTAAAGATAATGTTTTTCTTTTCGACGCCATTTTCTTTTCTCAAAGCAACAACTTTCATGAACTGCACACTAAGTTGAAGGTGACTCGACTAGGGATGTGTAGTTCTTGAACGACCTAGTTGAAATGAACTATTCGTGAAAAAAGAACTGTACGGAGCGGTCTTCGTTTTAGTGAACTATCGTTCTTGTAGTTCGTGAACGACTTAGTTGAAATGAACTATTCGTGAAAAAAGAACTGTACGGAACGGTCTTCGTTTTAGTGAACTATCGTTCTTCTAGTTCGTGAACGACTTAGTTGAAATGAACTATTCGTGAAAAAGAACTGTACGGAACGGTCTTCGTTTTAGTGAATTATCGTTCTTTTACCACTCCACTATTGGCTATTGGAATGTGAATGCACGAACGTTCACTAGTTCGTTTACTCTTCACTTCAATTCAGTTCAAATTAGTTCCTAGTTTCTACTGCTAGTTATAAACACCGTACATTGTACGACATTAATTCAAGTGTGCTCTACAGTAGTTCATCATAGTTCATATCGTTCTTCGAACTAAAAATGAACTAAGAACTACGTAGTTCATTTGAACTAGTTCAATAAAAAGAACTATCGCAAAAGGAACAGTTCCGTAAAAAGAATGACTTTGCACATCTGAAGTGATGTGTAGATCGCGAACGAACTAGTTCATTGAACTAGTTCGTGATAAAGAACTAGTTCAGTAAAAAGAACGACTTTGCCCATCTCTAGACACGACACTGATCACCAAACAGGAAGTGACCAGAGGTTGGGAGACGAGCGGGAGGAGGGACGGGATTGGTCAATGAGCCAAAGAGGGAAAGTCAGTGACACTTTATGAGGGACGCTACGTATTACTGTAGCCTGATTCTATTGCTTTTGAAAAACAACCCAAGATCGTTCATTTTCTGTAGAATGTTGTCGTTATTGGGAGTGTCCGCTAATCGGAGGTCAATACATGGAAACGTCGATATTAAGGGACTGGGGATTGCAAAATTGTCCGCTTTTCGGGAGTGACCGTTAGTGGAGGTTTCACTGTATTAATAAAAAGCCACAAAATAGTATATTATATTTTATAGACTTACAGGCCTACAAACTATATCATTTAACAATTTCACAATCTAATTATAAAATTAAGTTGTATGTCATTGGTATAAATAGAGAAGGGTGTACAGTTCTTATGGGATGGCGGGAAGTATATTTTTGGGAAACAAAATAATAATTCTTTCCCTGATTGTACACTATACAGTGGAACCCCGCTATTCGTACACAATCCGTTCCAGGAGGCAGTTCGAATGGCGATTTGTACGAATGGCGAATCATTTTTTCTCATAAGATATATTGTAAATTGGATTAATCCGTTCCAGAACCCAGAGATGATTGCTTATTTAAACCTTTGTAATAATACTTTAAGCGTAAAATATATAAAAACTATGAAAACAATAAATATATAGGCCTCTCTTAATTTGTTTTTCTTTTTCAGTATAGACGATATGGTTGATTTCGCCATGCCATACTGAGTTGCCAGGTCAGAGACACGAGTTCCACTTTCAAATTTCGCAACGAGTTCTTTTTTTTCAATTCAATTGTCGTTCTCACTGCTTTCCTTTTAGGCTTAGTTGAATCAGTTATCTTTTTTGGACCCATGGCTGCACTATTTTCAATAAAAATAACAAAAAATAACAATAAAATATCACAAAGTTTCAAGAAGTTTGCATGGATGATGCGTAGCGAACGGAAGCTAGCACGAGACTGAACTGAAGCGACCGCGTGGGGTGGCCAGTAACAAGGTCACGCTGTCCGAATCGAGAGCAAGCGTACGAATGGCGAGTTCAATTTTACTTGAAAAAGTTGGACGAATAACGAGTTATACGAATAGCGAGACGGACGAATGGCGGGGTTCCACTGTATTTTGAAATTTCTTATGATGTTAATAAAATTAATCATTACGCGTATTTACTGTAGGTTTTTTTTTTATAGGAAACCTTTTATTCTATTGTTTTTAATTTGCAATGAAATTCATCTTACCTTGAAATTGATGTTTGAGTTCGTTCTCATCCAAAACAATAGGTTCTCCATCTTTTCGTCTCCAAATGTAATAAGGCTCAGGATATCCTTCTGCTCTACAGCTCAATGCCACACTGTCTCCTTCAGTGACAGTCACGTGAGATGAGGTATCATTCAATAGAATTACAGGAGAAACTGAAAGATTTCAATTCGCAGCTTAATTTGTTTCTATTGTAAGTTTCAATAAGATCCGAAAAAACATTGTTAGATTTAGTAGATGGAACCTTAGAAGGAAAGACAGTTATTAAGAAAGTACATGTAAAGTACAAATAAATAGTACTTCGTATTTTAGGTTGGATTTGACTAGACTCTATGAAAAAAAAAAAACTTGAGAAACTTAATTCAACAATTTTACGTTCACTGATCGTACGGTTAATGTGAAAAATAAAATTTTTGCAGAGAAATTTTAACAGAGGAAATTTTACAGAATTTGTTTTGAACAATCTATTTGCTAAAAATAAGAGAATAAATACAAAGTATACATATTATGAAGTTAAGACGACGTAGCCTTTCGCAACACACATCAGGATTATTCAGATACATCTTATTATGGTTCCCGATTTAGTACTGGAAATACCTCTTTCTCTTACAATTACAGTTTTAGCAGATTACCACATAGAAATACTTTTTTACTTCATCAAGACTATATCCTGTCTTTTTAATTTATTTTTAAATGATAAATACAAGATAGCAAACGAGATTTATTCTCCTACAGCCTACATGCTTTCTTTTTAGTAGCCTTCAGAGGTACTTTATATGGATATTTGTCAGGCGTTTCGAACTGTCAGTAGTTGTTGTGCAGAACTTGCTCTTCAGTAACCGAATTCTTTTTACCGTAATCTTGCCTATGAAATCTTTGATTCAGAAAATTTATATGTGAAGTACAATTTAGTTTTCATTTATCGCTATTTGTCAGTGACTGAATTAGAATAGGACGAATTTATTGGCTGATAATATGTATTTATTTTCTTTCTTGGCACATCCATACAACTAAGAGAGCCTTGTCGCGAAACAGCGTCGAGATCCCCAGTCTGGACACAGTGATCTTACTGCTTCCAAATAATTCAACGTTCCACTAATTCATAAATGCTATTCTCAATTAGTAAGATTTTTAAGAAATTTTGTTCCTTCTTCTCCAATTATCTTTAGCTTTTGCATTCAGTTACCATTTCATTTAGTTAGTTCAGAAATGAACGAGTTGATATATTCAAAGATTTGGCTATTTTGTTGAGGAGTGTTGATGTAATAAATGCTGGAAAGTGATTGGTGAAAATGCAGAGATAGCCAAGGAAATACAGAATATTATGTAGCTTTTTTAAAGTGAGATAAATATAAAATTTAAGCTGATGTTAATTAGCTCTGTCTTTTTTTAAAGTCTCTTTATGTTTTTTTTTTTTTTATAAACAAAAATTTTGCTTTATTTGCAAGATAACGAGCAAGATAACGATAACTGATATGAGAAAACGAGGAAGTAAAGGGAAGTAAAGAGTTTTGCCAAACTAATATTTTAACTTGACATTGACATCATAAATAACATGTAGCGCTTGCAGTTTTTATCGAATGATGAATTAAAAAAACACAAAACGAAAAGATTAAAAACTAATATGTACTAGTTTCAGGACCTTTCCAGGTCCCTTTTTTTTAGCGCATTGAAGACAGAGGAAAGATCATCACAATTTAAGAAATTATGACCAATCACCATCGATATGGTCAAGTCTACAAGAAGTGCCAGGAATGAGACAATACAGTAATGAAAATTAACATGTAAATTACAAGATCAACCACATCTTACCATTACATAAAAGGTAATACAGGTAAGTTAAAGTAGCTCCATAACGCAACGCCAAACACTTTAAAAAAAAAACAAAAAAAAACAATCAAGCAAACGAACAAGACACATTTTATCGTATCAAAATGATTCAATGAAATGGCTTAGTCAAAATTTATTGAAGAAAAAAACAAACAAAAACAACATGGCTCATTTCATCTATCAAAATGATTCAATGAAGGAAAATTTCTTGGGGGGGAAAAAAAGAAAAAAAAATATTAATAAGATGAAATTTGTAATGTTCAGCAGCTTCAACTGATAATTTATTATTGTAAAGTCGTTTGCTCAATATCGATAACGACTCCTTAAATTTACGCATGTATTCCTTACACTCATGACCAAAAATTATTGGATTTTTTAAATCCAACACGTGCCCTATATTATATACATGCGCTGCGGTGTAACATGGAGATTATCATTTTTTAATCGCCCTACCGTGCTCTTTTAGGCGAATTCCCAATGGACATCGAGATTCTCCTATGTACAGACAATCGTAATCTTAACATTTGATTTCATATATATATATATATATACAGTTATTTTTTCGGATGTCGTTGGCTTCAGGCACTTTAATCTTATTGCGGTTAACAAACTGAATTAAAGTGTTTTGCCTTTTTGAAACGATTCCGATATCGTAACCTATTAACATCCTCTTCATGTGGGCATAAAGATCAGGAATGTGTGGGATCGAAATGGAAAAGGAGGATTTTAAGTTTCCTTGCATAGCAGTGTGGATTGTACAATTTCTTTATGGACTCCCTTATTGTTGCTTTATAAACGACAATGGTTAATCGTTCGCCAATGCAATCATTCTATTAATAGGCAAAAGTTGTACGATCTTTTTAAATTTGTAGCTTTGTAAATTTGTAATTTGAAATAACCAATCACAGTGCAGCGTTGAAACACGTCAGGCTTGACGTCACGCCCATGTTTAAAGATGGCGTCTCTACTATTTTCTCCACTTCACCACGACGAATCGCGATTACATAATTACTATCAGCGTATTGAGATTTTCTTTCCCACATAAATAAAGTTTACAATGAAATGCATGAAGTTCATGCGTCAAAATTTATCGGAGAGTTTGTAAAACCTCGGTTTTTACATAATTTCGGCTGTGTCGCCGCTCTCTCAATAATCAACGAAATAGGGAATAATGACGATGCACGTGCCCTCATTGTTGTCCATTTAGGATTATTGGTGTTGGCTGTTGGACATTCGTTATTGTTATTGTTATTGTTGAAACTGGTAAATCAATTTTTTATTTTCTTTTATTTTAACAAAAGTTGGCTTAGTCATTCAAATTGTATGTGGGCTGTTGCGGAAGTCATGGCTTCTAAAAAATGAGCTTAGAACATCTTTTTCAATCTTGTGTTTTTTAAAAATTTCAGGATATTTCAAAAATGTGGCATTTGTTTTACTTCCGTTAATATTGTCTCAATTTCGACGAATCTATTCTTTTAGGGCAGCAGGTTGCCATTATGTTTCATAATGAGGAACCGCAGCGCTGACTACTACGAAAGTGGTAAATCAATTTTTTAATTTTTTTTATTTCAACAATATTATAATATTATTTTAGCAAATAAGCCGATATTCAAATTAAATATGGGCTGTTTTGGAAGTCATGGCTTCTAAAAAAATTAGCTTAGAACATCTTTTTCAATCTTGTGTTTTTCAAAAATGTTGAATTTGTTTTACTTCCGTGAATATTTCACGGATCGCAACTCGTCTTACATCATTTGCATCAATCTTGCATCATTTTGATGCGATGAAATGTGTCTTGTTGTTTTGTTTTTTCTTCAAGAAATTTTGACTCAGCCGTTTCATTGAATCATTTTGATATGATAAAATATATCTTGTTCGTATGTTTGTTTGTTTTTTAAAGTGTTTGGCGTTGCCTTATGGTGCTACTTTAACTTACCTGTATTACCTTTTATGTAATGGTAAGATCAGGTTGTCCTTGTTATTTATAGGTTCGTTGTAATTGGTGTATTGTCTCATCCCTGGCATTTGTGAACTTGACCATATCGATGGTGATTGGTCATAATTTCCTTAAATTGTTATGATCTGTCAGTTCTATCTTCTGTCTTCAATGCGTTGAAAGAGGGACCTGGAAAGGTCCTGAAACAAGTACGTATTGGTTTTTTAATCTTTTCATTTTGTGGGTTTTTTAACTAATCACTCGATTTTAACTTGAAGTTAAAACGCCCATTGCCTCATTATTAATGAATTGTTAATCAGCCATAAATAATCCAAAATAAAGTACTAAGCTTTTGTACTGTAACCAAAAGTGAAATAATAACAATTTATAATTAACTAATATGAATTTAGTGTCACTTATAGAGGAAGAGTTATTAAACGGTCCACTTCAAATTACAAGAAATAACAGTAAATAGAGCAAACATTACCTACGATATCCAGATAAAATCTTTGACTCTTCATTGGAGATGTATTGATTTGACAGTCGTAGAAACCACGATCATCTTCTTGAACACGTTCAATGTGAAGATTGAATTGACGATTTTCAATTTTCGATACACTTATCCTGAGATTGCGTGTAATGACATGTCTGTCAATGGTTAATATGGACACTGTACTTGTTCTTATCCAGGCCACCTAAAAACATAAGAAAACAATTAAAGTCTTTTTAAGATAAAAATCGTTTATTGTAAAAACTTAATATAAATATGAGGAACCTAACTTTCGATTAGCTATAAATCAGAAAGAATGATTCAGAAGAATCTGAAATAGCAATTCATCAATATGAGCATCATTTCTCTTAACTTTAGGAAACTATGTAAATGAACTCCATAAACATCTTGAAACTGCCATGACTGTGCATCTTACAAACTACTCCATCACCATAATTGCTCAGTGTCAATTCCCAGAATCGAACGAAACCGTACCTTTTGAAATAAAGCGAAAATACTCTTAGCAAGGTCATGAGCATTGAACTGTGGAGGCCGCAAGGTGTTTTATGAGAGCGTTGTAGTGACCCATTCTCGGCTTTTGTTGAACTATATTTGGTTACAGTGCAGACGTTTAGATTGGACTCAATTCTTGTGTTACATTCCACAAGAAAGTCTCTTTGGTGCGGCTTGTTAGCGCAAGGGGAAGGATGTAAACATCCTTTGCCTTTTATTCAGATGTTATTCTCTTCTGTATTTATGAGTTGACGGATATGAAAAGATTTAGGATGTCTGTGCATGTTCTTCGCATGTTTCTATCTATTCTAGAGACTGTTGTTACAGCCTACGTTTGGCGATGTCGTAAACTAAAGATCGACGAAAATTGTAAAACTCAAAGACAGGTCACATTTTATCTTTGTAATTAATTAAAAAAACAGCTCGGTTGTTTCTATAAATCAGAAATAGGTTTTGGTGATTTAAGTTTTCTTATCCCAGAAATTATAACTGGTAACTGGGATGAAATTTTTCAGTCATTGAATCGAATCTTCATTCATTTTAGTATAGAGCGTTTTTGTCTCGATTATTATAATACTGAGTTAACATTTCGCCATTCGTGATCATAACAACTAATCTGAGGAGTTGAGGACCCTTAAGTCATGCAACAGCTGAAAGCGGGTTTCACTGCCAACAATTATAAAGTTTATTAAATATCTGGAAGAAGAAGCATAGACTTATATTTCAGTTCAAACTGATTCACAAAAGCATCAGGGCCGTTTCTACCATTAGGCAAGACTAGGCGGCCGCCTAGGGCGGCAAGATTTTAGGGCGGCCGAAGGACGGATTCCGTTGTTTTTTTTTTTGGTTGTTGAATTGAAGATTCTTTTTTTTTTTTTGGGGGGGGGCGGCATTTGAAAGGGAGGGGGCAGCATTTTTCAGTTCTCACCTAGGGTGACAGAACACCTAGAAACGGCTCTGGTTTTTATACATGTTTCAACTGTGGTGATTGGCTTATCATTAATCACGTGATATACAACGAATAATTAAATTTAAATTAATCGATAAAGCAACGATGAATTAATTTTACATAAATCTGAAACCGAAATCAGTTTAGAATTGAAATGATTAAATGCATAAATGTTAAAATTTAAATTCAAAGCATAAACTTAAGTTAAATATATTTCTTCTTTAAGTCACCTCCCAATTTCATTCAACTACAAACGATATTTCACAGAAGCCATCGTTTTGCTTTTTCAAGTTCTAAATTTCGCAAATTAAAATAAGATCTAACAACAATAGCAACAATGTAGATACACTAATAGCAACAATGTATACATGCTTATAACAATAGCAATAATCGACGATAACTTCAGATAACACACTGAAGTTATCAACGATCTCAATGGCCTAAAAACAAATAATAAACCACTAGGAAGACCCGTGAAAGATTCACGGAAGTAAAACAAATTCCATATTTTTGAAATACCGTGAATTTCCGTGAATCATCCTTCCTGGTCAACAATGACAGCACGTGTTCCCCTACTGTTGAGTAATGAGCAAGCGACCATCCCAGAGTTCAATGGGATAAGAGCCGAAGCTGTGAAATTATGTAAAAACCGAGGTTTTACGAACTCTGATAAATTTTGACGCATGAACTTCAATGTAAACTTCATTATGTGTGGAAGAAAATGTCAATACGCGGATAATAATTGTGTAATCGCACTCCGTCGTGCTGAAGTGGGGCGAATAGTAGAGCGCCATGTTTACAAATGGACGTGACGTCACGACTGACGTGTTCCAACGCTGCACTGTGATTGGTTATTTCTCCGACTCTTGCTTACAAATATCCATACTATTTTTGTCATTAATAGTATGATATCCTTCAACATAAACAAACATTTTTGATACCAATTACTGTATTTAAATTTATCGTCTTGATTCCGCATTAAGTCCTGGAAATAAGGTATTACTATTAACTGAATAACCTTTATCTTTGTTGACGCAGCGATGGCTCTTTTTTTGTGCAAGCCTCTATTATATACCTGGCGTGCTTATCCTTAATTTAATTAATCCTGGTGATCCAATCGTGGAGATCCTATTCAAAGTGAAGGATAAGAACACAAGGTATATAATAGAGGCTTGCACAATAAAGAGCTATCGCTGCATCAACAAGGATAAAGGTTATTCAGCTAATGGATTTATTTCCGGGACTTAATGCGGAATAAAGACGATAAATTTAAATAATTGGTATCAAAAATGTTTGTTTATGTTGAAGGATATGGCTTATTATTTGGCCAATGAGATCGTTGATAACTTCAGTGTATCTACATTGTTACTATTGTTATTAGTCTATCTACATTGTTGCTATTGTTATTAGATCTTATTATTGTCATTTTAATTTCCGAAATTCAGAACTTGAAAAATCAGAACGATGGCTTTTGTGAAACATCGTTTGTAGTTGTATGAAATTTGCAAATGACTTTAAAGAAGAAATATATTAATTTTAATATATGAGGAGCTTAGTTTCAAAACACGCCATCTCCAAAAATAAATTTTCGGAAAATAGGGGTTTGTTAATGCATTCACATTGGACATGGCGGGCTTTGAAACAGCACTCGTATCGAAATCGTATCGCAATACAGTACATTGTTTTAGAAGTTAAACTGTAAGCAAACGGCGAATTTTGATTTGAACTTAGCAAAACTCCATTGGCTAGGAATTTGGAATTTGAGATGGTGGGTTTTGAAACTTCCTCATATGACGAAGAAATTTTTTTTTGTATAAACTTAAATTGCTTTAATTGTTTATAAACTTAATAGGAAACTTAAGTTGACCAATAATTAATGTTTATTATTATAAATTTAATAATAACACTCATCTCAGTTTCATTCCAAAAAATAAATTAATTGGCAATTTTGTTTTTCTTATTACAGTTAAACCCCGATTATCCGAGTTTCCGCTTTAACCGAGCTATCAAATATTTCTAGAATTTTTTTTTTGGTTCTACATTTTCCATTTTTAAAACTACCAAAAAAAATTCTGAACTTGATCTCACCAATCAACGAAGAGGATATACGTGTCTGGATAAACGCTGACGAACAACAAGACATTACAGATGAAATGATCATCAATATCGTCAATAAAGAAAATGAATGTAGCGATGATGATGAAGACAGTGACGATGAAAATCGACATATGAAAATCTCCCATACAGATGGGCTGAAAGCTATCGAAAGTGCTATTGAATATATAGGACAACAAGAAGAAGCGACACCAGCAATCCTGTTATCCTTAAAAAAATGGCGAAACATTGCTGCAGAAAAACGCCAAAGTAAAGTAAAACAAAAAACAATTAAGGACTTTTTTAAGTAAAAGAACTCTTTAATTATCGTAACAATATGAATTGCATGTGTGTTTCTGTATAAGTTTTGTATTTGTTAAAATATACATTTAAACCGACGCGATTTATTTTATTTACAATTTTCGCTTTAACCGAGTTTTTCGGTTATCCGAGTTAGTCTTGGTCCACATTAACTCGGATAATCAGGACTCTACTGTACTTATTAATATTTTTAATTCCATGTTATTTTTTTTAGTTTTTAATCTCTATTGTAGAGGGTTGTTAAAATTAATGTTCCTTACGTAGAAGGCTCTGGAATGCGTTCCAAATGGAAAGAAATTTGGACAACAGATACTTGAAACGATGCGCTCGGCGTTTATTGAAAAAAAAAAAAAAAAAAAAAAATGGCCAATAGATGACGCTGTAGCAATTAAAATCACTTGAGCAGCGTTATAAATGTTCAATGTGTGCACCATTCGCAAAACGGCATTTTCTACCGCAGAACGCAATATGTCTGCTGGAATTGCTAGAACATGACGTCTAATGCTGTCCTTCAGATATGACAAAGTTTGACATCTTTCACGATACACCTGGTTCTTCTAAAAAAAAATTTAAAAAAATCCGATAACCTGAAGTCACATGGGGTGAGGTCGGGTGATCGGGGAGCCCAAGTTGTCTGGAAATAATACTGATAACGCGTTCATTTGTAAAGTGCTGCCTTAACAATTTTTGAACACAACGTTGGCATTGCTCATGAGGTGCCGTTAAGCATCTAATGCTTCTGAAGAGCTTTCTTTCCGTTAATAGAGCTGCGAGTCAATATTATGTAAATAACATTATGCACGACCGTGATGCGACATCCAATCAGAGAGTGACATGTGGCCAGTGACGAAACCCTCCGCCCTCGGCACGTGGAGCGGAACTTTAAACTATTCGAATTTGACTGAATTGCTTCTTGTCTTTGGTTAGTTCTTATGTTTCTTTTTAGTATAGTATCTGCATTATTTAAGAATAACACTTATTGTTTTTAATGTTAGTTATGGTCAGCTATTGCTACAGCACCATCTATTGGTCATTTTTTGTACTATTATTTTTTTCCAATAAAGGGCGAGTGCATCGTTTGAAGTACCTGTTGTCCAAATTTCTTTCCATTTGGAGCCTTAGAACGCTCTCCAGAGCCCTGTATATAGAGGAACTTCAATGTTAACAACCCTGTATATATAAAATATAGAGTATAACTTTAAAATTACATTTTATATGAAATATATGTAGTAATTTATACATACCGTATTTACTCGCATAATTTCCCCCTTCGCGTATTTTCCCCACCCCCGTTTTTGTGGATTACAAAATTCAATTTTTATTTTTATCGCATAATTTCCCCACCTCTACTTCAACGCGTTTCCAACATGACCACCTCTACTGGCGGTCAACTCACGACGACGCGACAATGTACCGTTACTATCGCATTTCTCTATCCCACGCTACTTTAGGGGAAGATTCCACCCCTACCCCGGTCAGTACAAGAGCAGACTCCTTCTGAATCAGTACAACAATTTCGAGTGTTTTGTGAAAACGTGAAATTCGCGAATAAAGTTAAGTTCTCTATTAGCAGGCAGCTGATGCTGACGTCATGCAGTGAGCAGCTATAAAGATGGCGGGCTACGCTGCGTGAGTTACGAAATTACGTCACAGTCGCACACACACTTCCGTGCATGCCTATTGCTTAACTGTACTTTGAAGAAAAAACAAATGTTGAGATGTGATTTCTTATATTTTAAATGTTGCGTGTCAATAAAATTGTTGTCAATTACATTTCTTGCTTTAAAAATCAATATTTAACATGGTTTTCCTTATACTTTCACCATATTTTTTTTCCTCAAATTGAAAAACATCGCGTAATTTCCCCCACCCCCCCTTTTTTTTGTCAAAATATTGATGAAAAAAAAGGGGAAATTATGCGAGTAAATACGGTATATGAACATAAGCAGCCCTGGATTCTTGCTTATGTAAATTCTCCAGTTTAATTTAATTCTGAAGGTGTGATAATTGTATTTTTTTACCTTGTGAGTGCCGAGGTCATCGACGGTACAGGAGAGAGTTGCATCTCTACCGGTTTTTACCGTTACATTCCTGGGCTCTATAAATTCAGGCTCCGTGAGAACGCCTACAACAAAAGAGTATGCGACTAAAACAAAGGAATTATTCGTAAAGAAACAGAAATGAATACGTTACCTAACCCCATGGATTCGTAGTTAATATTAATTAGTACGCCATTAATATTACTAAATTAAAAATATTATTCTGCTTCTAATTTTTAGACATTTTTATTTTTTATTTTTTTATGCTCATTGTTTCTGCTTTTTTCGGAGGTGAAAGTGAATGAAATCACGAATTATTAATTAACTTTTTTGGTAGATGAAATGCAGCATTTTTTTAAATTTCAATTTCTGAAATATCCCAGTATTCAAAGCAGTATTAATAAAAAAAAAAAAGTCAAATTAATGAGGCTAATTTATAATTTCGAAATCTCTATTCCAATTGCAATCAGAGGTTGATCTTAGTAACATACATCTTAGTAAACCTGATTTTCCTTTCACACAATTCAAAGATATTGAACTACACTAAAACCTCTTTAAGTCGTCACCCGGATAAGTCGTCACTCCGTCTAAGTCGTCGTTTTCATTTGGTCCCGACAAAGTCTCATACACAGTAATGTAAAATAGCCCTCCTTTACCCGTCACCAAATATAATTCTACTCCGGATAACTCGTCACCCTCAAAAATGGCCAAAAGCATCTTTCTTCTCCATTTTGCATGCCATCGTGTTGTCTTTTCAGCCCCGCCCCTTCACTTTAAGAAAGCCAAGCCTTTACGGGGAATTTTCGTCCTGTCAGTTCATTCCTTTCCTACCCCTTCGGGTTCTTGGAATCTCGCTGTTAATCATTCAAAGCACAGTTTTCGATGCGACTCTGTCTAGTGTAGACGTTTTTCTTTACCGCTCCTGAGTGTGACTTCATTTCATAGCGAGTAAGCCCCGCTGTAAGGGTAATTTTTTCTCTTGCAATTTCGTGGTTCGATTACGTTTTTAACATGCCAGGGAAACGAAAACTTACCTAGTTATCTTTAAAGAAAAAAAAGACTTAATTGCACTTTTTGAAAAATCGGATGTTTCGAAAACGGCTTTTGCCAAAGAACACCTTATTCCAAGGACTACATTAAACGATATTCTTTCATCTAAACATGTAATTGAAGAAGCTGACTCCAAAGACAAAAGAAAAAGAATGAGGAAGTTTGACGAGATCGAGGAGGTTTTAGTTCGTTGGCTAAAACATGGATATTTGGGATGTAAGTGAGATTTCAGTTTTATATATATATATTTTTTTTCACTAACAACATGAATAACATTCAGAAAGCAAATCGTTTAAGTGCAGGACATTCCGTTTCTCAAGTTCTTTTCTTCAGAGCTCAAGTGCCGTAATATATATTTGAGGCCAGACCTATTAGATCCTTCTCGAATGAAATATTTATTATTTTTTTTGCTTTAATAAAAACATTTTTGAACATTTTTTTTTTGTAATACGGTAGAGTCCCGCTATTCCGAAAAATCCGTCTATTCCGAACAGCGCAGCGTTCAGAAAAAATACCGATTTTTTTTTTAACTTAAAAACAGGAGAAATTAAAAAGATGTTCGGGAAAAAACGTACATTTATTGTTATACAAAGAAGTTAACTAGAGAATACAGACACCCTGTAAAGAAAGTATTAACTCACCCAAGTATTTCAAACTCACCCAAGTATTTCAAATAACGTTTCGTTATATGATTTGTTTATTTCCAAATTTTTTTCTTAGTCTATTTAAAAGAAATTAATTCATGTACCATTTAAATATCTCACACTTTTTGAGTAGTTTTTAAATTTAAAAATAAAATCAATTTTCAACTGTAAAGAAAATATAAACTCGCTAAGAATGTTTTGATTTTGATACCTGCAAATTGATTAGAATATCCCAAATTTACATAAAGATAACTAAAAGTGGCTAAATTATGTAATCCATTCATTTTCGTAGCAACATATATGCCACTACTTTATCATGCCTTGTGAAAATTCATTAACTGACAAAGAATTACGAAAAATTCATTTTATACTTGGTCAAAAAAAGTCAACAAGGCAAATAGCCTCAGAATTAAATCGTTCACACACTGTTATTCAAAATGTCATCAAGAAAGGTGGTAGTTATGGAACCACAAAAAGACCATGTAGATCTCCAAAACTCGCACCTCGGGACTACCGGATAATTCAAGATCTTTCTGCATCTTATGAGATGTCCACGCGTGAAATTGCTCGTGTGTTGTCAAAGACTGTATCTCACCAAACTATATGGAAAAGCTTAACGTCAAATAATTACATGAAGTTTGTAAACCTGAAAGCTAAACCCAAGCTCACTGCCACTCATCGTTCCAGCCGACTTGACTGGGCTAAGAAAACAGTGAAATGGCATCAAAGGTAGAACGAAATAGTTTTTTCTGATGAAAAACGTTTCTGTCTTGACGGCCCTGACAAATATTCCGCATACTGGCATGATGTACGCACTCCGTCGAAGATAAGATTAAGCAGACAACAAGGTGGGGTGGAGTGATGGTGTGGACAGCATTTGGGGTAGGAGGTAAGACAGCTATAGTGTTTGTGGAAGGCAAGATGGACTGTATAAAATATCAAAACCTTATGTACGACCATTTAATACCATTTGGACCCCTTCTAGGAGGGCCAGATTGGAAATATCAACAAGACAATGCTTCTATACATGTGTCAAAATCCACCAAAGCGTGGTTTAAAAAAGAGAAAATTGATGTCATTCCATGGCCCTCCCATTCATCTGACCTAAACCCAATTGAAAACATGTGGAATTGGATGGCAAACATTGTATATGGCCGAAACAAACAGTATCATCACTTGAATGATCTGAAGCTTGCAATTTGGAATGCTTAGGACCAGATAAATATGTCCGATTTGAAAAAAGAAAATTAATTGGGACAATGCCTGACAGAATGATAGAAATTATAGAGAAGAAAAAAGGAGCAACACGTTATTAATTTCAATAATTTTCGAAATAATATGTTTTGAGTTTATATTTTCTTTACAGTTGAAAAGTGATTTTTATTTTTTAATTTAAAAGCTACTCAAAATGTTTGAGATGTTTAAATGGTAGATGAATTTATTGCTTTTAAATAGACTATGAAAAAAAAGTTAAGTAAACAAATCCTCTAATAAAAAGTTATTTGAAATATTTGGGTGAGTTTATACTTTCTTTACAGGATGTAGAGCCTAAGCTTGATGAGAACGCCTGAAACCAAATTGGAATGAAAGCTGGTTACTTACACAGTACATGTCGGCTCCATTTATACAATTCTGTAGAATCATTTTAAATCACTGCTAAACAAACAATAACACCACGAGCCAATCAACGCTGTATAGAGCTGACACTAGCAGATGTCCCCGCACTTAATTTACGCCTTAACAAATCAATACGTTGATAATCTTGATATTATTCATGAAATCCGCCTATTCCGAATTCCCGCTAAATCGAACTGTGTCCGGTCCCAATTAGTTCGGAATAGCGGGTCTCTACTGCATTAGAAATAAAATAACGGTGTGTTCAAACATTTTATAGCCCTGTTTCTCAACGTGGGGGGCAATTCGGAAATGGAGCAATGTTTTTTTTTTTGGTTTTGAAAGTTAAAAAAATGTTTTTTTTTTTTTTTTTTTTTTTTTTTTTTTAAGTTATACCTAATGGTGGGGCATAGCATACTTTAGATACTTTAGATGGGGCGCAGCACAAAAAAGTTGGGAAACACTGTTACAGCAACATGAAAAATATATTTTAATTTATATCAGATCACTGTTTGTTTGAATATCAAATGAACCCTGATAAAAATTCTATTTAATTTAGTGTCCTAATTTAATATTTAAAAATTCGATCGTTTTGAATATTTGAAAGGGAACATTAAGTTAGTTTTTACTCTTATTCTTCTGTAGCAATTAAAGAAGAGAAACCAACAAAGTAGAAAAAAATGTCAAGGCTTTTGCCTAATCTTCGAACAGAACTTTGATCTCTTGTAATCGAAACTTCAACTAAGTTCTTACTGAAATTTAGATTTTTCCAAAAAAAAAAAAGAACTGCCATTTTTGAACATTCGCTCATTAAAAGAAGTATTGGGCATTTAAAAATATATTGTTTATCAAACGTTATGAAATTGAATGTTAATCAGATGAAGACATTAAACTGTATTTCGTAAAAACATTGAAGTCATTTGATATTTCAATATTTTTTTATTCAATAATTCTCTGAAGACGAGAAGTTGTTATATAGTAAATTGAGGAGATGGCATTTACCTGATGTGAGCATTAAAAAGATGATACAAAGAAAAGCAGATGTCATCGCATTGATTGTAACTATTGAAGATTAAGTTCCTTAACATCCAAACACACACAGGACACTGAATGGTAGCCTGTGACGCTTCTCAGTACAGCTATCAGTTTGGTTAGGTTTTTTTTTTTTGTTGTTGTTGTTGTTTTTGTTTTTTTCTGCTTATGCAGAACAGTGTGGCTTTTGGTTTTAGCGGCAATGCCTTGATATTTTAAATAGCAATATCTTTGAAGTGTTTGGAAGGAAAATCAGGTTTTAATGAGATCTTTCAGTTTCTATAAAATATATTTTCCAACGAAAATTAATAAAAAGAAATTAATTTTCAAATAAAAATAAATTAAAATTAATCCAAATAGTAAGATTTATTTCAAGGGAATAGAGTTGACCATCTAAAACTAAGAAAGCAGGAAAATCTTTTGTGGATTTTGAAAAATTTAAGAAATATTCTAAGGACTTTATCAAAATTGGCTCAAATATCTAAGATACTGTATTTCTATTCTATATTAGGGCTATTTATTCTATGATAGGGCCCTAGCTATTGTCCGCTTGTACTGCGGCTGGGAGGGCCTATTTACGACCTGGGAATTAACAACTGGCCACAGATAGCCAGACGGAAGAGAAGATAAATACAGAAAAGAATCCACGCCGGGTCCAGGATTCGAACAAAGATTCATGTTTATCAACTAATTGAGTAAATCATCGCATAGACTGGCAAACTAAGAGTAAGCAAAACTTGTTTTTTTTTGTTGTTTTTTTTTTTTAATTATTACGATTATTATACTTTCATCTTAACCTATTTAGAAATATTGTACAATGTTTAATTAACTATTTTATATTTAGTCAGTAACAATTCATTAATTTATAGTTAATTATATAATTTATGCGACGAGGTACTGTCCAAAACTTCCGAACTTCAACACCTCTTATTAAGATTAAGGACAAAATTATACGACAAAGTTATCACAACTTTTGCACAGGGTTTAAGACAGATAATAAGAGACGTAGCAAATCAAGTTATTCTACATAATAAGCGCAAGTGTTTGTTTGTTTGTCTTGAAACAACGTCGCCATTTCTCAACGGATCTTTAGCAAATTTGGAACGGAGGTTTACATGCATCCCAGAATAATGCTCCAATAACGAAAACCCGGATCCGGTCTAAGGCGGGGGGGGGGGGCAAACATTCTTGAAGGGAACGCATATCTCTGAAACCTCTTTTGGAAACCTGAAATTGAGTGATCTTTGTCAAAATCTAAACTATATGTAATCGATTTTAGTTTCGATATTGAGATCCTAAAAGGTGTAAGCGGGAGGGCAAACATTCTTCAAGAGTATGCGTAATTCCGTAACCGATTGATTTTAAAAACATGAAATTTGACAGGAGTGTTCTTAATTCAAAGTTTTAGTTTTTTACTTGATGAAATATACTTTTTTTTACGTTACGTATGCAAGGCTTTCGGAGCGAAGCGACGGTAGCAGGTCTATAACATAATTTGTAACTACCACGTGCCGTTTTTACCAAGTGGAAAAGTTTCAAAGTGATCACACAATTACAATTTCTTCGTCATCCACATCAGAACAACTCCTTTTTGGAGCCCGAGCGAAACACGGGTATTTTTGGGTATAAAATAGGGAGGGGAGAAAGCAGCAAGATTAAGAGGGGAAGGAAAAAATAAATAAATAAATAAATAAATAAATAAAAAAGTCATTGACGGGGGGGGGGGG
>JAFIDM010009631.1:328507131-328521925 GCA_023159025.1 Thereuonema tuberculata | reverse complement strand
ATCGCTTGTAGTTAGTATTATGTCTAATTGAAATAAACATGGATTATATTCCACGTATCATATTATAATCCATGTTTATTTCTTCCGGAAAAAGAGATAATTATAAGATTATTCTGCTAAAAAGAAATAAAAAAGAAACGTTTAATTTAAATTCTAAAACTTTCATTCTTTTTCTGTATTTATTCTTGATATTATACATTGTAATTTTTTTTTTAATGTGTAGAGAAAATTAGCGCAGTATTTAGCCTATGTTAATTTCAAATGTTAATTTCAATTACAATATTTAAATGCTACAATATTCTCAGAATCTGTGGAAGTCTTTGAAAAAGCGAGGACTAAAATCAACGATTAATTTTAAAAGTCTGTTATCAATCTATTACAAACCTCTGCTACAAATGTCTTGCAAATTAAGAAAAAAGGAAAATTAAGAAAAAAAGGAAAGGTTGACTTGAGTTTCATTAAATTAAAATTACAATGTATGAAGTTAGAAATTGTAATGCGTATATACATAGGCGTACCCGAGATTTTGGAATGGGAAGGGTTATGATGGTCGTCATTCAACCAAAAAAAAAACGTTGTGTCCTTTGTCGCACGGGGACAGGGAGGTTACAGACATACCAATAAACTTTCCAACAAAAAAAAAACCGATCTTAAATCCTACATTTCTTTCTTTTTTCGGATGCACTGGAGGTTTCTAAACCTTATCAACTATATTTTGCACACAAACATATCTTTAAATAGTTCCGATTATTTGGTCAACAGCCTTAGGCTAGAAATGATTGTGGTTAATTTCAATGCTTTAAAAGGCTCTAGTTTCTCCCATGAACGAGTGATCTGTTCCTGAATTATCAGTGTTCGAGACAAAGATTGATCATTCTCTAGAAACCTCGACTTAGTTTTGTCCTCCTGTCGAGTGATGTAATGATTTTATAGATATAATAGTTTTTGTTATGTTAAAAGTAATGTAATGTAATTTAATACGAGTATTTACTTTACAATTTGAATGTTTTTTTCAATATTTGCAAAGACATGATCGGAAACTGTGTTGGAGTTTAAAT
Source organism: Thereuonema tuberculata (assembly GCA_023159025.1). Lineage (NCBI taxonomy): Eukaryota > Metazoa > Arthropoda > Chilopoda > Scutigeromorpha > Scutigeridae > Thereuonema > Thereuonema tuberculata. Next base: position 328,520,867 of record JAFIDM010009631.1, on the reverse strand, counting down.
TAATGCTTTGGTGGCGAAGTTTCAAGCCTTCGCCAAACATCACCATATATCTATACTTTCTTCCTTAAATTGTAGTTTTATTTTTTATTAAGAATGACTTTTAAAAAATGAAATTGAAGGAAATAATGTAGTTATTGTTTTGTTTCTACTCACAGTGTTGAAATATTCCATTCCTGTAGCAGCAAAGCTTTCTGCTATTTTAGGCGTGGTTACAACTGCTGATACAGGATGTCCATTGCCCATTGGTTTGCCAAGAGTTACAATATCAGGAACTATATCTGGAAGGAGGGAAAGTAGAACAGAATTAGCTAGGAAGTATTAAAGTCAGAATCAAATACAGTTATTCTATTTGGATACAAGTCTCCTAAAGAGGAAAACATAAATCTAATAGGCATAATGATATATTATTAGCCTAAAGCAGGAAAGAAATCGGCTGAAGGAAAACCAGAGTAGTTTTCTGTAAGCGTGAGATGCTTTAGATTGCTGCCATTGAACTGAATACGATAAACATATGAAAATCTGATCGAGCTTCCATATTGAAGTTGTAATTTTCAACATTAATACGAAGAATTCCACAAATGAAAAACAAAGTGTTGTTCACTTTTTTTCTGTTAATTTAAAATGACATTACTAGTCAAAATCAAGAGAATTCAAGACGGTTTTGATGGAATTAAAATAGAAGCAGTTTCTTTATTTATTTTTATTTTTTAAAAGAAAGGAAAAAATTAAAATCTGTTTTGAAATAAGAAATTTTGATCTTATCGCCTTTATGCTAAGCTTTGAGGGATACCTAAGAATATACAGCTGAAGAAATAAAGGCTCCAATAAAGCACAACGAGAAAATAAAAAAATCTTTAAATTAACAAGGTAGGGATGGGATTAGTAAACCAATCACAATGCTTCGCAACGGCTTCTGAGTCACCTTTACTTCAGAATAGAGTGCGCAGGGGTGGTCTAGAAAATGCTCGCGTTAGTTTGTTTGCGACCCCATGCTATCTTACCACCCCTATTTATATGGAATAATCGTCATTCTTAACTCAAACCTTGTTAATACACTGAATTCCTAATAATGATTTAAAAAAAAAACAAAGTTGAGAAACTGTGAAAAGATTTAAGAATTGTCCATGAGGGGATCGAATACTGCCTTCGTAGTATTAGCACGACGCTCTAACCAACTGAGAAGCCGTTGCGAAGAGAAGCCGTTGCGAAGCATTGTGGGATATGTGTCCACAGACAGACAAACCGGGGATATAAGGCATCTTTCAGAAGCCTAAAATGGAATTAGGAAACTTTAATGACTCAATATTCTTTTAACAATCTTTTTATCGTGATATAATATGACATTTGATTTTTTTAGCTCGTAACTGTATCATTGATAACAATTTATAGTAAAGTTCCAGCGAAGTCACTTCTCAAAGTAAAACACTAACTTCAATATCTTACCATTTCCCTGCATTTCGAACGCCCACCAATGTTTGCCAACACGACCAAAACCAGTTTGAACTTCATCGGCAATACAGACACCTCCTGCAGCTCTCACATATCTAAAAGACAATCAGAACAAGAGAAATTATTAGGACTTCACAAGATACCTTTAAATTCTAGAAACAGATACAAAAAGAAGGAAATGAAGAAGACGAAGAATAGGTGACAGCATTCTTGCTTAATTTTAGTGTTTGTAATTAACATGTAAGTTGAAACAAAAATGTGTATTTTAATAAAAAGTCGAAAACGTTTATTGTAACAACTTTACATTGATATACAATTTACTGAACGCCGATGTGTGAAGACTCTTTTCAAAAAAGTAAAAAAAGGACAATATCTCAACGAAAGATCATTTATTGAAGAGTTCCTCTAAAACAGTGAACTAAATTTCTTCGGAGATTTGGCATAGTGATCTGTCCTTGTATTCTCTCAGTAGTGTTCCATTTGGAAAAATACCAACGTGTTGAGTTATTTTGATATTAGAAGGATAAGAATCTGCATATAGATATCTTGATTAATAGAAGCTAGTCCACTGAAAGAAAGAACATCAATTACACCAAATGTAGTTTTTCATAAAGTATGATACTATTGTAAAAGATAAAAGATGCGATCAGCCGGATATCAAAGAACAGGGAAAAAGAGATGGAGTCTAATGTCCATTCTGAACAGTGACACTTGTTCGAACCTCAGTTAAAACATTGATGAGAATATTTTGATGAAGTCCAAGATGTTAAGACAGTCGAAGAAATAGCCGTCTGCTTCTTTTCTTTAGTTAAATGATAAATGCGCGAATTGCGATTCCATGCAATCACCTTGATTTATCACAAAGGCGCGACTAATACATGATTAATGTTCACTCCTTTTAAAAAGCATTGAAGATAAATCTTCAGAAAATAATCTCCAAAGATAATATATGAATAGTGGGGGTTTGTATTGGTAATGAGCTTATCTACACAAAACTATTGCTAAGAAATCGATATCAAGAAGGAAGCCGACATCTGGGCTATCATCAAGAAAGCAATGAATTTAAGATTGTCTTTAGTGCGATTAAAAACGATTGACAACCCAACGATTGACAATATTTGCGTTGATATCTTATTTGTCTGACATTAGTCATTCATTCACCATCTCGAAAATAATGAGCAAGGACCTGTATTAGAAGAAGATATAGATAAATAACTAAATGAAACAATAGTAGATGTATGGAAATAATTAACATTTAGCATTTAGAGGAAATTTTAGAAAGCCTTTTTTCTTGAATAAGCAACATTACATAAATGAGAATAAAATTGAAATACAACAGATGGTACTTAACAAAGTTAGAACAGACCAGAATGATTATCATAGAAAATATATTGATAATATCATTAAAATCAAGATAAAATGTACAAAACAAATTTAATAAAAATTAAAAATTTAGAAATTTAAAGTTGGTTTTGTATTCTTAACATTAAATGTTTTTTTTGTTTTTTTTTAATTCTTATACTTAATTTTGTTCTAATTCTTTTTTCGAATGTTATTTGCAAGTTTTATCGTGACTTATTCATTTCTATTCCTGCAGACAAAATGAAATTGTAAGAAAACAGTTTAGTTTTATGTCGTGGATAATATAACCCTAATTTAAACAATCACTTTTGTATTGGATTGGATTATTGAGCTTCTTCTCACTTATCTTTGTTAATCTCACTTGTTTTGGGTTTTTTTTTTTTTTTTTTTTTTTAGCTTGAAAAAAATAAACAATTTGTTGACAACGATATTTTTTTATCTTGTTCAATCTATAAGGTTTTAGCGACCCGCTACACAAAATGTAAAAGAGGGGAAGGGCAGGAGTTTTTAAGAAGATTGTGTCATCCGTCCGTCCGTCACTATCTACAGCCTAAACTAAAATTCGTATAGAAATAAGTGATACCTTATAGGAAAGCTTGTGACTTTTAAGAGATAAGGAAAAATACGAGTTCCCAGATGCGGTCCCTCCCTGTCTCACAGGAAGTGACCGAAAATGAAACACGTTCAATATGGTATCGTGTACAATAGGAAAATAGCTTTTTTTCATTGTTGTTGTTGCTGCTATTAAAAAACTGTTTTGTTCAGGAAAAGTTCCAGGCCGGGTGACAGTCATTGGACTGTACCCGGGAGCTTCGGGATGTCAGCAACCTGGCGGGTCCACGGGTGGTGGATAGTGGAAATCTTCGATAGCGGGGTCCGAGAACACTGTGGGAGGCGAGGCAGTGCTCTGCACCCCGAACCAGACTCCCCCCCAATCTAAGGTGTCAAGCGGACCGTGCCGATGGATGGATGGCACTGGGGTTATAGTGTCTTGAACGGTACCTCTGGGAAACCAGGCCGAATCCTGGAGTAAATAAAAAAAGGGCCTTCCCTGCGCATGGGGGCTCTCCGCAGGGTGACTGTTTGCTTCCCCCGATCTTCTTTTTTTCGTATGGAAAATAATACTATTATAACAATGAAGGGCTCTGATGAAGAGACCTCCAAAGATATCCCTATCCAGGGCACTAACGAGGAAGCTAGCTTCCACGAAACTTCAGAGGAGGGACGGTATACACCGAAACCTCCAGATACCCAAAGTTCTGACTCCGGTAGGGAACCTACAAGGGAACTTACCGTGAAGATACAGGACGCAATAAAACGCGCCACGATTAGTGGTGCGGAAAGGAGAAGTTGGAAGAAGGCAAAGGCAGCAGCCATGGCTGCCTCCCGTGAGACTGCTGGAAGGGGAGCTGGCACAATCGGTGCACGAGGGAAGGGTCGTGTAGGTACTGCTCTGACTGGACATCCAGGAAGGGCTGCCAACACGCCTACCCAAAGAGCACCGGGACCTGCTGCACCCTCAGGTGGGACCAAGGAGTCTGGCACAAAACGTGACAGATCCCAAGGTTATGCACCACCTGAAGCAAGTTCTTTACCTAAAAGACAACGGGGACATCCGTCTAGTAGCCCCGGCACAAGCAGCTATGCTAAAGCAACAGCTACGGACCATGCTCTTCAGGTAGCCGTTCGAAAGTCGAATAAGACCGAGAATTTCACGGAAGAAGAGCAGATGGAGTTGTGTGCTGTGGGACGACTGATACGTCAGATCCGTGAAGGAGGACAAGTTCCTCGCTTCAGAGGTATAAGACGCAGGACAGAGTATATCTTTGTTACTGCAGATAACATCTTTAGTAGGGACTGGCTTCTCAGAACAGTCCCTAATTTAAGAATCTGGGAAGGGGTCGCGCTTTCCACTGTGGAAGCTACTAAGATACCTCGTTTGACCAGAGCTATGCCCTGGATTCCCGGAAAGATCTCCAACCCAAGTGAGGCGACCTATCTGCTCGATAGACAGAATCCTGGTCTGAAAGCCTCTACTTGGAGAATTATGGAAACCAAAAAAAGAAAAACACGGACTCAGGCTAGTCATTGGACTAGATGAGGATTCCGTAAATCAGCTGGCGAAAATAAATTTTCGACCATGTATAAATCTTGATGTTGCGGAAGTGACTCTAAAGGAGAAACCTAAATTCTTGGAAAAAGGGACTCCCTTAGAAGACACAGAAGAAGACACCATTAACAGGGAAGGACCTTCTCCTGAGACAATGGATGTCTCAAACTAGGTAAGTTTTGTCTTTTTATTTTTTCTTACAACCTAGCTAATGTGCTTTAAATTATGTCTTGTTGTTGTTCTTTTTTACAGATAAATCTCCAGCACTGTTCAACGGCTACTTTCCAAAAATATCATAGAGCTCGATCTTGACTTTGTCCTTATTCAAGAGCCTTGGCTCTATAAGGATAAAGTTAGAGGTCTGGGAGGATGTGGAGGATCATTGCTTCAATGCTCACGACCACTCCACGTGCTTGTATTTTTACCAAGCACAGGAATGTTCTCCTCCTCTCGGAATTCTGTACCAGGGATCTGGTTGCAATCAGATTTCCAAGAAACAACAGATGCGACATTGTTGTTGCATCTGCTTACTTTGCTCATGAACCAAACTCTGATCCGCCACCGCTGGAGGTAAAGAAATTGGTTTCTTACTGTATGAACTCTGGACTGCCCCTTCTTTTGGGATGTGACCCAAACTCCCACCACACTGTGTGGGGCGGTAGCGACATCAACACCAGAGGGGAGGCCTTGCTAGAGTTCCTATCATCCATTGATCATGACATCTTAAATGTTGGTTCAGTTCCCACCTTCTTTACCCCATATAGGGAAGAAGTTTTGGACCTCACCCTTGCTTCCACAGGTCTTAGGACTGAGGTATGCAATTGGAGGGTCTCCCAAGAGGTCTCCTTGTCGGACCACCGACATATTCTTTTTTCTTTGAGTGCGGAGATGCTCAGCGAAGATTTGTTTAGAAACCCAAGGCTCACGAACTGGGTTTTCTATAAGGAAGATCTTAAACGTAACATGGCAGGTTTTCCTGCTCTCTACCGTGATGAGTTTCGCATAGAAAACTCTGTTTGCTTTCTCTCAAATGCCCTCATCTCTGCTTATCAGCAGAACTGTCCACTTCGTAGTAAACGAAGGAACAATGTAACCTGGTGGAATCCATTCTTGGATAGACTCCGGTCTAAGACCCGTAAATTGCTCAACAAAGCAAAACTTACGGGTACCACGTACGCTTGGGATTCTTACAAAGAATCTCAAAAGAAATATAAACGTGCCATTAGGCACTCTAAGAGAACATCCTGGAGAGCTTTTTGTGACAACATAGCATCTTTGCCTGTGGCCACAAGGCTCACCAAGGCTTTATCCAAAAGCTCGGAGACGAAACTGGGATCGCTGTTACTGCCCAGTGGGGTTTTGCCTCATCTGAGGAAGAGGCTTTTAAATATCTACTGCAAGTTCACTTCCCAAACTCGAGAGCATCTGAAGTTCCTTCTCAACATGCAACTTTGAGCAAGGATTTTTTCTCTTGCCAAAAGCATTGTTTCTTATGAAAAGGTTAAACAAGCTATTGCTAGCTTTAAACCCTTCAAAGCAGCAGGAGAGGATGAGATTTTTCCAGCCCTACTTTTGAATGGAATGGAAATTATTGTGCTTCCTCTTGTACATATCTATCGCTCTTGTCTGGCACTGGGTTATATTCCTATGAACTGGAGGAAGACAAGAGTTGTTTTTATTCCTAAGGCAGGAAGGTCTGACTACACCTCTGCCAAATCCTTCAGACCAATCAGCCTCTCTTCTTTTCTTTAGAAGATCTTGGAAAGATTGGTTGATCGATATTTAAGGGATGTCATTCTTTTAAAACATCCACTACACTGCAGGCAATATGCCTATCAGAAAGGACTTTTTACCGAAACAGCCTTACACCATCTGGTACATAGGATAGAACGTTCTCTGTCTCATGGGCAGATGGCTCTTGGCGCCTTTCTAGATATAGAAGGAGCATTTGATTATACTTCTTATGACTCCATTTGTAATGCAGCTGAACAACATGGTATTAACTCATCCATTATTAGATGGTTTAAGAATATGCTTTCAACTCGCACCATTTGTGTACATCTTTCTGGCAACACTATTTCAACTAAGGCTATGAGAGGATGTCCTCAGGGAGGGGTTATCTCGCCACTGCTTTGGTGTCTGGTGATGGACTCCCTTCTTGAGGAACTTCAGAAACTTGGTTTTTACTCCCAAGCCTTTGATGATGACCTTGTTATCCTTAATTGTGGCCTAGATCCTGGAACAGTCTTTGAGCTCATGCAAATGGCTCTTAGCTGTGTACAAGCCTGGTGCTGCAGTATTGATCTTAAGGTCAATCCTAGCAAAGCTACTCTTGTAAACTTTACTAGGAAACGAAAGATAGGGAAAACTCCGAATTTAAACCTATTTAACAAACAAATTGATCTTTCCAAAAACGTCAAGTATCTTGGAGTTATTCTTGATACCAAACTGACTTGGAAAGAACATTTAGATTCAAAGATCAAGAAATCCATTGCCACCTTTTGGATGTGCAGAAGGACTTTTTGTTGAAAATAGACACAATAAAAGTTACAACTCCTTTACTTGACATTCTATATTTCGTCCTTACGATAGGACTTCCTCAGGAATGATACAAATTAGTCCTATCGTAAGGACGAAATATAGAATGTCAAGTAAAGGAGTTGTAAGTTTTATTGTGTCCATTTTCAACATATAATAAGAAGTATGAGAATTATGATACAGGACTTTTTGTTGTTCATGGGGTCTTCAGCCAAAGGTTATCTATTGGCTTTATGTGACCCTGGTTAGAACTGCATTATGTTACGCAGCTATTGTCTGGTGGACTAGAACAAGGTTGAAGACTGTTAGCATGCTCTTGAGCAGACTTCAGCGTCTAGCCTGTTTAGGGATTACCAGATCTTTAAAGACGGCACCTACTGCCGCCCTGGAGGCAATTTTGGATTTGCCTCCTCTCTATCTCTTTATCGAGCATCAAGCCAGAAAAACCGCCTTTAGGTTGGTTAATCAAGGCAAATGGTGTAATAACACCTCCTATCATTCCAGTATCTGGAGGGAAGCACAGGGCCTCTGTCCCATGCTTTCTCTCAGAACTGCTCTGAGTTCCTATTTCAACATGATACCTATCTATGCCATTCACTTTCCTAGCAGGGAAGAATGGCTTGCTAAAGGACATGATCTTCTACCCCCCTGGAGCATTGTCTGGTTTACGGATGGATCCAGGATTGGAAACAAGACGGGCTGAGACCAAGGGCTAGCTTTTTCCAAGCCCTCGGGATCCACTGCACAGTATTTCCGGCCGGGTATATGCTATTCTCTTCTGTGCATATGAAAACCTCAACCATCATTACGTACGGTAATGGTCAATAGGACCATTTATATCTGCTCAGATAGTCAAGCAGCTTTGCATCTGTGAGCAGTTCTGCTTGCACCTCTCAGCTCGTTGCTGAATGTAGGGAGACCCTATCCTGCCTAGCCAGGACAAATTTGGTTTATTTTTACTGGGTCCCTGGGAACTTAGGTATTGACGGAAACGAGAAAGCGGACCGGTTGGCCAAAAGGGGTTCATCTTTGACTCCGATTAGCCCGGAACCTTTCTTAGGTTTCTCGTTCGATCTAGGGCAAACGATTACTAGGAACTGTCCTGGGAAAACAGTTCCATAGGCATTGAATTGCCTCGCATGATATGAGGCAGGCCAAGTTGTTCATTAAAAGGCCTGACCATCACCTTGCAATGTCAATCCTAAATTTAGATAGGAAACATTGTAAGATGATTACAGGAGTTCTCACACGACACTGTACTCTTAACAGACACCTACATATTCTAGGCATTTCCCAAAGTAATTTATGTAGGAAATATGGAATGGATCAGGAAACTCATGAACACATTCTATGCTTCTGTCCAGCTTTAGCTAGGAACAGATGGGAGATCTTTGGTAGAATTCGTCTTACCACTGAAAGCATCTCCACTTTTAATATTAAGGTCAGTTTATCTTTCTGTAAATTTACAGGACTCTTTATGACCTCAGAAACTCAACCTTCTGTTGAAGAATAATCATTGACATCATCAATGTTTTATGAGGGGACACAATGGACCCAAACATTGTGGCTGAGAGACCAAACGGCAAATAGCCGACCCTCTTTATATCCTTATCCTTATCAGGAAAAGTTAATTCTAAACAGTAAAATTTTGGAAACTCAAATATAGTTGAGTCTTGATCTTGGAAGAAGGAGAATTAGAAATATTTCGTGCTGTTCGTCTAATGTAAATCATGAACCTAGCTGACAGATAAAATAAAAATAATGATGTACAATGTTTAATTATGGCAAAGCACACTTCTCTTATAAAAAATAAATAGTAGTAAACAACAAAATTAGTATTTGACAAAGAAGAAGGCAGGGCCTCCGAAACTGTTGTTTTAAAATTATTTTTTTTTAACATAAATTTGTTATCCTATAATTAGGAGAAAGTGAAGTAAATCTATACCCATCAAGTTTATTACAATGATTCAAAGGCAGATAAAAGTTGTGTTTCTTTTTTTTTTTCCTTTCACTATTGCAGAGTAATGTTAAGTCAAAAAGTGATTACGTAGAAGCGCTGTCAATTAATTAAACTATCCATTTCCAGTCATTTCGAAAAAAAAAAAATTGGTCAAAAAAAAAAAAAAATTCAAGACATAAAAAACAGAAATTCATAAAAAGACAATTCAAGTTACGACCTCTTATAAATATATATTTTTTGTTGGTTTGTAAGATTTTTACCTTGAAAAGCTATTTTAAGTGTCATCATCATACGTTGCTTCCAGACATTGCTTCATATCTGTCTTTTTTTCCTGTACAGTCCTCAACAGAAATATATCTATCTATCCATATGAGTTTTCCTTGTTGCTGAAGATGCCTTCAGGCTATCTAAAATCATTCTTTTTATTAAATAAAAAAAAAAAATACTAATATGTGTAATGAAAATTTAACTACCATTTCCACTTACTTGTAAACATTGCGGAGATAGTTCTTAGGAAGGATAATTTGTCCTCCGCAGCTGAGCAATGATTCAGCAATGAAGGCACTCACTTTCTTTCCATTCTTGTGGATTTGATTGATTATTGGTTGAATTTCTTCTGCATACAACAGACCTATGTCCTTCCCAGGCAGCTTGTCTTCTTGGTAACGACCTCGATAAACATCTGGACATGGCATCTGAATGTATGAATGAAAAATGTTATTCAAAATTAAGTAATACTTACTGAAAAAATCATATTAGAAAAAGTTCTCCATGAAAATATAAATTTAATTACTAACGAATATTGGATCAAAAATTCAAAACAGCAAGCTAATAAGGAATTAAAAAAAAAAAAAAAATAGAAACTTGTTTTCAGGACCAAGGCAGTCGGAATAGAATATAGTAAATGTAATTGAACATATCTGAGTAGTTGAGAAAAACATGAACTTGATTTGTTTAAATGGTGAGACCAAGTTGAATACAAAATGACATCCTAGTATAGCTGTTTCAGGCTAACATGGTGATCATCAGCTTGGAGCAGTCATTAGTAAACAATCAGGTCTCGGTACACGGACCTATATTGATTTATTTATTTAAATATATTCAGTTGCTTAGCTCATAGTTAAAGGAAGAACATTGCATCCTTCCCATCAGGATAGATTGTTTTGAAAGAAAAATTTTCAAAAAAGTCGAACACTGGAGAAAACTCATTGATAATAAATATTAAAATTAAAGAAATCTCCCCTCAATTTATAAAGGCACTACGAGACTACATTGGGACAACTGAAGGCTTTCCCGCCTTTAGCTCCGAGAACGAACCGTCATTGGATAACCCTAAAGACGGCTTTCTTTTGAGCAAAGATTGGGTTTTTTTTAGGTGTCTTTATTTTTTTATTTTTTTAAATAGGCTTTACATTTGTTTATGTATTTCAAAGAAAAATTTACGTTTTAAAAACTTAAAGGTAATTTTATTTATTTCTTCAAAGGAATTCCAAAGAAAGATGTCTTTTTCAACTTCAACTGCGGACTTATAAATAGTTGAGAAAACAGAAAAAAAGATAATAATATTCTGGTCAAAATCAAACTTACTATGTGAACGTAATCAGGTTTCCCTAATCCTCCTGTGTGATGAAATTTGTATGGGCTAATGTTGATCATCGAACTTAAATGGCCATGATAAGCACTAAAATGAGAAAAAAAAAAAAGGATTAATGCTTTTTTCCGCTTTTACTTTCTTTGATTTAACAACAAATATTAACGAATATGCATTACTACTTAGCATATTTCTGCTTATTATAATTTCTACTGTCGTACTAATATCATTATTTTTTTTTCGTGATTAACTGAAAAAAAGGAATGAAAATTTGTTTAGGAATGTTATTATTAATAATACAATAGAAATGCTAAGATTTTTTTATAAATTTAATTTACATTCATTTTATAAAAGAATTATTTCCTTCTCTCCTCAAATTTACATATCGATATTTTATGTAACGTTTTTATTCATTCGATAAAATAAGTGTAAGTTCGCTGTTGATTTGAAAGATTATACTGTATATACATTCACTTTCTTTTTTTTAATTTACTGAACTCTGTATAAACTATTTAGATGTAGTAGTTGTGAAAATAGTTTCATGAAAAAAGTACAAGATGATGTTTATTCTTATCATTTTACATCAGGATTTATTTACATTAGGAAAATATTAATGGTTATTTAACAAACAATTTCTAGGCTACTCTAATTTCTAATAGCATGCTAATACCATTTTTTTAAGTCAGAAAAAGAGGAGTGAAAATTTGCATAAGAATTGAAATGAACTTTGTACAATATAACAGCTTTTACTTGTTTGTTATTCGATATTTGTTTATTCTGTTCGTTAGAACCTACTCCCTTCCAAAGCAATAACTTTAAAATTCCAGAGAGGACTGAAAATCATAAGCCAAAGCGATTAAGTTTCTGAAAATAATACTTCCATACCTTCTCCTTAATTCAGTCCTCTTCATTGTACTGAATAAAACTTAATTTTTCTTCTCTAATAAATTATGTATTAGAGAAAAAAAATTAATTTATTTGAGAAGAATTAAGTTTCTGAAAATTTCAACAACGAATTTGATGGCTACATTACTTTGAAAATGGCTTTTGAAGCATTTAAAACCAATTTCTTGAACTTATTGTAAAAAGGAAGGAAAAACTCGCCCATAAATACAGAGTGAAAAACGTATATCAAACATATAAATATAATTGGCTTTACAATTTAAGGAAATGGTATAACTTTACCTCGAAGGATCTGGCTACAGAACCAGGTCAAGGTAAAACAAATGATGATCACAATCATAATAAAGACGAATAAATGTTTCATCTGAGTGCAGGAGGTAACAAATTCGTTCTAACATACGTATATTAGTATGTTACGGCTCTTTATGATCCAGAATGAGATTTTCTCTAATCATTAAGGTTCTTAAAAAAAAAGAGAGAGAGAAAACCTCAAGAGAGATTTGGCTGAATTAAATCACAAAAAATGTGAGAAGTAGAAACATTTATTCCAAGAAGCCAAACGAGCATCAGAATATACCGAAGGAAAGCTCTGTTGATATGTGAAATTCCAGCAAAACATCATATGCTAGGAGAAGCATTTCATCTTTACATTAAAACATCACTCTTTAAGATGAAGTTATAATGGGAGTAGCAGCTACCCATAGAAAGGAAATGAGATAGTTAAAATAGCTTTTAAATATAAGTCAAGTGCAAACGAATCTGAATACTCACTGATCTAAAACAATTACATCATCTGCTTTCGTGTGAGCTTTAGCCAGTCTTAGAGCTAAATCATTAGCTTCTGACCTAGAATGAAAAAAAAAACAACAAAATTTCAATAATGAGCAACAATAACAGATAACTGACACCCACTTTTCAATCCCCTCGTGGTAATACTAAAAATAGTTGTTCAGAAAGACAACAAATAGTATAAACACTATCATAAAACCTTTAAGCTACTTTTTTTATATACTGTATATAACTGTTATTGTCTATTTTTTCCTTTGAGGCACCACTGCGCATCCGGTGTACTGTTCATACTAGCCTCAGTATGGATACCTTGTTATTTACTGTGACTTCTCCTGGTTGATGATCGCCAACGAGCGTGAAACAGCTATTCCAAGATGTCACTTGTGAATAATTTGATCTCATCCATTGTTGTATATAACTGTTGTTTCGATATCATAATAACAATGCATTAAATAGATCAGTCTACTGACAGATAAGAATTTTAGAGTTTAAGACTGAGGACCTATTTTACCTAAATTAATAGGGAGATTGCATCATCTTCAATTAAAATCTCAGCTTTCTAAAATAAATAGTTTTTACTCTAATACTGCCCTTTTCCAATAGTAGTTTGGCGCTTGTTAGTTCCTGTTCTTTACCCATAGTTGCGATATGAACCAATTTCAACCTTACCGTATTACTAAAGTTTGAGTATTAAGTAGTACTGAAGTTCCTTGCACTGATGGAGAAACGAATACGTGTTCTTTGATTTAAAATTGAATTCTTATATTCTTTTTTACATCTGTGAAAACTAGAAGAATTTACAAACGCTAAAATCATAAATCCTTTAGCAACCAGTGGCGTACCAACGCCTTTGGGGGCCCGGGGCGGGAGTTGTGGATGGGGGCCCCCTCCAAGGTCTGACTTTTACAACCAAAAAAAAAAAGGTCCTCTTGTCTGGATGGGGGCCCCCTAGTCTGACTTTTACAACCAAAAAAAAAAAGGTCCTCTTGTCTGGATGGGGGCCCCCTAGTCTGGCTTTTACAACCAAAAAAAAA
>JAFIDM010009631.1:328494116-328507031 GCA_023159025.1 Thereuonema tuberculata | reverse complement strand
TATTTGATATCTTGTTCACATGAAATTTAAATTAAGCCAAAAAAAAAATTTTCGTTTTCTCATTTCACCACATAAACATCATATTAAAATACATCATTTATTAAAATACCCCGCCATTCGTCCGCCTCGCTATTCGTACAACTCGTTATCAGTGGCGTACCAACGCCTTTGGGGGCCCGGGGCGGGAGTTGTGGATGGGGGCCCCCTAGTCTGACTTTTACAACCAAAAAAAAAGGTCCTCTTGTCTGGATGGGGGCCCCCTAGTCTGACTTTTACAACCAAAAAAAAAGGTCCTCTTGTCTGGATGGGGGCCCCCTCCAAGGTGGGGGCCCGGGGCGGACCGCCCCCCCCCCCTTGGTACGCTACTGTTAGCCTTCAAATTAATCATCGAATTTGAATGATATTCATACGATTGATTCTACCACGAAATCATCAAACACAACGTTTTTTTTTCAAAATTTTTATTCATTCGGTTGTTGAGCGGAAAATCTGAAAAATCTCAAAAACCGACTTTCAAGCTAACATACAAGATACAAATAAGGAAACGATCTCATTTTAAAGCTCTCTTTTAATGGGCTTTTATATGATATATCACTTGTCAGGATTTTCTAAATTAAATTTTCAAGATCAGGATAACATTTTTTTTTTTTTTTACCTTGAAAAATCTCAAAATGTATATTTTTTAAAAACCTGAAATAAATTTATCTTTTGGATATGATGTGAGTTTCATCATGGAATTCTCTTATTTAAATAAATCATTACAGAAATCATCACTTTGTGTATTACTCATCAATTAATATAGATTCTAATCACATATTAGAACTTTTGATTGGAAATGTCTGAATCTTTCTTTGTTAAACTTTGTTAAAACTTACCTGGTTTTTTTTTTGTTTTTTTGTTTTTTTTGTGGGATCTACTTTGACAAGATGTCAGTTCTTATGTGGATACAAAGAACATCCTCAAAGTCATGATAGCGGAAGAAACAGGACGGCCAATTTGCATGTAAAAACTTGACCTTCTGTTTGTTTTTCTTCATTAGAGTCCAAAACCTAGCCTACCCCACTAGTGTTCATGAAATCGTTTAAGTTAAAAACCCTACCATCTCAGAAAATTCAAGTTCACCTTCGCAAATTAGTAGGTTCTATTCTTGAAGCCCTGGAGAATGTAAAAGAGTTTAGTTAAGAGAAATAGAAGCACGAAACTTTGTGTGCCCTGAATGGTCCTTGCAAAAAAAAAAAGACTGTTCTATTGCAAGCTCTCTTCTTTGTTGTGTTCCTGAATTCTACTAAATGTAAAATAAATTTTGGCAGTAAATGTTTTTGCCAACTCCTATACAGCTGCCGTGGTATAATAATTTGCTCAGTCGTTTCACTGTACAACCAATACCATAACATGCACTGTTTCCATGTAAAGAGGCAAAAAAAAAGTGCCACTCAGTTTTATTGTTAAAGCTTAGTGATAACAGAGGCTTAAAAGCTAAGCCTGTTTTTAAATTCGATGTCGCGCCAATTTATTATTGATAGTTTCGCATTAAAATTAGACTTATAAACTAAATCAGAAGCCTCTGGAACAAATGAGTAGCAACCATGTCATGAGTTAGACAATCAGAAATAACCACAAAACTTGATTGAGTGAGTTGGTTGCATAGTTCAGCGGTAGATAACTGAAAGGGTGGACTATTGACTGAGCATTATTCTAGAGGAATCCTGGATTGCATCTTGTAGTCAAATAAGTAGTTCTATGAAAAATCGCAGGTTATCAAATATACTCCCTTTTATACTGAATGGTTTAGGGGAGTTACACAGGAAGACTGTTGGGAAACCAGAAAAGAGTGTTTAGGAAGACTTTTAAAAAAGATGTTAAGAACTCTTCTGTGGATTTAATCAAAGTCTCTAGAGAAGTTATTTTCTCTATTTAAATCCACTGATCATAGGTGACACTTTCAATAAAGTTCAGCGCAAAGGCATCTTCAAATCTCTGCTTGATTTGTGTAAAGCGGGAACAATGTTTACATTCTCCAAAATGTTTCATTTGGGTTCTGACAAACAATTTGCTTGAAAATATCTTTGCAAGATTAGATTGTTTTTTCATTTTCTGTCAATTCAGGGATTTAACGTTGCATTGTCATGAGTTAGCATTCAGACGCATTGTGCAGACGCTCACACTACAGGTTCCATTAGCTCCTGCTCAGAGTTAGTACTTCGAAAACCGTATTTTCAGCTATTTTTATTTAAACACAGCAAATGATTCACGGAAATTGCAAGGAATTATTATTTTTCTTTCTGTTCAAATTCTTTCTGGCCTTTCTCTTCACAGATACAAAATCTTTTTTTGTTTTTCCAGACATTTCTTCACTTTCATAGAAATCGATCACTTTCTTTATTGTTTCTGGGTCTAAAGTTTTCTCTGATTTCGCATCAGGACATGACATGATTCCTCTTTCTTTCAGTTTTATTTCACAACGAATGAAGTAGACTGTATGTCTTTATAAGGTGATCATTTCTCAAAGCATCTTTAAACGAATGACATTAAGTCCAGGAGCACAACCGAACCTCAAGAACTCCAAATTTTCACAGAACGGATTCCACATGATCCCACGATGAAACTTTTATATTTTGCGATTTTTTTAATTCAATTTTTTAGGAGGCTGTAGTTCAAAACCGAGTGAGTAAAAATCTTGAAAAACAACCTTTTTTTTAATCATTTCCTTGTTAGTATCAATAGTGTGAAAATCATTTAAATTGCTGGATGTGGATTTGAGAAGTGTTTGAAAAGTGGGTTTGTTCTTTGGTTCATTTGACATAGAATCACCCAAAGAACAAACCCACAAAACAATAAAGACCAAATCTCAAGGAAGATCTGTTAGTTTTTATTAGACTCACTAAACTGAATATATGTTAACCGTGTGATTTACTTCTCTCTTTGTATTCAGTGGGAGAATTGGAAATAGGGAGAATCCTATTTTTCTGTCTCTTCTCATTAACAATCATGCGCTTTCGGAGTAATGACGTCACGCCACAACATCGACGGAAAGGAAGTATCCGCCATTTTTAAAATGTCGTGGAGTAGAAAAACTGTCAAAACTTTAATTGATTGTATTTAATTAAATCAATTAATTTAATTAAACTTAATCTTTAATTTGAGTTTATTAATTTTTCTTCAAAATTTTCATATGGACATAAGTTTCTTGTCTCTCTCTTTCCCTATCAAATTTTTTCATTCTCTCATCTTCACGCTTCCTGTGCTCGTGAGACTTTAGAGAGATTTAAACTTCAAAAGAGCTACTGGAAAGTCACGCGGTCAAATGGGAGCAGCATAGTGAGCTGGATCCCAAGAACAACAATGCATTTGAAAGTACTTCATATTTCTAGAATACTACATCGTTTTAATCACATACTGCTCCATTTACTGTATTATAAAAGCTTTCAATATCCAGGAAAGCTCTACAGAATAATATTTTACATTTTTATAACTGTCAATGTCTTAGAATAAATAAATTTACCTAGAGCCCTTTTATCTTCTAATTATACAATCAATATTTGCCCTATTAGATTGTAAACGTCCCAAGGCATTAATATTATTAAAATAAATATATTTTTAATACAACTTTATTTATTTCGATGTTCAAAAGCAGATTTATTGATACGAATCTTAATAATACTTTTAAAATGAATAAGAATTTTTAAAAAATTATTAAAGGTATGATAAACTATTTTGGCATTACACTTATCATTGCAAATAATAATAATGAATTATTTCCACTTACCCTGAATTCACGAAGAAACAGACGGACAATTCATCAGAAAAGAGTTCCGTTATCCTTTTTGCACAAAGAACGAGGTTGTCATGAAGAAACCTGTTGTTTGTATTCAAAAGTTTCATTTGTTCTGTGCATGCAGCGACTACATGTGGATGGCAATGACCCACTAAAAGAAACCGATTTATTTTATAAATATCCAGAACATATCTAAATACAAATAGATAAGCTTTGTCAGAAGGATAATATAAGACTAGAATGAGAGAACAACACACAACAATAGTAAATTGATGAAAAAGGAAGGTAACACTAGGGGGGAAAAATTAAGAAAAGCAAATCGTCAAATTAATATTTAATTGACTTACATAATTTTACTCACAGAAATATGTTGCAATTTTTTTTTTTGTTTCTTAAAATATCAAATTAACTTACATTATCATCAACCTATTTTTCTTCTTCTATCATTCTTAATTACAACTTCTAATTCGGCTGTGATAAGAAAATTGAAGATTAAGAAATAAATTCATTCAATTTTAATTCTCAGCAAAAAAAAAAAAAAAAAAGCATAAGATAAAAATAAAAAAAATAAAAAAAAATAAAATCTCTTAGGAATGCTTGTTTTAACTCGAAAACTGATTTCTCAGAAAAAGATACTTTTTTTAATATTATTATTTATTTTTATTTATCTATTTATTTACAACAAGAGGCTTATACTGTTCGTTTTGAAAAGGCAGACCTACCATTGGCGGACGATTTTACTCCGCAGAGGGGTGATACGCTGAGATGGGCACTTTCCTAAGAAATTCTTTTGGACATTTTCGCTTTTAAGAAAAAAATAACGAAGGAGCATTTTTGCAATAGTATTTATTCTTTCCATAATTCTTTCCTGAAAAGCGCAAATAGAACGCAACTACTAGTAAACTAACACTGATAAAAAAGTAAACATCCCCTCTTTATTTCTCTTCGCCCCTATTTTGAAGAAATCGAGAGAGACCTGACGCATGCGCAAAAGCGTTGAAGGGTCTCGTAAACAAAAACGAACAGTACACCTGCGATTCTCAAACACTCACTTCCCTTTCTCTGAAATTGTAGATTCTGTTTGGCTGTTGATTGTTCTATGTTAGAATAGATTCAGAAAAGCAGCTTTCGCTTTAACAAATTTCTTAGAAAAAAAATTAAAGAGTAAGACTGGATCAAAAGAAATTAAGGAGTAGAAACTAACATTTTACATATTGTCAATACTTAGGTAATTTTGGCGACTAACTGATCTTTCAACAAAATAAAAACAAAATTATTATATATGCAATATATTAAAGTTAACTGCTCTATTGCATTAAAAACTAACTGCTATTACAGCACGTGTAGTATTGTTGGAACGCTATTTACAAAGTACGGGGTGTATCAGTTGTACCTGGTCAACCCTGTAACTTCTTCCTGCATGGGAGCCATTTTCGAGAGCAGATTATACGTTTTCAAAAGAATAACAGTATCCTAACACAAGGCGGGCACCGGAATGCTTCATGTACAATAGTGGGCATGAACCTGAAGTCAGTACGAGCACCTCGTGACCGTGCGATAATTCACAATGGCAGGCAGGGAAAGTGGTGCGTTCCGGTTGATGTAAAAGCAACGTGTGTCTGTCATTAAGTTTATTATGAGTCGAAAGGCAATATCTCTGCAATAAGACGTTTATTTGATGAAGAATTTGGTTTTTATAAAGAAAATTGTACTCCGACAGAAATACATTGAAACTAAAGTTTTACTACTGTTTTTACAAGTATGATTAGGACAAATAATAAAAGGCTGGTTGATTTCAGTAAGTATAAATTTAACTATCAAAAAAAAGTTGCAGTAGAAAATCCATTCTGACATAGATGAAGAGAATAACATTTTCTTGAAGCAGTCAGAAACAATACTTACCATGTGCTACATTGTTGATGCAATCCAGGTATCTGTTGCCCTTTTCATCAAACATATACTGTCCTTCAGCACGTACAATTTTCAGAGGATCGAACCGATAGAACAGCTGACAGTTTTGCCTGAAATTGAAAAACAAATTTTACTGTAAAATAAAAAAATTATTGCCACTGTAATAAAATATAGAAATTTGCGTGTGGAGGACCAACACACAAGACTAGTTAAAAAATACTATGTACAGTTGAAAAGTTCACGACCGATTTCGCCTCCAATTCGAGGCTTTGACGAGTTTAAATTTTATTGTTGTTTTAAATAAATCTGCACAATAGAAGCAGGAAGTAGACAGAACCTAATTACGAACTTTTACTCTTGCATGAAAAATTTCAAGTTTGAGAAATTCCTAATTATAATATTATATCTATTTTTATTTTATATTTTAGTATTTACAACCAGATGTGATGACATTTTATGAAACATAACAGTTATAAAAGAATAAAGGAAAATTTGAAGGATATGTGGGAGGATTTATCTATAGAGTTCAGGATTGCGAGGATTTATCTATAGAGTTCAGGATTGCACAGTTCTATCATCTGAATTCTAGTGCACGAAAATGAAATCATATCATAAGAGAAAACTTGGTTTTTAATAAAATGTGAGTTCTTGAAATTCCTATCAATATTCTACCAGACACCAAAATGTGATTCCCAAATCAAAGAATAAGGGACTAAATACTGCAGTTATTGTGAATTAAAATAAAGTTCATATTAAGTAGAATATGATTCATTTCTTACGATATAAGCTTTTCTTTAAAACAAATATTGTCGTTATTCGAAGTTAGAAGATCCCGCACGATCGTTTTTACTCAATATAATCTTTTCAGTAGATGTGTTACATAATATTTATGTATTCTTCAAAGCAGGAAGGAAATAAAATCTGCTTTTATTATCTAAATAATATTTATAAAAATTGTTATCATGTTTTTTTTATTGAGAAACAAAAGATTTTCATAAAAGATTATCTTTGGCATTTAGCTGCTCTCATGTCCATTATGCAGTAGCTTTTCATGGCTAAATTTTATGAGAGCTGTAGTGTTCAAAATAAGATGAAATAATGTTTCCGCTTTTTATCTATTACACGAGATCTCCATTCATCTCTTAACTGAAAAGCTCAATAGTTATTATTATTATTATTATTATTATTATTATTATTATTATTATTTATTTATTTTGGGTATTTAGATCTGGTGACATGGATGGCCAATTTAATCAGTCAATCTATTGCTCATCTATTCATTTCAATGAGTAACCACCAACATGATAAAAAAAAAGATTTTCTTTGTGCAAAAAGTAATTCTTCATACATGTAAATAAATCTCACTTGTAGGATTTCAAAGATAAAGTGACCTATCAGCAAATTACAAAAGATTCAGCATCGCACATTTCCACCTTAACTAGTGCTGAAAATCTCTCCACAACGACATGAGGATCTGATTACTAACATAGCAATTGTTGACGCTATTTGGGGCGAATTGACTTCATCTGTGAGTACAATGTAATAAATGCAGCTGACGATGTTCTTCAGTCACTCCTTTCATTAAGACCGGATCTCTTAAGTTTTAGATGTTAAGCACACTGTAGGAAAAGTGAATATAAATCAACTTAATTCAGTTTTCTTTTTTATTCTTGGGCGCATAACCTCAACACTAAAGAGACATTTTTTGCATTCATGTACAAAGATATATGTGTTTTCATCCTTAGCCATATTATCTTAAGTTGTTCATTCACACGATTTGCAAAATGCTAGCAGTAACATTCTTTTTCCCAAAATATGAAAATTCTAATGTTTTCCGATTTGGAACTCTGATTTTGAAAACAAATTCAGTAACAATTATCAACAGCATTTACATCGCATCGCCAATGAATTTTAAACTTTCAGCACTTTCGACAGTTGTAACTTGAAAGATATCTTTAGAATAACAGTATTGTAATCAAAACAACAGAACGATCTTCATCACGATGTACACGTGTTCATCAGGTGACGTTTGATTAAACTTCGCAAGCACAGATGGCAAGAGCTACGAATGCATTCACAACGGTGTTTCTTAAAATCATATCATCTCCATAACTATTCGGGTACTTATATTGTATAAGTTTTAAAATATTGATGAGCTAATTATCACGTAAATGTAAATTATAATTTAAAAAAAAAAAAGAATATCTTTAAAGAAAATTTAATGAAAAACTTGAGAATAACTGAAAATACTGAATGCCTCAGGCTACCCAGTTCATATAAAAGATGATTTACCCCAACTCTTTACAAACAAAATTTGAATTCGATATTAAAGGTAACAAAAAAAAAATACAAAATAAATTTGAACACATAATGGATATCCTTAAAAAAAAAAAACAAACATTATATTTTCAGGAAAATACTGTAAAAAAAAAAGAAAAAGGAGCAATTTTTTTTTTTCTTTTAAATCAAAATCCTTTGTTTCATGTTAATGCAATTTGAAAACGATCTAAACATTAAAATAAAAATATTTTCATAATGTAAATAAATAATTTTATTTTGAAATTAATCAAGTTTCATAAAAATGTTTTCTCACAAAGACAATCAAGACAACCAAGAACGGACAGTGTGTCTATTTTTCTTTTTTTGCACCAGGCTCTGGGACAACCGGCCTCACTATCTCTGTATAAGAAACTTTCAAACAAAACGCTTATCGGCCCACCGAACTTCGCCAGATATCCTCTATGGCTAATCCTTTTCTGGCAACTAGTCTATTATCATCCGTATCTTAATCCGAATCATTAAAAATGTACTATCTCTTCCATCGCTTATCGGCATCTTTAAGGCCAAGTACTGTAACTGTGTTCGTATATTGTTTCCATTTTTATCTTTATTTCACTTTAAGGACTACAGATGGCGCAACAGCGTAAGACCGACATTACAAAATTTCGTTTTACGTAGTGCAAGCAACATGGAAAAACTTATCTTACGGAGTGTGTGTTCTGGCCGTGGTTGGAGATTCGGGCCAGAAGTTCCTAGACTTATGGATTTCATGGGCCGATAAATTTCCAAAAATAATTTGGGAACTGGCAAAGAAATGCTATCTTTCTTTTTTTATAAAATAAATACATTAATTTTACGTATTTACGTATGACTTTTTTTTGTACATAACTATAAATCATTAATAAACTTAAGTTTTATATAAACGGAATTGATTTACAATTACAGTCATGCCTCGACTTACGTCCGTTCGAAGGTACGTCCGTGATCCCATAAGATTTTCGAACAAGATCCAAGCGAGTGTAAAGTAAATGTATTCTATTTAGCAACAATGTATCACGCTCAGTAGCAACAGAGCTTTCAGCTGCAACTTTCCTCGGCAGTCGGCAATCGGCCTATGTCTTCAACAGTGCCTCTGTTGATTTTGTGTTTGAGAAATAGATTATTTATGTATTATCGTTAAATATTTCGCGATATTTTGTGCAAGATGGGCCCTACACGCCCAATCAGTGATGAATCACAGAAAAAGAGACGAGCAATTGATCTTGAACGAACTTGCAATTTGTACAGCAACAAGAAGCTAGGAAGCCTATCAATGTGATCGCACATGATTTTGAATGGTCTCATTTTACAGTGACGGCCATTTCAAAGATACTGACGAAGCAACGACAAAGTTCTTTTCTAATCTAAAGTTTACAAAGTTCTGCAACAGTCATCTCTTTCATCTATTGTTCTTGTTTTTTATCAATAATTTGTTAGTAATTCAATATCAGCGAAATATAGTGTTTGGGAAACTATACTAATTACAGTTAAATCCCTCACCCCTATAACTCTATTGATTTAATATGTCGACTTACGTCTTGCCAGGGACAAGTTGGTTTCATTTCACCGAGGACACGTTGGTTTTGTCACGAGCCACCACCTGATCTGTATTTGGGGCCACGGGTGAAATCAACAAATGTCATTGCTCTATTTACTCATATATATAAAAGTTTTAGATTTACTTAATAAACCTTAAAATCTCAAAATTGTTTTAAAAATTCTGAATAACTTGGAAACCTTCAGAGTTTTTAAGAAAACTCTAAGAACACAATTGTCGCACCTTCTGAGCATGTTATCGGTGGAGTTTGGCTGGCTGATGAGCACATAACAAGTGCGAAACGGTCCGTCCCAGTCTCTTCACGATGACAGCTCGGGGTGCGAATCCTTTGCGTAAATTGTGCGTGTCAATTGTGTTCTTAGATAGTTCATTCCGCACGTTAAAGAAAGATTAATAATTTTTAAGAAAACTTTTCAAATCTCAAACTTTTTCCTATCCTCTTCCCATTCCCTACGAAATTGTTTCCACTCGAATGCAACAACATCATCTCAAATTTACTCTACTCACGATAATTAATCAGAATTATTTTTTTTTAATATTATAAAGAAAGTTACTGTAATATTATTAATTACAAAGAAGTAATAAAAAAATAATTAATTTCCCAAAATAAGAATCTCTTTTGCTCCATTTTGCGAAAAAGTAAATATTGATAATTTTCTTTCGATTATGGGTTGGGTTTCATCTTCATCTCTGTTTCCCAATTTTTATCTTGTAAAACTTAGATAAAATTCTTAAGCTACGCGAACACCATCCGATTTTGCACCAACTTAGTCGGCCAACTTCGAGTTGGTGCGATTTTGTCAGCCGCGAACACCATCCAACTCGCAAATGAAGTCGGCCGCGATAGCAGCAATCCCATAATGCAATGCGTTTCCCCCAGCAGCTGTGGAAAATTCGAAAAAAATCGAGGTTTTGAAACCTCTCTGATAAATTCTGCCGCATACAATTACTGCATTTCATTATAAACTTTATTTATGCATGAAAGAAACTCTCAATACTCTGATATTCATAGTGTACTCGCTTGTCTTCGATTCGAATCGGTGAACATCGGTTTAGACGCCATTTCTTTCCATGGGCGTGACGTCATGACTGACGTGTTCCAACGCTGTCCTGTGATTGGTAATTCCGACCAACTTTTCCGACCAAATTTTAGTTGCCCAACTCGAGTTGATTGTGCCGCAACAACTAAAATCGCTGGCAAGTCGCTGAAAAACCTGCTCAAAGTCGTCTCTAGCGACTCGAAAACTGAAAGTTGGCCGACTAAGTTGGTGCAAAATCGGATGGTGTTCGGGGGGCTTTAGAAATGTTAATTACATTGTCTCTAAGAAAGCTGTTCAAAACTTGACGAATACTTCATTTCTTTTATAACAAAATTTTATAATTTTGTAACAAATTTTATAACAAACATAGATCAATAATAATTATTATTTCACTGAAACTTCGAAAGTAAAACTGAAATTTTACTGTTTTATGAATTCATTGATATTTACAATTAAAAGCTCGGCAAAAAGTAACAAAGTATTTACAGATTATTCAACAATACGTTTTTCAGGCTGAAATGACGCGAGATCCTTAGATGAGACTCCACATCTTAGACGAGATACCACGTTGCTGCCTATTTTTTTTTATCTTACTCGTTAACTATATTAAAAAAGCCTTAAAGTTAATTTAGTTATGACTTTTTAATCACGTTTGCTTTGAAGTCTCACATTTTTTTTTCAAAGACAGGGCTGTCCTCAGTGTTTTTGTCAATAAATTTCAGTACTCAAACTTTATAAAAATATATTGACATTTACTTGAATTAAGTTCTGTAAATAAAAGAAAATTCTTTTATTTCTCCAAACTATTTCAGTTTTACATAAGAAGAATATTCGAGGTTTTTTTAAATTAATAAATAAATTGACCATACTGCGAGATAGTGCCTATCGTCGCGTCGTAACAAAAAATGCACTGGTCCTCCTACAAAGTTAGATGAGGTCATCGTTGTAGTTTACATTAATAATGTAGCGTTAACAAGGTGAGACAGGTTTAGTTAAAAAAAAAAGACATGACTAAATTTATTTTGTAGTTGTTGCTGCCCTTGAAAGATGTCAGCTGCTCATTAATCATAGATATATTGAAAAGCGTTGTTCAACTTGATCCTAAGCCACCCGGAGCTAGAACTCAGACACAAAACGTTTACTGTTCCGAGTATTCCAGGAAAGGTGTGGAGGGGTTTGTGTGTTTACGTTTCTGAACTTCCGCCACACGAATCAAAGACTCGTTTATATAGCTTCACTTTCCATGTTGGTTACTTTGAAGGAATTCCACAGAATTTCTATAATTCTGAGAATTGATATTAAATGAAAAAGCAAAAAAAAATCCTAATTTTCGAGCAAATTCCAACTATAGTGCATTAAAAAGATATTTTCATGTATTTACTTTTTCTTTCTTTAAAGTTAAAAAAACAAAAGACGATAAGAAAACTTTAATTACATTTTTCTTAAAATTTACAAGTCGTCTCAAAAATGCAGTATCACAGGAAATCTCTCTTTAATTTAACTAAATACTAAAATAGTATACTAAAACTAACAAAAAAATGATTAGTTGCTAACTATTGAGATCAAATGTTTTTAAGAAATTAAAACTGAAAAAACTTGTGAGAAAGTTTTGATTTATTTAATTACATAAACATTTACTTGATATAATTTTGGTACAAATAGCAGATATTGTTTTTTCAAATCTCCATTAACATGTGATATATAAAAATAAAATAATAAGAATTTTAAATCTGAGAATTTAGTGAGCATTCCCCGATAAAATCCTTTATTGCTGAGAATATTTTTAGAATCATTTCACACCTCTTGGCAAAGATTGAGGTATTCCAAATCAGTTTGTAAATGACCTTTAAAAATGCATCAACAAGATTAGTTCAACATAACACAGTAGAGCATCTCGAGAGATTGTTAAGCATGGCTCCAGGAAATTTGTTCGAAAGAAATTTGTTCGAGGGCATTTGTTCGAACGGTAATTTGTTTGAATGGAAAAATGTTCTAAAGGAAAAATATTCGAAAGAGAAGATCAATAATAAAATTTTATATAATGAAGTATTTTATTTTACAGATCCATATACATCCAATAAATTTTAATACGAAATATTCTGGACAACGCCACGCAGATAAGTAACAATATCACATCCCGCTACATATCTATTTACAACATTTAATAACCGCGCCATAATAACAATAACACTTGAGCAAATATTTATATGGTGGCTGAATGGAGTGGGGTAATGTCCCTTAACAGTACTTTTATTTTTCAGGGAATCACAATCGTAACCTTGAGATAATGGGGATAGAATTATTATAATAAT
>JAFIDM010009631.1:328476681-328493716 GCA_023159025.1 Thereuonema tuberculata | reverse complement strand
TGTTTCCTTTCACACAATTTTAAAACAAAGGCTAAAATTTTTCTGGAGCAACACCCCCCACTAATTTTAGCTACGTCCACAATGCAGCCATCAAAGTTAATTGAAGTTTGGTGCACTCGGCCATGAGTTATTCTAAATTCCCTTTTGCTAAAATAACTTTAAAAAAAAAAAAAAAAGAGAGATTTTCTCTAATTATAAATTCAATCACATTTTATGGATAAAATCTTTATCAACAAAAGAAACAGTCAGAAAAAAAAAAGATGAGGAATAAACAATGATGCGATAAAGCATTAGTATTGGATCCACCTGATGTATCAGTGGCACATCGGTGGGGAGGAATTGATAGGAGTCAGACCTCCCCCCCCCACACATCATCCGGAAACGACGATTCTTCTTTTTGGTTAAATGACTACAACCATCATAACCCCTCCCCCATTCCAAAATTCTGGGAATGCCAATGTATTTGGACCAGTTTCACTTATGTTCTATATTTCAAATGCAGATTTACAATATGTTTACTTTATGTTTTAAATTGCTTACGTCGAAAAGGTGTCAAAAATTCCCAAGGAAAATCATTGCAAGAGAAACAATGGATTTCTAATTCTATCCTACGAGAAAAGATTTACTAATATTCAATAGTCTTTACAATAATTAAAAAAAAAAAAGAAGAAATTCTATCTTTCCAATTCAATAGCTTTTAAGTGAAGAATGGAACATTGGCTGAAAGCTCAATCTAAACCAAAACCAAAACAAAAATGAATATAATTGATTTTCATTTATCGTTATTCCATTCTAAATTTAAGCTAATTCTTAATGAATTCTTTCGGAAGAAAAAAACTAATAACAGTTCTCCAGGCGTCCTTGGCTAAGGCTGTCCTCAGCTCGAAAGCCAACAACGTTCAGATGCAATGACAAATGAGATTAATTACTTGGTGTGAACAGTTCAAACGATAGCCTTGGAGATCTTAGAATTATTTTTTTTTTCTTTTGTTGTCATAGCTATAAAGCATTTTTGAAAACAATTTTCTCGAAGCTTCCTTGGAAGACAACTAAGAATTATATTTATTTAGCATAATGACTTTTCTGTTAAAAAATAAATATGAACGTTAAAACCGACTTTAAAAAAAAAAAAATCACTGGGACTAACGTACTTTTTTCTTTTAATAGCTTATTTTTTGCCATTGAAAATTAAGGTTCATTATTAGTTACATGTTGAAGATCCGAAGTTGTTTAGATATTAATTATTAAGAATGAACGTGATGTCATACACAGGCAATCTACTCATAAAGGTCAATGAACGAACTACAACGTCTAAAAAAAACCTCTTTGATGCCAAAAATGATGCGCCCGATTATCCCAGAGCAAGAATGAAAGAAAAAAAAATTCTATTCAAATCCTGTTAGCAAATCTACAAATAAAAAGCGTTAGAGGTCACAGATTTGACTTCCGCAGTGTTTTTCATTGAGGAATGACTTCAACATTGCTTCAAGCTGTTCCATGAATTTTTGTCGTTGTTGTTGTTGCTACTGAAACGAGCCTCTTTCAAGTTCGGCTATGCCTTGTGTGATGACTGCTACAAGAACAGAAAGAGGCGTTGAAGCCGAAATGAGAATGAAAGGCTGTTATTAAGCTGATAAAATTCAAAGGATTTTTGTTGTTTTTTGTTTTTTTTGGTGAGAGGGAGGGATCATTACTGATAACGTGATAAGTAATGTCCAGAATAAAATTATTAGTTTTATTTTAAAGATTTTATTATCTGGAAGAATTGGGGTGAGGGTGGGGAGTGAAGGATTTGACTTCCAACAACTCCCAAAATAATATCGTCTTCAAAATTTATGTAGTCCTAGGGAGGCCCTACATTCTTTCAACCGTCCATCCAATTAAGAAAGAAAATACGATCTATTCTGGATTTCCAAAATATGCATTTTTTTTTAAATAACTTTAATTATGTAAATCAATAAATTATTATTTGAAGACACTTTGTCATTCCGGGTCTGTTCTTCATTATTAATATCAAAGATTAGGCCTAATGTCTAGCTGTATTGATCCTTCCACGACATCTACCACAATCTCCTTTGAGTATACAAAGGAATGAAGATTTTGGCACATAATCAAAATGTTTAATCCAAAAAATATCTGTATTTCGTATTCTAAATAAGCACCGACTAATTTTTCAAGGAAATTTAAGTTATATAAAAAGTGTTGTAGATAAATAAAAACAATGAGTAGTGTGAATTACAATAATAATAATAATTTTTTTAAATATTTTTTTTAAAATTTAACTTCCTTTTTTTAAAATTTAATGTCCTTTTTCTTCTTTTAAATAAAATTAACGTCTTTTTTTTTTCTTTAATTTTATCAATAGAAGAAAAAGGACATTAAATTTTAAAAAAAAAGGAAGGTCAATTTTTAAAAAAATATTTAAAAAAATTAAAAGAAAAAAGGCATTAAAATTCAATAATTTGAATAATGAATTAGGATCGTGAATTGAATGTGATTGATATGACGTTCACTATTATTATAATTAATTCTTGTTTTGTATTATTCTTGGATTCTGTAGAAAAAAATAAGTCTTTGAAATAAATAAGACGAAATATCACCAAGAAGATAAGATGTTACAGTAATTTAATAAGAAGTTTTTAATATTTATAGTATGGCATTTTAAGTAAATGAGTAATGTGTTTTAACATGATGGATTATCATTACCAGGAGCATATGTGGAATTTCATTTCGGGAGGAAGATGGAAAGTAAAGAAGTTGACCTCCAAGAACCCCGAAAATAAAATATCTTCAAAATTTCAATATAATGATGCACAAAAAATCTGAAACAGACTACAGTAAACATATGAATTTTGCTTATTATATTAATAGAAGAAATGCTTTCATCTATTGCATTGTTACCCACTTAACAGTATTCTTAAGATATTTTAAACGAAGTCTAGGCATTCATCACAGCTTTAGGATTAAAATGGTTGCAAACTGTGATAAAACCATCCTTCAGTCTTCCTGTAGCTTTGAGAAAATTTCTGACAGGCAGTTGATACTTTTTAAATGATATATCAAGTTCTCTCGATTTCTTAGATACTATCTGTAATATTTTCAGATTAGATGTTCGGTTTACTTTGAACTTCTACTGCGTTGTAGGCCTACTGAAAATTTCCTATTCCAATGTAATTCTGCAATTTTCATCTCAGACCCGAACAAACGAACACCTCTTCCAATTTAAAGATTAAAAGGATATGACCACCAAACGAACAATATATAAAATATACAGGATAAAAAAAAAATATACAGTTGACGTTTCAAACATCGCATCGTAAATGGATGTTTAAAACGCCAACTGTATATTTGATATATTTTGTGCGTTTGGTGGTCGTATCCTTTTAATCTTTAATTTTACACGCACGTTTAACCACTTCCAAACTTATTTTAGATTTAATTTTTTATTTAGATTTAAAAGAAAGAAAACGATCCTGAAAATTAAAAAAAAAAACAAAAAACAAAAATGACCGTGAAGAATTGATAATTTAATGTGGAACGACTGCGTTAGAAACACGAAAGAACATTAAGGTTTCCAGGAAACCATTAGGGTCTATTAGAATGCATTGACTATAATTAATGTTTGTCATCAGCCAACACAGGAAGTCTCTGTGCCATTGTTATTTAAAATAGAACTGAATTCTGATCTCAACCGCTTATTTACTTTTAGTTATATTTGAAGTGATGTTTTGTTGATGGATCTGGAATTCTAAAGCGAAACTGAATACATACCGATGAAATGGGAAAGTAGGATTTGCATTTACGGACGATTGATTCCTCTAGATCTGAACAAATGAGATGCATAGTCATGTGCCCTCATTAGAAATACAACGTCACGCATGCACGCACAATCTCGTGAGATCGAACGT
The DNA here is from genome assembly GCA_023159025.1 of Thereuonema tuberculata. Taxonomy (NCBI): domain Eukaryota; kingdom Metazoa; phylum Arthropoda; class Chilopoda; order Scutigeromorpha; family Scutigeridae; genus Thereuonema; species Thereuonema tuberculata. The sequence continues at coordinate 328,489,808 of JAFIDM010009631.1, read as the reverse complement.
TCTGCTACTGCAATTAATATTTCATTTGATATAGGATGCCTCCTAAATCTAATCGCTTTTGGGAACGGTATGTAAAGCTTATTTCCATGCAAAGTTTTCATATTCTATGATTATAAAGTAGTGTAAAGAGCATGGATTTTTAAACTAATAAGTCCACAGTGGCTTCCACCAAACATAAGATGACTGGCTGTGAGGTTGCATTACAATCACCGTGACGATAGACCCGACGGAAGATGACAACAAAGATGACACCAACCTCCTCGCAAAGGTTACGAGCGATGGCCTCAAAAGAAACCCAGCCACACAGCGAGCAATGGCCAAGAAACTGCACATGAGTCAGTCTCAGATTAATAAAATCCTACGGAAGCGATTGCGGATGAAGAAATTCCACAAGGTAGTGTGCCTGTGCTTGAACCAGCGTCAGAAGCTGAAAGGCGGATCAAATGCCGCAAACTCTATGAATGCCACCTGATGGGTGACATATACAAACCGTTGTTTCCCTTCATGAGGCTTGGATTTACCTTACACACTGAGGCAAAATTCGGACCAGAGCATATCGTCCAATGGAATGTAAAGGTCGATCTGAGTTGGTATCACAGTTCAAGGCTCGAAGGGATTCTTGATAGTGGCTGGATACTGCCATCGAGGACAATTGACAATTTGAAAAATTCCCCCCCCCCCCCCCACCAAAAAAAAAAAAAACCACTAAAGCCTACTCCCATACTTTCAGCTAGATGTGATGTTACAAATTTACACGGATGACATCCCTCGTCTCTATGAACAGATTACGAACACAGTTGTTCATTCACAAAGACCCCAGCCATACCTCCAAATCGTCCCTTGTTTTCTACGCTCAGATGGAAGGAAGAACCGAGTCATCCATTCGAGAACATCCTCTAAAGTCACCCATGCAAGTCCTATGGATTTTTGTGTGTTTGAATTATTAAAAAGGGCACTTTGAAAACCGCCGAGCGACTAGTTTAACTGGCTTATGGAAACTGGAGTCAGGAGACCTGCAGGGACCTGTGTTGCAACGAGCTGGGCGATAGTCCAGAACGAGGGTGGTCACATTGAGCATCAGTGGTGGAATGGTGGATTTTCTTAAGCCATATGGGACAGCCAACTTCGGTCAGATATAGAGGAATCAACCTTCCGTAGCTCCATTCATCAAAGCTTAAGGTTGCCTTCCTGGGAATTGCATTTTATCGAACTCCACTTTTGTAAACAATTATTTGCAACTGACGAAATCTGTAATTGAGGACCGGTTCCAGGAGACCAAAAATAAGGCGATTTTTTAAATCAAACTGATCAATTAGAAATCTTTGAAAATAAAAACAAAGAATAGCTTTCGATTATTAAATACCAGTTTTGTAAAAACTGCCAAAGCTTTTGTAACAACTGCTTATTCAGAAATTTTATAAAAAATTTCGAATTGGGCATCCTTGAATACTTTACTGAGGAAATCTTTCTATTTGTTCTGAAAAAAATGATATGATTGCCTCAGATGAAATTATTAATATCAGCTTTAATGTAATTGTGAGGAAATGAGGAATTTTTGAATTTAGTGTAATCTATGACCTTTCCGTATCCAAGCAATCTTTATCGCTGGGGGTCTTGTATACGAACTGAATTAAACTCTTAGTTTTGAACAATGACTGCAGGTAAATTAATCATCTTGACGGTCTGCGGGGCGCGTCTCCATAGATTATTCAGTCGATATCAGCATCCTCGATCTATGTTGACAGGTACACTGATGACTATTTTTCAAATGGCAATTTAGTTCAATTTTCATTTAAGTAAGATTTCAATTGTAGATACCAATTGCTTTAAAGAATCATTTTTAAATAAGAATTGTTCTCAACAATCTAAAGAAAAGGTTATTTGACAAAATAAATAAATAAATAAATAAATAAATAAATAAATAAATAAATAAATAAATAAATAAAAACATGTAATAGCGATGAACAGATTGCCATTGAGTAATCAGAAATTTCTAGACCTGGCACCACAACCAGAGTTGTGCAGGCTAATTTGTCCCTTGCAGGTAATATTTATATTTATTTTATTAGACTTCGTCAAACGATTCAAAGTGCTTCAAAAGTGATTCGTGAGTTAGAATGGTTGGAAACTATCAGTTTATAATGCAAAAGCATACGAAGTGTTTTCAACATATACCACCGTCAAATTAGTTTAATTACCTGACGTAATAGCTATGTAATACCCGAATTTTTGAGAGATGTTTTATCTTGAATTATGTACAGTGGTATAGGCCGTGCAGGAGCCAGGATCCCCGGCGGAGATCAGTTATTGCTTCTTCGGATGGGTCCTAGCCTTCACCTCTGTAAAATGGAACCGGATTTCTTTCTCGGAGATAAAGGCGGACGAGCATCCAATCTCAACTAATACCGTTAGTCATTGGAACATATGGGGGCCTATATCCCTGTGTCCCATGAGCCACGAAGGCTTCTATGGGAAATATCTACCATATATGTTTAATTAAATTTATATACAGTGAAGAATCTATAAATCGAATAGATATTGAGAGGAAATCAAATTTGGAATATAAACATTTCAGATGATACGAAAACCTAAAAGTAAAGAGTGACTTGGCTAATTCTGTGAAATATCAGGATCAATTGTAATAAGGTTTATCAGAACAATAAATATTCAGACAGATAGAATAGCTTTCTAAAGATATAAAGGCAGAATAATACAGCAAATGAAACTGAAATTGTTAAAAATCAGAATAAATTTCCAGATTATATCCGGAAGGAAGAAATTCGCTTCTAGCCATGAAAAGCAGCTTCCTTGCAATCGAGTACGAAACTAAGTAGCATATCAGGCTCTAATAGTTCTGAAAATCTGCAAGGATGGAAGAGCAATACTTATTTTTACACACACAAATAATACGAAAATGCGACTGTATTTACCAAAGTAATTGTAAGTAGAGTCAGTATGCCTATTATGAGACCCCTGCCTAATATGAGACCCCAGCCTACAGAATGTACTAATTGCTGCCGCCTGGCGACTGGAGCTTGAAACAGTAGTCTAATGCATCATCCGTCAGCGGTGAGTCAGTCGAGTGTTTCCTAGCGCAAACAAAGGTTCAGTAATTTTTCCCCTGAATTTGTGCTCGTCGACTTTTTTGCACGTGTATTTTCATTGGCTGTTTTCACCTTTAAGATAAGACTCGTTTTGAAACTCTTAGTATCGGATAGATAGCTTTAAATGTATAGTATAAACATGCCGGTTTGTTTTTAAGCCTAACCTAAAAAATTCGTTGGCGTGTATGACAACGCGTTCGTGCCTAATATGAGACCCCAAAGGATGCCTAATATGAGATAGGGTCTCATATTAGGCATTATTTTTTTTTTCATCATGCAAAGCTTGTTTACATTTTTTTCTTTAATTTTTAGATGCCTTCCGAAACAAAACGCAAAAAATGGGATCCTGTAATGATGGTACGAGCTGTCAAAGCCGTAAGAAGTCGTGATATGGGCTACAAAGAAAGCTGCAAAATATTTTGAAGTTCCAAAAGGAACTCACTCTGGAGCTTTATGTTAAGGATTCAGAAAAAACAGCTGAATCACTGGTAGACGTTAGTTTGGGAAGATGGCCTACTTTACCACAACACATTGAAGATTCGTTAGTAAAATACTGCATTGAGATGGATTCAAGGTTTTATGGCTTAAGAAGGAGGGATATTAAAAAAATGGCATTTCAGCTTGCTATGAAGAATGATTTAAAACATCCGTTTTCATCAGAAAAACAATGTGCTGGCGAAAAGTGGTTAAAGGGATTTTTATAAGGACACCACAACAGTCTCTAAAAAAACCTCAAGCAACATCGTTCGCAAGAATTAAGGGATTTAGCCCAAACAATGTGAAATTTTGGAATCTAAAAACGGAAAGTAAACAAAACCTGAAGTAAACTTCAACTAATTCGCTTAAATGTCATTTTTCTTTTTTACCTATTAGCGATGAAGATAAATATTACCTAATTATTGTTTAAAGTTTTGTTTTTGACGAACTTTTCAGTAATTACAATTCATTTTTTTAGTTATAGAAGAGGGTCTCATATTAGGATTACTTTTTTCAAACCCCCAAAATGTAACATTTGTGTTTAAAATTTCATACAAGACAAAATGTAAAGTTGTTTTAATTTTCTGTCATTGTTATTTGTAGTAAAATGTATGCCTTAAAAGAATATCACGTTGGTACTGTAATTCCTCACTTATTTACCTAGTTATAGATGAAAATCAAAAAGGGTCTCATATTCGGCACACTGACTCTAATACCAACTGAAACTGGTAAACTAATTCCTGAACAGACAAAATAAATATTGCATAGACTTGTTCCGAATTTCTCTGATGTTTGGAAACGACAATTTTTCTTAAAATTAGAATATGAAATACGTGAAAACATTATCATTATTATTATTATTATTATTATTATTATTATTATTATTATATAAATGTTCCAATACTTGGGTTTCCACAGCAAAGACAACATGGCAGGTCTAAGACCAAAGCACATGTTGCCAAGTGTACATAAGTGTTTTTGTGAATTCCTAGTGTTCTGAGTCTGTGGTGCATTGTGTGCGGACAGGACGATGGGTACAATACGTACTCAGTCCTGCCTCCACTGCTTCTGGAGCTCATGTGCTAGATTGGTGTACTTACTGATCTTGTCTGCGTGAGTTTTCTGCATGTTCTTGCTGATAGGTACTGCAATGTCAATGAGATAGGTCTGTTTGTAGACCTTATCAACAAGTGTGATGTCAGGTCTGTTGTGATAATGTATGGTTTTGTCTGTATGAATGGGGCGGTCCTAGTACTGTTTATGTGTGGGTGACTCTATTATTATTATTATTTCCAATTAACTTCATCATTCTACAGCTTCAAGAAACTGAATTTCTGCAAAAGCTCATATGTATGCAAGATCTGTTCATTTTTTTGTTTACTGTTATATTTACTATCTATTGAAGAAAAATATTCACAAAATTTATCTGCTAGAATTTTTTGTTTATTTAATCCTAACATGTTTTGAGAAACTTCATTATTTCTTTATTATTTCTGTTTGTTTTTTATATATATGATTTACCTAAAAGTCTATTTATTTCATTATAGCATTCTTTTGGATTATCTACAGTATTGTTGAATTTGTTATAATTGTAATTATTCTTTGTTTTTGTGATTTTCGAATTTAATTTGTTTCTAAAAGTTTTGTAATTGTTATAATATATTAGATTTATTATGATACTTTTATACTTTCTATATAATTTATCTCGCTCTTGTATCTCTTTACTTAAATCTTCAGTTATCCATTCTTTTTGAATTCTATTTCTTTTATTTTTAATAATAATAATAATAATAATAATAAAATTTAATTAAATATTAAATTCTAGATCTATTAACTAATCTAAAGTATTTTCGAATCTCTTTTCATGAGTTATTGAACTATACCACTTTATATTTTTTGTTAATTTAATCTTTCTTAATTATTTTTCTTGATTATTTACTTGTAACAAATACAAACGATTTAAAGTCAAATGGAAAAAATGCTATGTAATAATATTGTTCTTAATTAAGAATGAACAGTTATGAGATTCTAATAAGTCTATTTGTTAAAAAGTTTAACATTGCAATGGGAAAACTTCTGTGGTAAAGGAAATGAATATATTCAGTGAATTTTTACTAAAATGATTAAATACTATCACTTTTCTAAAAAGTTTTGATAAAAAATATTTAAATAAAAATATTTAGTAAATATAGATTTATTCATTAGAAAATAGATAATTTTAGATAAGTTTATCTTTTCTTTGATAATTTGATTAAATAATCTTAACCAAAAGCCTTATCTATAAAAGATAAAACATGTTTCCCAAGAAAAGAAGATACAGTCCTTATGAATTAGTAATGAATTAGGGAGAAAAAAATCAAATTAAAATGATACCAAAAATTAGACATAAACTAAATTTCACTGATTTTTAAGGGAAGCAGGGCCGCCCAGAGACTAGTGGTGGCCCCGGGGCAACATTTGAATTTGTGGCCCCCCCCCCCCTCCCCAAAAACCACAACCAAAAAAAAAAAAAAAAAGGAAAACCCTATTTCAATAACCAAAAAAAAAAAAAAAAAAAAGGTCAATCAATACGGCGGGGCCGCTCGGGCCTCATGAGGCCCCGGGGCAATCTGCCCCTTTTGCCCCCCCCCCCCTGGGCGGCCCTGAAGGGAAGATGATGATTTAATAGAAAATTTGTACCTTAAAGGTTACGAAGAAAGAATTAAATCAAATAGGAGGAAATTATGATGAAAAGAATCCTAATCCATCTATGTTGTTTGTTTTTTAATCTACTACTTCTGTGTTTAAGAAATCTCTGCCGTAGATTAGAGTCTAATTTGTAGATTTGTGTATTATTGTTATTTAGGCAGAAAGAAAAGTCAAAACGTATTGAAAACCTAAGAAAAGAAAAATCAGAAAAAATTGATACTATATATCAAATGAGATAAATAGATATTCTAGATTTAATAATAATATTGCTATAATTTATGTAAAATGTAAAATATTTATATTTAATATGCATTAATAGAGTTAATTGGAAATTCTAAAGCACAGTTAAAGGTTGCTGGTGGAGATAACGTTGTGGTAAGATTACAAAAATAGGTTATGGAGATTATTATCAAGTAATAAAAGATAATCGAAATTTTGCTTCCAAGGTTGATTTAATAATCAGAAAAGATTACAAAGATAATAATAAAATAATGATTCATCAAAGAAACATTTTATATGATGTAAAACTTATTCCAAAGAAAGAAACTGGAGGAAAAAAAATAAATTTTATATTGTAGTAATTTAAAAAGAGAGAGAGAGAATGTTATCTGAATAACATATGATACCTTATAATGCTTAGATCTGCTATTGAATGAAAATGAACTAATGTTAAAGAATAATATAAGAGCTTAATATTTGTAAGAACTTAAGACATGATAACCAAATAATTGTTAACATAAGGAACCCATACCCATATAAGTTATTTTAAAGGATTTGTAGCAAAGAACAAAATAAATTGGCATTTTATAGAATTAGAAAATTAATATAAATCTATTTTCAATTTCCGAACACTGAGGTGCTTATGCTTAAGATGTTGAGAAAAATAACCCAACTTCTGATAATTGGATCATTAATCTGTAATTTAAAAAAGAAAAAAAAAATCCAACAACTACAACATTTACGCCAAATACAAAAAGTTAACGTTATACGGCTTTAGCAGCAGAGGCCATTAGCAGCGAAAAATATAAAACAAAATTACCAATATTAGGAACAAACGATTATCCTTATTAATTCGTTTGACATAAAGTCTTTTGTGATAAGTCTTTCCATATTAGGAGACTCAAAACATTTAAGGTAGTGTTATAATGTTTTATTGTCAATTACGGTAAAGTATTATTTTAAGAATAAGACGTACTTGTTAATATTGTTAAAAACTATTTACTCGCATTGTTGATAACTGCTTGGGTTTATTCTTTAATTTCTGAGCCCATTTAATTCATTTCTGAGTCAGAACGACTATTATTTTTTTAATAATGGAGAAATAGTTGAATTGATTAGTTCCCTTCAGCATCATTCGAGCTAATTTCAATTTATAATTAATATAATAATTCTATTATTACAAATGGCGCCTGTATCAAGGAGCAATATTAGGGAACAACTGCCTCCTTCCTGACTATTTAACTTTAATATAATTCATGTAATTAATTTAAATGATTAATTTAGAATTGTGGCGTTTTGAGAAGCGATTAAGTTTTACAAAAAGACTGGCGGGAAAAAAAAACGTAAGTAAAAACTGTTCTTACAAGGGAGGTGCGTGACCTCGAACGCTGAGAACCGCACGAAAATGTGCTTAGAACATAAATCGCTCATGCCAAAGACAGTGGTATGAGTCATTCTCATGCAAAACTGCACGTCTTACCACGAGACTCATTTGAATGATCACCTATTGAAGGTCCAAGAGAGGAACTTTGGTAACACGAAGAAACAAAATATCGATATAATAGGACCAAAAACACACACATTTCAATGTCGTGACTACATTGCTATATTTCCCTCTATTTGGTTCTATTATATCGATATTTTGTTTCTTCGCGTTACCAAAGTTCCTCTCTTGGACCTTCAATAGGTGATCATTCAAATGTCTCTCTGGTAAGACGTGCAGCTTTGCATGAGAATACTCATACTACTGTTTTGGGGATGAGCGATTTATATTCTAAGCACATTTTCGTGAGGTTCTCAGTGTTCGAGGTCACGCACCTCCCTTGTTAGTTTATAGCCTAGTTCGAAAATAATTCGATCCCTTCCCAATATTTTTTTTCTTAATTTAATCAGTTATCGAAAGGAAATGATTTTTTTATTGTTATTAATACACGAAGCAAATATGATACACATCAATAGTTATGCTGTTAACTTCTGTAGTCTGTTTTAATTCTTAAGTAATGTCTTAATTACTAATGAAGTCTTTAGCTTCGAAGATGATAATTCGCGAATAAGTAGGCCTGTATCAAGTATCAGGTATGCTTAATTACCTATTGTGAAGAATTTAAACAGTTTCAGATTCAGCATTCTTGAAGACTAACGTAATTTGAATCAAAAACTAAAAACACTGGTTCAAATAACATCACATCTTTCTTTGAACTACGTACGAAAAAAATGATTGCATTAACGAAGACTCTTTCCAAACTTCAAGAATTTACAACATTCAAAATATTTTTCGCTTTCACAACTTCTCTTATTTCGAAATAAAGATAGAATAATTTGAAAAAAGAAAAACAAAAAAAAAAAAAAAAAAAACTTATTACAATAAATATTAAGTTTCGAGTTTAAGCATTAAACTATATTTGGTAAGAAATAAAGAAAATAATAAAGCTATTTATATCGTATTATTTATATTTATACAAACAGTGTCTTAAAAGAGATAGTGTTGGTTTCGGATTGTTATGTAACTCGGCTGTGTTGATTGCGATTTGACATGTGACTTGAGTTTATCAGACTGCGTGAGAAAGGTCAATTCCATTGGGATTAGATAACAGCTGCATTCGAAAGATAACAGACGAAAGGATTTAAAGACAGTGATAACATTTCGTTTCAATTTTAAGTTATCAGAAAGACAGATAGTAAAAAAGAAAACTTTGATAAATCCAATATAATCCTGTTACCATTTCAAAATCTTCGCTACTGTTCTAGATTTCAAAAATATAAGGAATACGGTAATCATTGTAGTATGACAATTTAAAAAAAAAAAAAAAACATGTTTTATTACGTAAAACATCGTAGCAATAAATTCTGTCTTACACTGACTTATGAAGCTATATAATTTCCTCATATCATCTTTAGTGGCCATGCCGGAATTTTATAAGACAATTATTTCTCTATTGATTCTGCAATGCATGACATAGGTTAATAAATTATTAGTAAAAACTTACAACAATTTTTCATTATTCCGTTCCTTCTTTTTTTTTTTTTTTTTTTTTTTTAAGTGATTAAAAAATAACTAATTTGTTTTAAATTAGGTCAAGATTTCCTAATTTTGTTCCTTTTTTTTTTTTTTTTTTTTTTTATTAAGTGATTAAAATATAACCAATTTGGTTTACATGAGGCTAACGATTCCGAATTTGTGTACTTTCTTTAGTTCTTTCTTTTCTGTATTAACTATTAAAAGTTTTTTAAGTTTTTTAAAGTGTAGTTTAGATGTTCAATATTCATAAAAGATGCCGAGCGAATTTTCCTCTGAAGTTGTTCCAAATTCCATCAATCCCAATTAATTACATCCGATTTGACTAAACTGTTTCCAAATTCAAGTGTAGCGTTCAAGTAGAAATGGTATCGATGTTGGGGCGAGTTTCAACCAGTTAACAATGAAAAATTGAAATAACGTCAATTGTGACAATATTGTAATGGTGTTTGTGGGAGAGTCTTTGGAATCTAAAGAAACGGGTCAAGTTCTGGAACTGAAATGAATTAATTTATTAAATGAAAACACTGGTTTTTTTATATAGAATATACATAAAGAGATTTGATTGGTTAAATAATTAAAAATATGCTTAATGATTGGATAAAAACATAACGAATTTAATTTAATTAACTGATTTAACGGATACAACGGAAAAGAATTTAAAAAAAGCTGAAAAGCAATAATTAGGAAATAGAAAAGGAATAAGGAAAAGGTTAATGATAAAAATGAATACAGATAAATACTTTATACAGACAAATAAATGTTTTCTAAAAAAATATTTACATATAAACTGTTATTTTTCTCTTTTTTCGTGCCGTCATATCTAACTTCAAATAGCCCTTCTAAATCTACTATCATAATACAGTGAAACCTCCGAATAGCGGACAGTCACGGGACCGGAAGTTTCGTCCATTATTGGGGAGGACTATCTTTTTTTCATTTTTTAGCTTATAGCATGTCATTTAATGAAAAATTACGTACAATCTTAAATTTCTACAATTAACATTGCCCTATGAGAAAATATGAACAATTGCAAACTGTTTACTATTTTCCTTTTTAAATGAATGCTAATCCATTAGTCTCACTTAAAATAATGACAACATTAATTACAGTTTTAATTTTGTCTTTATTTTAAGTAAGACAAACGGATTAGAAAATTAATTTTATTAACTAAAGTAATCAGTTAACAGAGTTTGACATTTCTTTTTTTGCATTGAAAAGATGTTTCTCAATATGAATATTTAAATCGTTTAACTTTGCAAGGCCTTCAGAGTCCCCTTTGCTTCCAACGCCTTTTCTTGCAATATTGGCCCACTAATGGGAATGTTTTTTGCTCGTGCAGCATAAAACTAATCGAAGACAACAGAGTCGATCGCACTTGTCTCCGTATCCGAACATTGATGTGTTTGGAGTTTTCGTTGGAGTTCGTGATCCATAATTTCAAAATTTCCTCTGGACGCTACGTATTATTGTAGCCTGATTCTATTGCTTTTGAAAAACAACACAAGATCGTTCATTTTCTGTAGAATGTTGTCCGTTATTGCGAGTGTCCGCTAATCGGAGGTCAATACATGGAAACGTCTATATTAAGGGACTGGGGATTGCAAAATTGTCCGCTATTGGGGGGTGTCCGCTTTTCGGGAGTGTCCGTTAGTGGAGGTTTCACTGTAATTTGATCGTCTTTAGAAACGAATCAATGCTTACACTGATACATGCTAATTCGTAACTTAATATTCCACAAAACATTATCAAGGTTTCGAGCGGTTTCTAACGTTCGCATTGATATTAATTTTGTAATATAAAGTCAATGATATTAATTTTGTAATATAATCTAAGTTGGAACGTTTTAGATTGCCTTTAATTTCCTATTTATCGATATCAGAACTGAACAAAATCTCTTCGGTGACTGGTTCAAGTTTGTAGAAACATTCAATACCCTTCGGAAATTCAATTTAAAAAAAATTACAAAAGTTTCTGAAAATGGCTGGTTAATACCAGTCAAAACCTCATTGTAGTTTTTAATGTTAAAATAACCTTTTAAACTTTCAATTTGTGTGTTAACCTTAATTTTTTTTAAGTTGAATATCAATTTCACACACGTTAAATCTCAGGTACCCTTTGAAAATCTTTCTACAAAAATATTATTTAATACCCCTGAAGCAAAGGGTTAATGTATTTCATTGCACACATTACGAAAGATGATCTGTGATAATAAATGAAAATGAATTGAATGATAATGTCGTTTAGGACGAAACGAGAGAAATATGAACGTTGTAACGACAAACGTGTTTCAATTCTTTACTCAAATTGGTTGAATTCACGACCAACTTAGATGAAAGCAAAATGTATTATTGCTGTTGACACGCATTCGCCCTTAATAACTGATTGCTGACAATTCTTTAGTAGCAATTTCAAAATAAAAGCTAAATAGAATCGTATCACGAAATCTGTGCTACTAAACAATTTAAATGTAGGCATTTACTTATTTACAATGCTTCCGTGACAAAATCTTTGATACAACGTCAATAGAAATACCATCAAAATAAATAGCTATTGTTGTAATTCAAACTGAATCAGCTGAAAGGCATTGACTAGAATCTTGTAAAGCCCGATATCCTTTCAGTGAGAATATTATAACAAAGGTAAAACGCTGTAGTTTCTTAGCTCTTACAGACATATTTTCGCATTTTTTCCTAGTATACAACACATACCAAGTTTCATATGTTTTGACGGAAGATAATAATATTTAATTAAAGAAAGCTTTTGTACCTTCTTTGTTTTGTTTTTGTTTTTTATTTCTCACTTTCAATGATATAATAATGTTTAATTAAAGCTCGATTAAAAATCAATTATTGCTTTCTAATCCAAACACTATCGTATTTTCATTTTTAGAAAATAAAAAGTTTATTTAAAAGTGCAGTACAATCTTGTATCGTCCTTATCAGCAAAAATTCAGTAAGTAACATCTATACAGACGCTTTTATTGCATTAGATGCCACATCGTAATCCGCGACGGAAAAAAGAAAGTAAACTCAAAACAAGGAAAAAAAAAAAAAGTTAAAAGTTAGGCAAAAATCCAAATTTTGATCGATTTGGCTGAATGTTTTTTTTTGTAAGTGGATTTACACGAAAACAATAACTCTTCTTCTGTTTTCAATGTGCAAATACTCGATCTTACACATACAACAATTTTTGCATTTAGATAGTTTTTTTTATCACAAAAACGGTTAATTTATTAACAACATAATAACTAGGTAATATACTTCAAACCAAAGTTTAATTACTATTCACGTAATAATTAACAATATTTTGCTATTAAAACAGAAAAATTAGTTCTCGATAATTTTATATTTATTTATTTATTTATTTATTTATTTATTTATTTATTTATTTATTTAATCAATGTATTAGCCTTATTTCAATTGTCGCAAGTGAATCGTCCCTCACGCTAGACTTTTCTATTCCGATTCGGAATTGTTCTACCCAAAAGAAAATCTTAAAACTAGCAGTAAAGAAAAAAAAAGTCTTCCTTGACTTTTTATTTTATTCTATTAATGTCTTGGATCTGGTCTTCTCTGCATCGTCTAATAAAATATAACAAAACTACGACATTTTAAAAAACA
>JAFIDM010009631.1:328454312-328470178 GCA_023159025.1 Thereuonema tuberculata | reverse complement strand
TAAAAATTCAAACGAAAAGTCTCCGTTTTTTCAAAAAAAAAAAAAAATCTTTATTAGTTATTAAAGTTATCTAACTTCAATTAATTTCAATCATAGCAAAATAAGTGCAAATAGTGAATTATTAAAAGGTTTCCATTATTAAGATACCACTTCCAATCCATTGTTTAGGTTCTATGAGAATTTTTATCACCATCACGAGCTGATTTCGACATCGGATCCACATGGGAAATTTTTAAACACAAACGTCTGATCGTCTTATTTGTCCGTGAATATGCATGTCAAATTTGAAGATTGATCTTGCTGCTCAGAAGTCATTAGGGGCCACACACACACACACACATATAGACTGATTTTATTTTTATAGATGCTAAAAATACGCTTAAAATAAATTAGAGATTTAAAAAAAAAAAAAAAAAAAAAGTTAACAATAAAAATAAAATAAAAATTAGATTTTCCTAACAATAAACATCAAAGATTTTAATTATGCATTCTTGAATAACCTGAAAAACTACTGTGAAGAAAAAAAAACAAGAAAGGCCCAATATCTCAAAGCTTTAGGAACAATATATCAGATTGTCAAATATTAATCAATAACTATTTTGGCCATTTATGAATAATTTGTTTATTATTATTCCGATAGTGGAATTTTTAACTTAGACCTTTTGAAATTCAGAAATAATATCATATTATTAAAAAATTACAAAACCTCCTAATAATATGGTGCGATAAAATGAAGTTTGTGAAATGAAGTTATAGTTAACTTTAAATCAATATTTAAAAAAAAACGAAAAAGAACATACGAAGAATAAGTTAGCTATGTTTTTAAAAACTGAATTACAAAAGCCAAACATCTGCAGGATTGCGAGAATATATGTGGAGTTTATAGATGTTTTAAGCAGGTCCCTCAGCCGTACACTTTGCTTCGGATTTATTTATTTATTTATTTATTTATTTATTTATTTATTTTCTTTTTTTTAAGTTGAGAACATTTAAAAATTTTATTTTTCGGCTTTTATTTTTTTAACGAACTTAATGTTAATTTTTTAACATTATTATCACGAGAAGTTTGTAATGAAAATTAAATTTTAGCGGCACTTTGTACATTTAGCGAAATTTGAATATTTCAACATAGTAATGTGAAAAAAAAAAAATAATAACATTATTAAAATTGATCGTGCTGTTTTGATATTGATTGAAGCTAAATTAACGAAGCTTTGTGGAAAGGGAAGGCATTTTTTTTTTTAATATTTTATTTAAATTTTATTGTGTACTCAACTGGCAAAAATGTATTTTCTCAACTTTAAATAAAAGTAAATATTGCTGCAGCAGAGGAATACATAATTGTTTTAATCCGGACAAAAATGCAGTGGATGAATTGGAAATGATGCCAAGATATATATACGCAATAATTGGGACAGTTTTTCATGAAGATTCCGCATAATCATTTATTTTATGTAAGGAGGAAAAAAAAAAGTAGCGTTATTTAACCAAATACTTTAAATAAAATCCCAACTTTAGTATAAATATCCAGATCTGGATCTAGTCTTGGTGATCTCGATTTCTCTGGGGATAACTTTCATTACAACATCCTCACAAGTATTTTGCGATGCCACTGTACGGATATTTTTAAAAATGGTGACTTTTCTTTAAAAAGATGCATTTTAGTAGCATATAATTATTTTTCTACTTATTGTTATTATTAGTTTCTTATAGCGAAATAAAATGAAAAAAAAAAAAAAAACTTAAAATTTAACGGAAACATTTTCTTGCACTAGCGGAGTTGTACTACTCACCCAATGTGCTTATTTCGCAGCTTGAGCGTTTCATGCTTGGGTACTTTTTCGTATTCCTCCATGGCGGAACCGAATGTACGCTTCTCGGCACAGAAACTTCTCCAGGAACGGAGGAGACGGTTTGCTCGTGGAATGGCAGAGCAGGAGGCGTTTAATGACATCCCTAATCAGAACTTTACATAATCATCGCGTTCAGAGATAATATCATAGTTGCCTGCAAGCGCTCTAGCGGCGTTGGTCGCGTTTATTCAAATTCCAAAGACCGCCATCCACTACAAAAATAAGTAGTGGCGATTAGTTATCTTTTTTTATCCAGATATCGCCTCAAGATACAGAATTTTAATGACGAAATGCAAATGTACAGGAACTTGAAACGTGACGCCCAGCCCAATATCCGAAACCTTATATTCTATCGATCAATGACGTCATATGCTCTTGATGCTTAATTTAATCTTTCTCAGTAAAGTAAAACGATTTAACAGAAATAAAATTGTAATAAGTGCAGTGAATCTTTGGATTTTTACCTCTTAATCATTTTAAAAGACGTCATACAAATGCATAAAGTTCCGATTGTAATGCTTCGTGAAAACACCAATCATTAGAGGGCATTGATGGCAACAGAGCCGAAATTTATGCCCGGGAAATAATTTTATGGAGCAGTGCATTTGGAAAGCGTGTTTTTATGAACTGTTTCGCGTTTTAAATACCATTTTTCAAGCGTCAGTTATGCTACGAAATGCAGACGTCTTTAAGTTAACCTCTTTTAATTCACACGAAGCTCACTTTGTCAATTTGAAGGGTTGTTGAAAAGCGAGTTTTCGTTAGTGTTCTAAATTAAGAATGACGTCATTGAAAACATCCAATTAGAAGACAGATTGAGTCAGATCGACGCGGGAAATAACAGCTTGGATCCCTATTAGCAACGGGGTCCGTTATGGCAAACCCTTGGGTTGGATCCAGCCCACAACCAACTGAATCTAAAAGCCTCAGGAAAATTCCAGATATAATCGTATGATATGAAACGCTATCATGAAGGTTCGTAATGAACGAGGAATCATTCAGCTTTCAAGCCTTAATAATTGCAACCACATTCATAAATCACTGTTTCTGCATTACTTTTTAAGTACTCCCGCAAAACCTGCTTTTTAAAAGATAGCTGTATCACTATTTTATGTATTAATGAATAAGTTGTGTTTTTTTTTCTTTTGAAATTGAAGTTGTTGGTTTTTATTGTTCAGCTTTACAACAATGATGATCTTAATAATAATCCATAGGCATTCTTATTGGTAAGGTCTGTATCAATAATCAGTGATTGATTAAACAAATATGAATTCCCGCGCGGTTTATAGCTGTTCAGTTTAAAGGCCGTCTTAATTTCCAGAAACCTGTTGAGGTACAGATTTCATCTAATTTTGAAAAATTGATTACATATTTTACTCGAAGGGAAACAGCTTTTTACATAATTCAACATAGAGTGAAATCCCAGCTTACTAATTTGAGTAATCTTTCTCAGAGTCCATGAATGCCAGTTTACACCTGCAGTATTAATGTTTGTTAGTTCTCGTTAAAACACGTGTGCAAAGCAAATCCTTTTGAATGTTTGTAGACCAATAAATAACTCATCAGATTCTCGTTTCTTATTAAGAGACTTCTGCAGAAGACACAAATAGCCTTTAGGAGAGAATCTAAGGTGTTTTTGGCGTTTAAAATATGTTATCAGGGGACACCTTCTGACTCCGATAAATGCTTTCTAGGTTTGATTTGTTTGTTTTTATATAAATGTAACGATGTTGAATATTGGAAACATGTAGAATCATAAGTGCTTGTTTTCGTAAGACCATTTTTGGGCAAAATTCCGAATGGCGTACATAGGAGTATTGGTGTCCCAAACCTGGTCAAAATTATTTAAATCATTTTTTTTTGGCATCTTATTAAATAAAACATGATAAATGATCATAATTTACCTAATTTCGAAAAATTAAACAAAAAAAAAGTTAAAGTTAAAGACGCTATCAGGCCCAGAGGACCGCGCCATGCCACAACCAGCCTGGGCAGGCCAGCGAGGCTGCTGGAGGGTAAGCTCCAGTGATCATAACCAACGTAACAAAGTTGAGGACGGGGGGTCGGCCCATCGCACGCCCGCCTTTAACTCCCGGGAAAGAAACCCGGCACCCATTCTAGAGAGGGCTGGGTAGGCCCTAGGATCCATTTGGAAACAAAAAAAAAAAAAACCTATAAAAGTTATGATTTTAAAATCTAATACCTATAGTCACTACTTAAGTTCTATTCAACCACTTATTTACAATCTTTATTAACAATTTACTTAAGTATAATATCTGTTTTAATTATGAGTTCATCGGTGGTTTCGTTGTCATCAGTTTCATGGTTTTCTGGCGGGAACTCGCAGTTATTAGGCTCACAGCTTCTTTAGAAAATGATTTGCGATTTTCTTTTGCTGGTTTGGCCTGTTACAACTGAAGAATGGGTAGGATGTTAGCATCATCCTATTTAAGACATCTATTTAAGAGATCCTGGTTGCACTCCACTCAGATGTGCCTTCTTTCACACGAGCTGCGTAGGTCAATTCCTCAACAGATACTTGCTCTTGTAAATCTTTTGTCTGTCTCCGTTTGCTTCTGTCACTCAATTCTTGGAGGTCTTTTAGTGGTGGCCCTGATTTTTGTGTACCTGACGATGCAGGTAATGCCAGTGATATACTGAGCCAATTTTCATTAAAATTTGTAAGAACCGTTCATCAGTGTAATTAGCGGCCATCCATTTTTGTTTAAAATCACTCTTGAAACACCTCGATGCTCGAGTCAAAACATTTCTTTCCTCCTCTGGACATGAAGTCATCTGCTCAAGCCATTCTTCCACCAAAGTGAATTTTTCTTCTGTTTTCTTTCCTTTAAACTCCTTCAGAATATCATATAATTCTCATCTTGTGATATTTTTCAACTTTTCTGAGGGACCTACAGAAAAAAAAACCTTAATTGAACAAAAATCAAATTTTTACCTCCAAACTTTAGAACTTTTATCAAACAAAATGGTGGACAGTGGGGGACATTTTTATTGTACTTTATGTCCGGCAAGTTCTGTAAGACATTGGATTAACTTTTAGATTTTGACTTATGACTGGGTTTACGTTACAAATACTCCTTAGTGCAGCGGTCCCAAATTAAGAAATCCTTTTTAATGACAGATAACGGGATGACTGTGAAGGATAACATAGCCAGAGTTATTACATTTATTTATCCATTTATCTAACAGAAAACATACTGTTTTGTATTTATAAAAGAATGTTTAGGGTTTTCATTTAATTTCTTTCTTTTTTTTTTATTTGCTAATTTTTATTTTTATTTTTTTTATTATGATTTTTTATTTTTAGGCATTTTAATTATAAACAAATAAGTCTTTTTTGGATTTGTGTTTACTGTTGCTATGGCTACATAGCAACAGTACAGTTTAAGGCTAAACATGGCTGGTAGACTGCAAGCACCAAGAGTAATAAGTCATGCAGTTTTACAGCAGAACGCTTTAGAAGTCTTTGACTGCTCACTGCGAGATATTTACAGACACTTTGGATAATACTTACATATGTTGAGCGAAAACTATGTGATTTGATGTGTAATAACTGGTTATGTGTTATCCTTCACAGTCATACTGTTATCTGTCATTAAAAAGGTTTTCATAAGTTGGGACTTCCTTTCGGAGTTTTGCCCATTTTTATCATTAAGATTAAGTTAGCATACTGATAATAACTACTCAATACTGCCAGAAGAAGGATTCTATGAATGATTAATGTTATTTCACTTGTGGAGCTATCGTGATATTAATTTTTCATTTGCTTATTCTTTAGAGGTTTTTGTTAAAATGGAAATCTTCAGTGTTGATAAGTGAAAAGTGAATTAGCAAATGGACTGTCAGGTAGAAAATTATCTGCAGCCTGATTTACATCATGAAGCGTTGTCTTTTTCATTGTTTTTGGTGCTTACAAGAGTCGGCAGATTTATTATATTTAACCTTAAGCTTGTTAGAAAGAAAAGAAAAATGGTCAACTAAAAAGAGGTTTATGGTTGCCAGCTCCCAATATTACAATGCTGTGAATTGCACTTATTCAGTTTCGTTCCTGATGCCTTACTTGGAAAGGTTAGCAGTGAAGTTTTTTTTTTTTTTTGCAATTAGTTCATACAAGGGATAAGATCAGAATTAATGAAATCAAAAATGTTGGAAATGGTTAAGATTACGAAAATCGTTTGATATAATAGACCAAGTCACGTTATCTTATTTTAAAGAGTTACTCTAGAGCCCTTGTTTCCCAACGGGGGGCGAACGCCCCACAGGGGGGGGGGCAATGTGATTGTCGAGGGGGGGGGGCATTTTGAAAATGGAGCAATGTTTTTTTTTTGGGTTGTGAAAGTAAAAAAATGTTGTTTTTTTTTTAATTTTTTCTTTTTGAAAGTTATACCTAATTTGGTGGGGCATAGCATAGGCCTACTTTAGATACTTTAGGTGGGACACAGCACAAAAAAGGTTGGGAAACACTGCTCTAGAGGAAAATCTTGAGGAGCACTTGATTGAATTCCAGTAAAGTGACGAAGCCTAAAGCCACATAATATTTTTGCAAATTGCTTACCAAATGATCATTAAACTATGCAATGTATATCAAAGGTCTCATTTTTTTACAAATTATCTATATCCATTTGTAGTCATTCTACAGATAATATGGGCATAGCATCTGCAATTTTATTACTTTCAATACAACGTTAATGAATGAGTGTTCTTTTGCTGAAGACAGCATTGACTAATGTTCATTCAGGGTCTGGTTGCATTGAGCAAGTCTTTAAATTTCATTGGTAATTTTTTGTTTTTTTATTTAATTACTATGTGATATATTCTACACAATGGAGGGTTGTATAAATATGCATCAAAATTTGAAAGGTAATTTTGCATTGTCTTTCCATTTCCTGCTAAATATTTAGTATCTTTGCAAAAAAAAGCATTAGTAGTCTAAACACAGGGTGTCTACCATCCGGTAATTGTACGGGAAATTTGGGTTGACATGAAATGTACGGGAAAAATCAGACAGAGGTTTTTTTTTGTTTTTTTTTTTTTTTGGTTGAACAGATATTTTACGAAACGATACAAGTTTTAATCTCCTTAAATGTATGGGAATTGTCCTTAAATTTTTTGTTTGAGATTCAGTAGACACCCTGAAACACTGTCAAAAAAGATATGATGATTAACATATTGACCTTCACAATACATTGGCAATTTTTTCAGTAGGATGTTTTCGGTGTTTTTAAGACATGGCTGAACAACCGTCCATAGCATTCAAGTACAACAACACTCACTAGTAAAATAATAATGGCCTGAATTTAAATATGTACATATAGTTATAACTTTAAAAATTACATAAAATTACAAAATATGACTTGAAAATTAAAAAACAAAAATACTATCTATCCAACAACAAAAAAATCCTAACTTACTCATGTGACCAGGAATCAATGTTGTATACAGGAATATGCTCTAAAAATGTGGTCCATCTAACCCACATAGCTCTTGACTGCAGCCTGGAGGGGCCAGAATCAGTTTCCAACCCTGGTTTGAGATAGGGGATTTTTTTCCATGCTAAATTGTCCTCCGAACAGGTCCTAAGGTCTGTCCAGCCCTCTATAAAATGGATACTGATTTCTTTCCCAGGGGTTGAAGCCAGGTAGGCGTTGGGTTGATCACTCAACCTCAACCATTGAAAACAAAATGCCGGGAGCCTATAGTGGAATACTTTAACTTTTTTTTTTTTAATCAAAATATGCATTTATCTGCACAATAAAAGCCATATTATTTAAATCAGAGTAACTGACAATATATTTACAAATAATAATACAGTCGGACCCCGATTTAATGAACCCCTATTTACCGAATTTCGCGATTTAACGAATTTTTCTTTTTCCCCGATTAAAATGAAGGCAAAATCCCTTATTTAACGAATAAGAAACCCCAAATTAACGAATTATTTCAACAGCCGAAAAAAAATTTTTTTTTCGTTAGTTTGGGTAAACATACCTAAACATATCTAATGCAGCAGGATATACATGACGCTGTATTTTCTTCTCTCCATAAAGTTGAAAAAGAACTTTTTCGAGTCAGGAATCAAGGAAATTGTCAAACATTACTCAGTACATACTTTAAAATTTCAAATTAACTAGTGCGTAATTATTCGCTGTATTATTAGCTGCTGAATAAAAAGTGTCAATTTCTAATTATGGGTATTTTTGTGTAGTTGCTTATTAGGGCTGTTCCATAAGGTTAAGTGCAGAAATTTTTTATTTTGGACCCTGATATTACGAATAACCCCCGATTTAACGAATAAAATTTTCAGTCCCGATGAATTCGTTAAATCGGGGTCTGACTGTAATAAAATAAATAAATTATTTTTTTAAAATAATAAGAAAATGATACAGACGAATTTAAAAAGCTATCACACTTGCTTAAAAATTTTGAAATGACTGAAACGGGAATAAAATAAATAATTCCTTTTTATGAATATTTAAATATTCATAAAAAATATGAATAATAATATGGAAAAAGCATTGCAAATCTGTTATTCGTTCTGAGTAACATCCTCTTGATTGCTGATTTTTACTCTGTCTTGAGCCTTTGTTTACAATTAGTTTTCATTACTCACACACATTGATTGTGCTAGTAGTTTAATATTTTTTGTGACTAAAGCTGCCCTTGAGGCAATCAGTTGGGGAAGACCTGTATTCTACAGTGGATGCCAGCACATGTTGACATCATCGGAAATGAGACAGCTGATAATTGGCTAAAGAGGCAAGACATCTTAACCATTCAAATAGAGACATGAACCATGTCATACTCAATGATATCTTGCAGTAGCAAGATATAGACTTAGAGAAGAGCCAATCACAAAAGACTATCAGTTTTGTGAGATTAATCTAAATAGAGAAAATGCCAAAACTATCACATGAGTGAGAATTCGCCATCTTAAAGGAATGAAGATAAATAGAGATGGAACAACTTCTTACCTACACTGCAGAAATTGTCCAGAGATTGAAGTAACCCCGGATCCTATCTTCAATTGCCCAGCCATACCGGCGGCCTTACTTTCCAGGGGAAGCTTTATACTATCAAAATTCAAGAGATTGCTTAAAGCTGTATTATATGTTCATGGTTCTATCTGACTTCTGGAGGACACGACACCAACCAACCATTATATTCAGTTTAGATATTTCTTCATCTTTCCATCAGATGGAATGCTTACATATATGGTTTTTTTTTTTGTCTTATATCCAATCCACTTCATTCTTGTTTTTATTATTATTAGGGTCATTGCATTTTTTATCTGATTTCTTTATTCATCCTTCATTCTCTCAACAGTTGAAAAAATTTTCATAAAATTTTATTTTTAAACGATTTTATGAATGGTTTGTTTCGGTTGAGTTTTGGGAAATTTGTTAGGAGAATAAGAGTTTTGTTATAAACAGTAACGATGTGCATTCCCATTTGCAATCTGGCATTGATTTCTTTATTATTAATAATTCTTGATATTTCGAGTTATTTGCTATTATGTAATTTATATACTTGCAGTGTTTGTACATTCTACTTTCTCTTCTCTTGACCATTTATGTATTTTGTTTTATTCTAAACTAGCCAGCTGCCATTGCTTTGCTCTGGGAGCCTTGCATATGTAACGTAAAAAAATATTTTATTTCTTTGAAAAACCAAATTTCATCTAGTAAACTAAAAAACTGAAACTTAGAACCAAAACTAAATTCAAGTTTAAATTCTAAAAAATATATGCACTACAATATTGAAATCCATTTATAACAGTCAGAAATTTGCACAAGTGAGTTGATCTTGTGCAGTGCAAAGGAATCAGTGTGTTCTAGAGCCTTAAAATACGATTGTAAGCAAATGCCCCCCCCCCCCCCCAAATGTGTGTGAAGTGGTGTAAATAAATGGAAGCAGGAATGGGAATGGCACCTCCAGAAAACTAAACTAAAAATGAAGTAAAGGAAATTCTTGTGCTGCCCTCCGATAGCCTCAAAGAATTTCCTGTGCGCATTATTAAGAAATTAAAAAGCAACTAAAATATATAAACACATTAAAAGGGTGAGACCATGTTTACAAGTGACATCCCAAAACAGCTGTTTCTCGCTATATTGGCGATCATCAGTTGAGAGTAGTCACTGTAAACACATCAGGTCTCAATACAGAGGTGAATATAAATGACTTACATTTACAGGAATGGGAAAACATTCTTACATTTGAAAAACATTTTTACTTACAGAAAACTAAACGAAAAACAGGAGATGCCATTCCCATTCTTGCTTCCATTCATATTCGCCTTTGTATTGAGACCTGATGTGTTTATAGTGACTACTCTCAACTGATGATCACCAATATAGCGAGAAACAGCTGTTTTGGGATGTCACTTGTAAACATGGTCTCACCCTTTTTATTGTGTAAATAAATGTTTACACCTTTATGAAGCGAATATGGAAAACTCATTGAATACTTATCTCTTTTCGATTTAGACTAATAACATTTCTGTCGAATTTTCTGTTTCCAACTAAAGCAGTTTCAGAAATATGTATACCCTTCAAGAAAGTTTGTTCCCTCCTCCCCCGTTTACACTTAGTCCAGATCCAGGTTTTCATTGTTCATGCATGTGAAGCTCAAATTTGATAAAGATCCATTGAGAAATGGCGAAGTTGTTTCAACACAAACGAGCAAACAAACAAATATTAGGATTTAAATATTTAAAAGTGATTTTGATTAAACACTAAATGGAATTCTTTTTTTTAATTAAAATTTTCATTTAGGGAAATCTAGCCCCCCCCCCCACCCTTATTTGATTTTCTTCTGATTTTTTTTTTTTTTTCCTGAATTATTACTTATTTTGTGTTCTTAGATTCACTGATATCATAAAATTCCTTTACTTCTTAGTAGCATACTCTTTATCTGTAGTATTCTAATTAGTGATATTCTTTGATCGTTGATACTTTAAATTTGTCTAAGCATTTTCTTTCTTATCCTTCAATTAACCCGATATGTAAGATGTTAATTTTGATCTATCAAGAATGTAATCTGAATAAGTTTATTCACATCCCATTTTGGGAAATAAAAAAAAAAATGATTGAAAAAAGTTCAATATGTTTTGTAACAAACTTAATAATACTTTGGAATAACTAAAGAATGTAGTACTATAGTCTTTTTAAAATACTTAAAGCTACTGAGCCATAAACAATAAGAGAAGTAGCAACTTTTTTTTTTTTTAATTTTTTAATATAAGTCAGTCCTAATAGATATTTCTAAATGAGAAATACCTGTGATATAGGTGCTGAAAATTTAATCTAGATATAGATAAATAAGAAAAAAAAGTCAAGATTAATAATATTAAAATTTAAAACTACCATCAATAATATCTATAACTGATTTTTAACTTGACTAATTCTTTCAAAATTATAATTTTCCCATTTTAATTGATTGAAAAGACTATAAAGGATTTGATTTTTTTGTCTATATCCCGTATTATTATTTATTTTTGTAATATTAAATATTTTTATCCAACCTTTTCTGGTGTTGGAATTATTTTGTAAGTTATCTTTTTTATTTTTTATATCAAAAAAATTCTTCATCATATTGTTATAAATAAATTTTTCATTTAATAACAATATTTTAAATTTCTTTCTTATGATTTGTTGTTCCTCAAGTTTTTTATTTTTAAAGTTGATCATTACATAATTAAAGATCTTGAGAATGATTTTATTTATATTTTTAATTTGTTGTCTGTTTATAAATATCCAGCAGTCCAAACCATAATTCAGTATCGAATCTACAAATGTATAAACAACCAATTTCTGTTTAAATGGAAACATATCTTTAATATGAAAAAAAAAATATATATATAATAAAGTATTTAGTCTTTTTAGAATATAATTATAGTGAAAGTTCCAAGAGAATTTGTCATCAATGTAGATGCCAAGATATTTTTGATTATGAACATGCTCAATTGTAGTACAATAACATGATTTAATTAGATTATTTAGTTTTTTAGAATTTATGCAATTTTCATCATGAAGTTGTAGATATTAAGTTATAATTTAATCTTTTTATTCTTAATCACGATAATTTTTGTTTTATCTTTATTTATTGTCATTTTATTATTCCTTGCCCAGTTTTGAATATTATTGATATCATTTTGCAAAAAATTAAAAGCATCTTCCTGGTTCCTATCATAAGTCATCAAGAGTACATCATCTGCGTAGATGTATATCTTTGAATATTGAATGCAGTTGTTAATCGAGTTTATAAAGATATTGGAGAGCAAAGGACCCAAAGTTGATCCCTGAGGAACACCATATTTTATGTTGAATAAGTTACTTTTATAACTTTTTATTTTAATTTGAAATTTCCTATTTCTTAGGTAACTTTTAATTAATTCATAAGTATCACCTCTTATACCAGTTTAATATAGTTTATCAAGTAACAAATCATGATCAACAGAATCAAAAGCTTTTTTGAAATCAATAAAAGCAATGTAGATAATATTTCCTTTATTTAAATTATCTGCAATATTTTCATTTAAATTTATTAAAAGTTGTGTTGTACTCTACTTGTTTTGATAGGTTTTATTGATTTTCACTAATAAAATGATTTTTTTGTATATAATTATAAATGGTATTTGTGATATATTTTTTTAAGATTTTTGAAATATTTGAAAGCAAAGAAATTGGTCTGTATTTTCAAAACATTCAGCATTTCCTCCTTTGAAAATAGGTGAAACATAAGCAATTTTCCATAAATTTGGATAAGTATTTGTATTCAATATTTTTTTGGATAATTCAACTATAAAATCTGTAAAAATTTCTTTATATTTTTTTATTTCAGTTATATTTATATAATCAATTCCAATTGAATGATTTATATTTTGTTTAGTTGTTATACTTAAAGTATCATTTGTATTTGGTGGCAAGAAGATAATAGAATCTTTTAACGAAGGATTTTCATATTTTAGCATCTCTTTTTTATTATTATTTTTGTTGGTTATCTGTGTTTGTGTAAAAAAATTTTTAAATTCCTTAAAGATTATTTCTACATCATAATTTTCTAACATCTTAGTTATTTCATTATTTGATTTTTTTTTATTAGTAGTAATTTGTTTTTTTAAAATATCCCAAATTTTTATATTTGGATTTTTTTCATTTTCAATTAAGCTTTTGAAATAGTCTTTTTTGTCTTTTAATAAAATTTTTGATCCAATTTCTTTTTTTCTTGTAAATTTTTTCAAAATTTTTATTTGTTTTATTATTTTTATATTTTTTAAATAATCTATTTTTTTCTTCAATGTGTCTCATGATTTCATGAGTCATCCATGGATTTTTAAATACTATTTTATTTTGTTTTGAATCTCTCTGTAGATCATTTTGGTTATTATCCTCATTTATTTTACAAAGCTTTCTAGCTTTTTTTATTATTTTTTGAAATTTATTAATAATTATATTAGGATTTGTATATTTTTTTTTTTAATGTTAGAAGTTAATAAAATAACTTTACTATATAAGTAATCATCATTAAACGTATAATATCTTTGTATTAAATTTCTTCTTAAATCTAAATTTTGATTATTATTTTTTTCAATCTCAAGTATTAAGCCATAATGATCTGAAATATCACATTCAATTATGTTAGAGATCATTTTTAACTTTTTTGAGTAAAAGAAACAATGGTCAATACAAGTTTTAGATAGAGATACAGTTGTTTTGACATTTCTTGTGGTTTTATAGCAAAAATTTTTGTAACCTTAATTGTACATAATTTGGAGGTATTTACTAGTAGTTTTATTAAGGTTGCTTTTTATTATATCGATATTTGTATCTCCAATTACAATTATATCAGATCCTTCCTCAATCTTGATATTTTTTAAAAAATTTTTTAGTTCTTTATTAAATAAGCTTTTATTGGTGTGTGGGGGTTTATATATCGCATAAATTATAACATTATTTATTGATATTTTATTTATTTGACAAATAATATTTTCATAGGTTATAGTATCATCTTGTTTCATAGTTACATTACAGATATTTTTAAAATATATTATTATGCCACCTCCTCTTATATTTTTCCTTAAATTGCAAATCATACTGTATCCTTGAATATTATATAATTGAGATTCTACATCTTTGATATTAACTTCTATTAGGATAATAATATGTATATTTAGCATTTTAGAATTAATACTTGCAATCAAATACAAGAAGTTTGACCTTAAACTTCTTATATTAAGATAGAAAAGGTTTTTACAATCTTGTTTAGGATTCCAATTGTTAAAATTGTCTACTATATTTAATTTACCTAACTCAATTTGATTATTTATATAATCTGTCATTTTTTTTTTACAAATTAATTAGATCAGTATCATTTTTAATGTTTATTATTTTTGAATTTTCATTCTTTCTGATAAAAATTTTAGAATTTTTTTTATCCAGACAAATTTATAATTTTTATCTTTTGCTTCTTTCTTAGATTTCCATAATAGAGTTTTCATTTTTTGAGTTAAATTCTCATTAATATATATTCTTTCATTGTTGTTACTATTTAATATATCATTGTTCTTTAGATTTTTATTTTGTTTATATTTCAATAGCCAATTGTCTCTATCTCTTCTATTGACAAATTTAATTACAATTGGTCTTCCTTTACTTTTGTAGTCCATAGATAAGGAAGAATTATGTCAATTTGTTGAAGGGGGGGCAGGTATATTGAGTTTTCTGAGCGATTGCATTTATAATATCAATTAATTGTTCATTTTCCTTCTCTTCCACTCCTATTACTTCAATATTAAATTTTCTTTGTTGTAATTCCAGGTTTTGTATAAGTTCTTCTAATTCAAAAATTTTATTATTTTGAAGAATATTTTCATTTTCAAGTACTTTCATTTTTTCAAGAATTTCTTTATTTTCATTATGATATGTTTGAATTCTTTCTATTATTTCATCATATTTAGTACTCATGAAGTTGATTGATTTCCTTATCTCAGATAGTTCTCAGAGTATTATTTGATTACTGTCTAAATTGTCATTGAGAGGGTTCATTTTGAAATCAGGATGTTTAGGTGTCATGTTAATTTGGCTTTCCTTTTGAGTTTCTGCATCTAAATCATTTTCTGAATTTCCATAATTAGCTAGTTTTTTTCCTCTTATTGTTATCCTTTTGCAATTTTTACATTTCCAATTTTTTTTCTTAGTTGGAATATCATAATCTGCCAGTTCCAATTCAGATGCACATTTTATATGCTGTTCTGCACCACAAGTAAAACATCTCATTTCACCCATATTTAGTATTTTGTTACAAACTACGCACTTTATATTAAATTTAGTATACTCACTCATTTTGTTTGTAGGTAGTCAATCAATATGTAGAAAAGAACAGTGAATATAAAAATATAAATAGAATTAGTAGAAATCTTAATAGTAGCTTCAAGAGCGAAAAACTGCACGTCTGCAATTGCCGACGCATGCGCTCATATCTTCTATTAATTTTTAATTTTCTTCTATTAATTACTTACCAGGGCTTTTTAACTAATGAATGATCATAATTTTTTTACTCACAATTTTGGTAGTAAAACAATGATTTTGTGATGTATTGTTGGTGTAACGTGTTGTCGATGATGTCATAATTGCACAGGTTTGTTCCGGTTTCGACAGATGCTGCATGCTTACATTGAGTCATTGAGTCACATTTGCCTACGGTACAATAGAGTTGAGTCGTGAAAAACAGGTTGCTGCAATGAAATTTTGTTTGTGCCTTAAAAAATCATGTCCTGATGCTTATTCAATATTACAGTTGGCTTGTGGGGAATCTGTACTTCTGTACAGTACTGCTTGATACTGGTATAAAATGTTCAAAAATGGAAGGCAATCAACAACTAAAGACCCCCAGTCCTGGGGATCCAATCACAGCTCTTATAGAGGTCAACATCAACACTGCACCTGCAATTGTGAGAGAAGATCGATGAATCAAGGTACGATTCCATTGGAACTG
>JAFIDM010009631.1:328425112-328446826 GCA_023159025.1 Thereuonema tuberculata | reverse complement strand
TTTATTACTTGCATTAATTAATATAATTTATATATAATTACGATTTTTCATAATTTAAATGAATAAGAAACAGTATAAATATAACAGTTCTTAAACAGCAAATCAGTTTTATATATCGTTACAGTTAAAATATAACCTAGTTATTATTATATGTAAGAAAAATAGATATATAATGTCGTATTTTATATCATCAATTCCTCTGTTATAACCAAGAAACAAAATTTGTGCATTTCCCCTGAAAATGGAAAACTATCACACTGACCCCTCAAATCACTTCTTGAACTCATCGCCTACCACGTGACATAGGCGTGGCGAAGGCTCAACTGTTCGTGGACAAACAGTATTGGGTTAGCTAAAAAGTTCATTTGGTTTTTAAGTAAAAATTAACAACACATCTTTCATTTTTCATCAATAATTTTATTGAACATCATCTGAAATGATTTTTCAGGCAACTTCATAATTCCATCTTCCCACAACTTTTTATCTTTTTGAACAAAAAAATGTTCCAGATACGTTTGGTGTCTTCCAGTGAATTGATTTTTTTTTCATTAAAAGAATTTTGTAAAGAGCAAAATAAATGGAAATCCGAAGGTACAATGTCTGGTGAATACTGCAGATGAATCAGAACTTCCCAGCCAAGCCGTAACAGTTTTTGCCTGGTCATCAAAGAAACATGCGGTCTTGCATTTTATTGTCTTCCATCTTCAGTATTAAATTGGCGACACAAAATTCACCAATTTTGATCAGCTTTTGTTTTAAATGCACTCTATATGACAGCTGTCACAATATAGTCTAACAAAATTGTGTCAAATTACGTTAAAGACACCTAAGCACTACTAGAGCCAACATAAAAAAAAGAACGAACTTTTTGGTCGACCTAATACAAAACTCAAAGAAAAAAACTCATTACTGCAAAACTCTTCTGAAATATCAGTAGCCTGTTTCAAAGATGTTAATAAATAAATAATGCATCATCATTAGTCTGTTAATAATAAAAGTAACCGAACCTTACAAAAGTAACTGAATAATGTTGTTACTGATAACACATTGCATCCTATCCCTCTATCTTTGTGTGGGTGTATGTGTGCAGAAATGAATTCCAATTGACTGTAAATGACAGAATTTTTGTGACAGCTATATTAATTAATTAGCATAAATTTACTTATGAGGAAAATTCAAAACGAATAAAAACAGCATTTTTTTTTTTCTCAAAAAAAAAAAAAATATGCTGACGTGGAATCTGGATGTGTACTATTGTAATGAGCTGCTTTTGTTATATGTTGACAAAGTTTCATTTGAATGATTCATATATAGTTGACTCGCGATAATAATCCAACATTTGACAGTCCGACACGCTCAGTAGTCCGACGCAGGTTGGTTCGCACGGAGGTGAAATACACAATCACTTGCGATGAAGTTATGTCTGCTGCAAACACTTTGATACGTTGGTGTGAGGAGAGGGAACTCAGCTACGAGAACAGTTTAATGTTAAAAGATATTCAAGAAAAAGCCATGACACACTCTTTACGTAAGAAGTAACAAAAAACGATTACAGATTTTTTTAAGCCGTAAATACATATGTACGTATTTTTATTTTTTATTTTAAGACATAAAATTATATTTTACATTATATACTGTAATTTTATTTTTTTAAGACATAAATACAGAAATAAATTAGTATTATATACATACGTATTCATTTGTGTAAAACTATGCCTAATGAGTTTTTTTTTTTTTATATATCATCAATGGCCGTAAAATATGTACTCAATATGTATTGTAACAAGATACTTACTGTAGTACGTACAGTACTGTATATACATAACTTAAATTTTCTTGCCTTAAAAGTCAAAATTCAGTTTTAAAAAATCGACCTTTGGTAATCCGACATTTTTGATAATCTGACACCCCCTCGGTCCTGTAATTGTCGGATTATCGCGAGTCAACTGTATTTTCAAAAGTGTTGAACTGGAAAATGAAGTTTGGGGAGTTGACTATTAGGGCTGTCTTTGCGATCGATTGTGGCATGCTCTACCAGCTTTAAAATGTTGCCTCCTATTAAAAAAAAAGCAATGATGGATGCAATGTTGTTTAATGTTTATTTAACTTTAACAGTTAAATAGGCTTATTATTACTAACAGTTAAATAGGCTTAAATGAGCTACATCACCATACACAGCATTTAGGTTTGTCATGAAAGGAATGTCTACTGTTGAATTGTTTTGCAGTTGCTTGAATTACTTTGCAACAAATGTGCCCAAAGATATCTGTCATACTGTACCGATCCCACAATGACAACTGGCAGTGGATTCATGTTAACAGATGTCCAGCTGCTGTGGCATCCCATTTCATATTAGCTGTAACTCTTAAGTTGACTTATTGTTTTGTTGTAAACTTCAATTTTGTCACATTCAGACAGGTTCAGCCAATAATAGAGTTGGCAAGAATGTCTAGGAGGCATTTTCAGCCATTGGAGACACTAACAAAATTCAGCACTGTTGGTTGGTTCTATACATTCTGGAGCAAATGATTTGTCTTCAGTGGTTCAAGTTTACCCATTTATCTGTTGCACATCTTATATGATTTGTTGAGGTAGTTTATTTGCATGCTGATATGGTGGCTTTTTGTGGATGGGCAGTTTCCTTGTTGAGCAGTGTGTAATACAGTAAGATGTGACACCTTATCAATGCCTATTACCTTTTCTAAGCCATTTAAAAATATAAGGCGGCATGAAGATTGGTTATCTTCACTTATTTGACTCTTAATTCACATTGTAACAGCATTGTAGTCGGTAGGATATTGAAATTTGACATGATTAGAATTATCAAGTATTTTTATCACAATAATTATAAAATCTTGAAAAAGAATATGGCATCTCCGAAAATTTAAAAGAAAACAATAAATACACATTAAAAATAGAACAGGAAAATTCACTTGCTGGCATTCACCAGCTTCAAATGAATTTCCTTAAGCATAAAAATTGCCTAAAATTGTGTAAATAACAATTGTTTACTAGCTGACATCTCAGAACAGTAGTTTCATGCTTTATTGGTGATCATCGGCTGAGAGTAACCACCAGTAAACAGCGATGTTTCAGTATGGAGGTCATTAGGATTAATTGTGAAAAAATCTCGGCCGATGATTGCCAATAAAGCATGAAACTGCTGTTCTTAGATGCCTAGTAAACACATGGTCTCAATCATTGTTAACTGTAAAATCAGTACCAGTGTTTTTAATCTAAAAATCTTTATGAATGTTTCCTGCCTTGTTGTGTTGATTGTTGTTTTATTTGAAATAACCAAGTATAAAGTGAAGGATTTCACTGCTGTCAGAAGTACTACTGTAATGTTATTTTTTTCTGAAGTGAATTATTTCAAATGCTATGATGGTGAAACATTCAGTTTAAAATGTGCCACCATCCTTTGCACAAAATATTCTTTTCTTTTTTTTACTGCAACTTCTGTCTTTAGCTATGTTACTTCTTTCTATCAAAACAGTGAAAGATCCTGATTTTTTATCCAGATCCTGACCTTCCATCAACAGATTTCATATAGTCCAATGTTTCCCAAATTTATCTACCTGAAAACTGACATTTTCAAAAAAAAAATAAAAATCCTGAGACTGCTCCTTGCATAAGAATAAAGTTAAAATTTTATTTGGGGAGGGGGAAGGGACCATATAACCCAACAAACCAAAAAAAACAACTTTCAGCTTTTTCTATACTTGAAAGTTTTTAATGAGGAATTCCCAAGATACAAAAATTCTCGTAAGGACCCCTACTTTGACTATCCAAAAACAAAAAAAATACCAAAACGACTTGATAATGGAAAAACACTTCTTGTCATAGTCCAAAGCAATCTGCCTTCAGAATGTTCCGTAGGATCAATATGAATTGTAGTGTGGGAAATTTTAGGCATTTAATGTTATTGTATTATTCATGTCAGTGAAGACGGAACAGGACCACTTCTTGTCTATTTTGAATTGACTATTTGAACACATACCAGTCATACTTAATATTCCCATGTAAATTTTTAACACATTATACTGAAGTATCACTGTTTAATTTCCTAGAGTAATTCTAATATTTTGTTCCAGAGATACTGCATTAAAAATATTTCTAATACAACCTTCATCTGTTACATCTGTGAATTCCTTATTTCTTCATATTGTTTTTATTTTTTTACTTTTTAAAGTTGTGAAAACAGTCAAAGGAGTTTACAAAATATGCTTTTTATTTGTAAATTATTTCTGGAATGCAAACAGTTTATCTCAAATTTTTTTATCTGCTGAAAGTTATTAAAGTCAGGGCTTTGGAGCAGACAAAATTTGTAATTGCTCCACTACAGCACCGCTCCGACATGAAAATACTTGCTCCGTGCTCCGCTCCAAATACATTTTTTAATTCGTATTAATTACCAAAGATCAAATATTAAAAACAAGTAGTTTTTTTAACTAAACTTTATTAATCATCATAATTAATTCTATAAAACAGAACAGCTGACAGTCTTGTATCATTTAATATCAATTTTAAGGCAGAAAATAATCGCTCGACACTGGCTTGTGCAGTGGGTATACTCGATGCAACTCGACAGGCAGCTTGAATTCGGTGTGGGTAACCGTCAATAGCTTCATATGCTGATTTTACTTTGAGTCTACCCATACCCTCGATTGCATGGCAATCTTGGTGAAAATTCCTCTCAAAGTCTTCTTCATTCGAATGTTGCATTTCTGAAACTCTCGGACGTTTTTCCAGCTTGCCCAGCTCTTTTTCAAAATCATCATCTTCTGAAGAATTATCTGCTGAAATGGAACTATTTGTTTTGCTTTCTGTGATTGTTGAAAACTTACTACTCGATGTGGCTGCTCGGATTCAATTGTTGAGGATTCCAACAATTTGCTTTCGCATTTTCCTTTCGCCCTCTTGCCTCATATCAAAACGTTTAAAAATCTTTAGTTTTTCGAGTCATCAAGTGATATCAAAAAGTCCTTCTTTTGCTTTGGTCATTTGCGACGAACTCAGTAAAATTCTATACTGGGGATCTACAAAGACTCCTGCAAGAAAATGGGTGTTTTGGAAAAGATTTTCTTCACGTTTTCGCATGGAGGTCAAAATTCCCATTGCAATTTGTCTGCCATTGTCTTGGAGAAATTTTGCAAATTTTTGACGTAACTCCGGTACGTCAGCTGCTTGAAGGGTTACTGTCGTAAAATTTGGCTTTACCAGGAGATCTCTTATATTCTCAACTTTGTCCCATTCGGCTTTAGTTAATATCAATTCTCTGGCTCCAGCCGCAACAATTTGTTCACAATAATGTTGAAAAACAAGTAGTCGATCAATCATTGCAAACGTTGAACCCCAACAAGTCACAAAGGTTGGGTTAGCCCATGATTTTTTTAGAAGAATACTGCGAATATTTGGGGTTCGTAATTTGATAACGACTTGCTGTATTTTCCCTAAAAATTCCTTGGCGGGTTCTTTCTTCAACCTATCCCAGATTACCAACTGAAGAGTGTGAATGCCACACCTCATCAATTGGACTTCTGAATAATCTTCAGACAGCCATGTTGGCAATGTAAGGCTAGGATCCTCAACCCATTGTGCAGGAACATCCATGTCGAGCTCTCGGCCATCATGTTTATCAGTTTCTTCTTTCAATGAAATAAATTCGGTTTTGTTTATATTATCAGAATTAGAAACTGTTTCATTGTTGCTTATTTTTTTTTTACAGCACACATCATAATACTAGAGAGCTCAAATTTTCAGGATAAGATGCAGTTAATCAAATACGCTAAGTTTCATTTATCTAGCTTTTATACTTTGGATTTTATTAAGATCTGAAATACGTCGTACCCTCAATGCTTCGGCCTAAATAATACTGTGTAATAATGTGATTTCTTACAAAAGTGCAAACAGCTTGTATATACAAGTTGACCAATAGAAAAACAGAAAAGTAGGGTATTGAAAAAAAATCCATTTTCTAATTAATCTTAAAACTAAATTTAGTTGTAATAGATAATCCCACCCAAAACATTTCATGTAAAATAAGTTGCCAAGACTCACATGCTCATAACGCTTTCACTGTTAAAAAGTTATCAGATCTCATCTTACAAAAAGAAATGAAATCCCACCCAAAACATTTCATGTAAAATAAGTTGCCAAGACTCACACGCTCATAACGCTTTCACTGTTAAAAAGTTATCAGCTCTCATCTTACAAAAAGAAATGAAATTCCACCCTAAACATTTCATGTAAAATAAGTTGCCAAGACTCACATGCTCATAATGCTTTCACTGTTAAAAAGATATGAGATCTCATGTAGAGCCAAGCCCCTAACTCTACAAGGCCTAACTCTAAAAACCCTATATCTTGGTCAAAAAGTATGGCTTGGCCGTT
The DNA here is from genome assembly GCA_023159025.1 of Thereuonema tuberculata. Lineage (NCBI taxonomy): Eukaryota > Metazoa > Arthropoda > Chilopoda > Scutigeromorpha > Scutigeridae > Thereuonema > Thereuonema tuberculata. The sequence goes on along the minus strand of JAFIDM010009631.1, from coordinate 328,440,433 downwards.
TCATGGAACTATTTCATCTCAACTATTTCATGTCAAATACGTTGCCAAGATGCTCATAACGCTTTCACTGTTAAAAAGTTATCAGATCTCATATAGTGCCAAGCCCCTCACTATACATGCCTAACTCTAAAAACCCTACTATCTTGGTCAAAAAGTATGCCTTGGCATACTCCATATCCTTTACATAACTCCATGGGATTGTCTGTGCGACAGCCACGAAACGGCCAAGCCATACTTTTTGACCAAGATATAGGGTTTTTAGAGTTAGGGGCTTGGCTCTACATGAGATCTCATATCTTTTTAACAGTGAAAGCATTATGAGCATTTTTTTTTACAGCACACGTCATAACAAGCAACAAACAAATAACATAAATAAATTAATCTATAAAATTTTTGATAACATTTATGTAAATTTTAAAAATTAAAATGAGGAAAATAAAACAAGAATAAGAGTAAAATATAAAATTTTGAATATAGAAGAAAAATTTATTTCTAATGTAGTCTTGTAAAATACATGCAAATATAAAAATATCAGAGAAAAAAATACTCTTCTCAAAACAAAAGATTTAGTTGGTTGAAGATTTTCAACATTCCTCCATAATCAATAAGTTTGGATTTAGAGTAAATGAATATACTTACTCAAAAATATTTAGACAAATAAATTGGAATAATTATAATTGTAATAAATTTAGAGAAATCAAAAACCAATTAATATATGGTATAGTCAATAAAAATATAGTAAAAAACTTCTAATCTACATTTAACATTAATTAAATTTTGTTTTTGAAAAAAACAAACATTAAACTTTCCAGCACCTATAAAACAGAAGTAAATACATCTAATAGGACTGGTAAATATTAAAAAAAAAAAAACGTGGAGCAGGGGAGCAGTCAAAAACTTGTGTGCTCCGGCTCCGCTCCCAAGCCCAGATTAAAGTCACTAGATTTAATATTTTTTTCAGCTAGACTTGGTGAGAGGATAATGACTACCATTTTAGATAAAAATGGAATCTTTCAGTAACTCTTAAATAAATGTCATATAATTTTCATTTTTATATTATTATCTGTGCCAGTTAACAACACAATCATTTTTTTGTAATATGCATAGTATCCTGTTCCAAAGTTTTGATACACAGCCTGAATCTTGAATCATACATGTAGAAGAAATGAGAAGTGTCATTTCTGTTAAGATTTCCATCAAGCAAATGATTTATATAAATATTTGTGTTAATACTAAAAATCTTTCATAACTTATTCTTATGCTGAAACTAAAAAAAAAAACTAAAAAGCTAAAAAGTGCATTTATAATTATAATATTTTAATCTGATGTAATTTTTTTTTATCAAAGATAAATATTTTTGTTTAGTTATTTGCATATTTTTTTTGTATTGATCTCACTGCAAACCTAGCAATAAAAAAAAATTGCTTTTTGTGTTGTTTCTTTTATTACTGAGAAGATTATTTCCTATAAAGAGAAGCTTGGTTGAATTAAAAAAACAGAAGTTATATGAAAACTAATTAAGTATATATAACTCCATAAGAGAAATTACAAAATAAATAAATAGATTAAAAAATATACATTAAAGTAAATTTTTCATCCCCATTCTTCTCTTCTTAGCGACAACGTAATTTTTTTTTTTTTTCATGTCAGAATCATTTCTAACGTTTATTATATGCAAGTGATTTTATACATCTTTCTGTCTGGGTGTATTGAAAATTGATGATTTTTTTTTTTCAATTGTTGAGCTATTAATAGTAATTCAGTAAAAGGCATTTTATTTGCAGTAAACAGGGAAAAAGAATCACTGTTATATTCTAAAGTAGAATCTGTTAATTAGTAGTATTTTTTTTAATTTTATGTTAATTTACCAAATTCTGAAACATCTTTCATTTAATTTCAAAATAATTTTAAAAATTCAAGATAATAAAAATATTCACCTTTAAACTGAAACTTCTTCCCATGTTATCAAGCTGTGCACCCTTAGGTTTTTTAGATATAATCTCAGCTTAAATAGCCTGCCTTTTAACCATCAATTCATGTAGTCAAAAATTTATGAGGAAATGGTCAGACTTTGCTGAGCTGTCATGATCCCTCATTAACTGTAGATCTTGCATTTCCCAAGTTTTTAAAAAACTGATGTCAAATATCATTCACTAACTTGTAAAAAACATTGTGACTTTTAATTTCAACAAAGCTTACAAACTCAAATCTCTAATTGAAGCATTGGGTCATCGGAATTCAATCTTCAAAGAATGTTTCATTGTCTCCAGGGTGTTAGGGGTTTTCAAATGATACTTTCACATTTGGTATAGTGGACTCTTGCCTTTATTACCAGCACTTCAGTTCCTGTTTAGCAGGATCCCATTATATTTCACAGAAACATGTTTCATCTCTTATCTTCATCATGACATCAAGCAGATAATGAATAAAAGTTCAGGAAATGTTTCAATATACAATAAAAATAACTTGCCAATTCAATATCTTGTTAAAAAAATATTCTACATTTATAAGAAAATTTCTCTTAAATTCAGACTATTAAAAAAATTTTGTTTTAGCTATTTCATTTCCTTTTTTCAACATATCTGCCGAAGAATTGTGTAAAATGGCTTTCCTAGACAAAGAAATAAACATTCGTAAATGTTTATATCAGCACTGGCTTCATTGTATGCTCTGTACTGGCATTTAAAAGTTTTCTTTAGGTTTCTTATTAAACGTAATAAAAATTCAAGAAACCAAGTTTATATAACAAATACTGAAGCAATTTATTTCATTTCTTATTAAAGAAAAGTTAAAATTCTTTCTTTTTTACATATTTTCTTTTTCCTGAATAACAGATATTTCCCAAGAAGAAAGAAGTCTTGGCTTTGATAATTCTAGTCATTGCTATTTTGTATAAAGTTGAATATAAAACTGATTACTGGACGTCATTTCAATGGACCACAGTTGAAGGAACAGATGAAGAGGCTATTGCATTCATCACACATACAGACCATGTGGAAAAGGTAGGGAACAGTGTTTTCAGAAAGATTTAAGGGGAAAAGAGTTGCTGTTCATTAGTTGTTCTTCATATCTAAAGTTGTATATTCATTCATGCATCATTCTAATGTCCCACTTGAAATTCTCACATATTGTCTTAGTTTGAATCATCTTCACATTCAGTCCTATTCATCCTACTTTAAGTTTCAGCTTATTGAAATTAGGCATTGTGAAGTTACGGTGTTTTAATAAGGTAATTGATTTTGGCACCTAATTCCTTATATTCTCAATAGTACTAAAAATTTCTCATAAAAATCTAAGCTTATGATTAAAGCTTTTCATCTTTATAGAATAAAATGCTATTAAAGTTATTTTGGTTACTGAATGGATGGTGGACAGGATAGAATTACATTCTGAAATTTTCTTCTCCCTGATAAATTTTAAGGGGTATTTTACAATTCTTAGATCTTCTGTATCATTACTGGTATAAAACAAAAATAGTTTTAATGTTGTTTAGAACTGTTATTTAATATTAATATTTAATACTTTGTGTATAACTGCAGAATACTTTTGTTACAATCAACAGACTAATAGGCCTATTGTGCAGCTTAAAAAACAACCTCCTTCTAATGGGTTGATGTAATTTGGTAGTTAGACTGCATCTTGGTCCCTATTATGTCTGACTAATAGATTTTTGCTATATCCTGTACAATTCTAATTTTCATCATGGTTTTTACCATTTCTTACATATGAGATGGCTTAATTTTTTGCCATTACTAAGTTTGTATTTGATGATGAGTCTATGACTGCTACAAAGCTTTTGTATAATTTTGAGCGCACTCGTTGATATAGTTATAGTATTGTGTTCATGAGCATTAATTCCTTTTCTAAAGGAGTTTTTAACTAGGGGAAAAAAAGAATAACAGGACATTTCTTAATTAAGTGATTTTGTGGTTACACCATGCACTGTTCTTATAGTTGTTTTTTCTTTTATTTTAGTGGTTTGTTTGGATTTCCCATTTTCGTTCAGCAGATAGTCGGCCACTTGGAGTTAATAAGCAGTACCATGTGGTGTATGATGTTCCACTTATAGGTAACATATATCTTTTAAAAACCATTTATGGTAGAATTAAAAAATTAGCAAACCCAATTTACTTTTGAAGATATACACACAAGAGTTTCACATAAACTTTGAAATCATGCTGCACATTAATTAAGTCAAATTATGTGGATTTCTGTACATAGCTTACACTGTTCAAGATTATTTGTAAATAATTTTTGTCTCATCAAGCGTAACATGATTAAAAAATAAATTAGTTGGCTTCTGATTTAAAAATTCTCTCAACATCTGCATGAGTGCTTCATTAATTGCAGAGTATTCTGCAAAAATTATTGGAAGTGATATTTCAAAATTAACAGTCTGCAATGTATTTGCTGAATTGAAAAAGAAAACAAAACAACCCTTTCAAACTAGTTTTCAGCAGAAAAATAGTGTAGAAATGCTGCTGTTACATCTGTTTGCAAAGTGGTTCTTGTTGAAAATCCACCAACTCTACTGAAGTTGGAGTACCAACATTGGAGCATTCACATCAACCGTAAATCACATCATTTGCACTGATCTTAAACTGAGAAAATACAATGTGCCATGTTCGTGCTTCTACCGATTGTAACATTGAATAGTAGAAGATAAATGTGGAAAAACTGTTTGAGCACCATTTCAGTAGAAAGAAGTGGATGTATGTCAAAATTTGTAAGTTATGCAATTTTGAACCTGCAATAATTCAGTGATCATTTTCAGGGTTCTCCAGATTTTTAAAAATATATTTCATTGAGACATTACCAATGTTATTATTTATTATTATTACCAATGTTATTCATTGTTATTACCAATCATTGGGAAAAATACAATCATTGTTATTCTTTCAATATTTGATTCTAAGTATATTAATGGATTTCAGTAAAACAAAGTCAAACGAGAGATAAAAGTGATAGATTCTAAAGAAAACTTTGACAATGAAAATCCTATGAATTTCCTTAATTTTAAGAAACTATCAGTATTAAGTTTCCTACTTCACTATTGATTTTCATCTTTTAAATGTTGTAGGAGAAGTGAAGTTCCTATTTAAGATGGTTGAGTACGAGTCAAAGAAAAGGATTGTTCTGGAAAATGATTCATTCTTGAGGCCTCGAGTGGAGATCAGTCTAAAGAGAGAAGCTTACATGAAGACACGTGTGTCGATGAAGATTGGTTATAGACGGTACAGTCTCCTATTTCATGTAAGTTTCATAATCATTCTTTAAAAAAAAAAAAAAAATCTGAAATAATAATTCACATATATTGAGACACTTTTTTAGACTGGTCAATCAATTACTGATGTTCTTAAATTCTGTTGCCATGGTGATTTGAGTTTTGATACCGAAATTGGTGAAATAATTATTAAAATTATTTTTTTTTTATTGGTGATACATCTCTTTCTTAAGTAGAGATCTACATCTCTCTTTCTCTTTTTTTTTTGAGAGTTTGTCTCGTTTTTATACAGCATTAAAAATAGAAGCATAAATAAAATTTAAGAAAACCAAAAATGTTTGCAGTTTATAATAATTGAAGTGATCATGGTATGGTTGATTTTTCAGTATTCTGCATTTTAAAAATTAAGGCTGTGGAAAAAAGTAGATTTAGTTTTGATTTCACTGTTGTTCAGTCTAGCTTTGTAAACATTGAATTCTTTTTCATTCAGTTTCCTTGACTTAAGAGGCTGATATTAATTTTAATCGTAGATAGTATTCATAATTGACAGAATTTTGGATGCAAGAGCAATTTGAAGTTATTTTGTTTTAATTACAATATTTTACTTTTTAATATTAAAAGTTCCTACATAGATCATCATATTCTGTGTAATAAAAAATTGGATTTTATTAACAGTTAAGTTTTGCTTATCATAATTGCTTCATTTGTTTAATCTAAGGGTTTACTTATTTCCTACTAATTTTCACAGCACATTAAATTTATTATTTTGATTGTTACTTGTTGTGCATTTTTAACCCCTTTTTTATTCCTTAATAAGAGTTAATGATTTTCTGCCTTATTTTGCCTGTGTATCTCTTGATTAGGCAGAGCGTGTTTTTGAAATATCAAAAATTAACATAAAATTGTAAGAAAACAGAATGAGTCCTAATAACATTTGATCAGGAAAAAAAATTAAGAGAACACAATACATCAGATTTTTTTTTCCTAGCTTACTGATTTGAACAAGACAGTCATTTTTACTATCTTTTATCAAGTGTTTAATGACCTAAGCAACAATGAAAGTGTTTTTGGGTCAAAGATCAGCAAAATTCAACCAGAGACAAAATTCCCAAATGAAAAGATGTTGTTTCTAGAAAGGATCCACAATAATATTCCTATAAGATGTTGACATCTAGTGTAAAAAAATATGAACAGAACAGCATGTGTCTCTCGGTCTAAGCGTGAGCTCTGCCGTAATAACTGTACAGCAATAATCAATCAGGATACTGAGACTCCACTTGCCTTGGTACCTAATCTTTTGGTGAAATGCTCATCACTGATAGCTAGGAGATTTTCTGGGAAGAAGTCTTTAAGTGCAAGTTCAAAAAGACATGTGACATCCCCTGGCCTTATAGTGAGCGACCTTCTGAAATCATATATCACAATAGTTTGCTGCCTTCGATTTACCAAAAAATTATATAATGATATATATATATATATAAGCCAGACAGTGATCTGTGATTTGAAACTACCAAAATCAAAAAAACAAATCACTGAAATCTAAATTGCAATTGATTAATTGAAATCTTTGCTTTACGAAATTTGAAGACCATCAGCTTCAAGTTTTGTGTGTTGGATTATATATATATATATTTGAATAATTGCTATGTTACTTTTTTCCACTTCACATAAATATTCTTCAGAATTTTCATCTTTCATAAATTGTCTTTTCTTTGAGACCCCACAAAAATTCCCTCTTTGATTTTCGCATCTCTTACTTTGGGAGATTTATGAGCTTCAAATATATAAATCCAGTACTATTTTATTCCATTGCCCTGACAAGAATTTTTAAAAGGGAGGTAAATAAGCTTTTTCAAGAGGGACTAGTGGGGTATTTATCACATTTTTCTTCCCAGGATCAAGTGATCCCATTTCAGCCACTATGTTATGTTATGTGGCGAGTGTGGGTGACAGGGAAACTGAGCACCATGTCCGTTGGTCTATTGTGCTATCCCACGGAAATAAGGACAGACTCAGAGGCGAGAGGCCAGTGTCTTAGCAACAATGCCAACTGCGCAGCCCACTTCGGCCACTGCTTTGGAATGTATTTTTTTCCTATCCCTGCTGTCTCATTCACACAAAAGGCAGTAATACTTGGCTTGCATCTTGGGTGCACAAAGTAAGTTTTTCCAAAAGTAGTCTCACATTTTCTTATCTTTCCTGTTAGGCTGCATGAACTAGAGGTGTAGAAGTAAATTTATTGCAATTATGCAAAAGAACAGCTTTCATGTTAACTTTGGAAGAATCTGTTGACTTGTTTTTATAGTCAAATGCTGCCTTCAGGAAAATATTCTGGGACAAAATAACAATATATATACTGTAAATAGTATCTTCATGAAGAAGATTCCACACTCTTAACTTGAAGTCTGAAAATTCACATTCATTTTAGATAAATTAAAATCCAATAATTAATGTGGTTCTGATGAACAACTACTTGCTTAATTTGCTGGATCACTACACAATTTTTTTCCCCACCTTACAACTGCTGTATATTGGAATCTGACACATTGTGGAGGCTTGATATGGGTAATTCTTTACTCATTGATGATGAAAAAGGAAAGGAGGTGGGAGTCCCTTCAGATAACTGATGTTTTGTTGGGACTTAATATAAAAAAAGATAATGTATTTAAATGTATAGTTACATACAGCACAGCTTATTTGTTTGCTCACTAATCATTTAGAACAACTTTGAGCTTTAAGAATTGTGAAGGTCTGGAATAGTTTGTAACCAAGTTTGCTTCAATTCAAAAATTGATTAACCACTCATTACGAATAAGATCCAATGAAAACCTAAATAATTTATTTGTGGTTTCATTAATGGTAATGCATGTTCATTTGTTTGCTATCTATGCACTGGGTTCTTCCTCTAGTCATTTACAATATGTCCACCTAGGGTTTCTAAGAAAATTATGGAAAAAATATTTAAGTAGTAGCTTGTATTCCTTAGCTGAACTGACAGATGAAGTTAAGAAGCTATTACAATAATCATAACTCTCAAGTCATTTTTTTTAAGGGGTATTTTCTAAGAAAACAGTCCACAAAAAGCCAACAGCCCAAAGTAATATCCTTCATCATTTTTTTATCTACACTAATATTATAAAGCTGAAGAGTTTGTGTGTTTGAATTGAACATGCTAATCTCAAGAACTACAGTCCGATTTGAAAAATTCTTTTTGCGTTGGAAAGGTTATAGGTTATATAACATTATGCTATGACCAGTAGGAGTGGAGCAGTAAACATAAATGTCAACCAATCTGGCAAACTGTCGGATGCGGCGGCAGGTTGGCCGCATGACGAGAACAGAACATTACCGAGAAAGGCCAAACTGTGAATGCCCAGGTAATGTTCCACATTACCTTGGCATTCCACATAATTTCCAGATGGTATTTATAGTTAATGAGATGCACTTAGTTATGTACTCATAATGTGTATGAAACTGCGGGGCACAGCTAGTATTTACATAAATGCATGTAATATCAGAATTCATCTATTTCAACCAAATTATTAACAATAATGCAAATAATCAAACCTTTACTTTTTTCAGATTCTGGTGGCACCATGGCTCAGTATTATCACTGATCAGCGAATAAAACAAGCACTGTTTGGTCTGAGAGTATTTTTCCCACTATAAGAGTGACTTCTATCCACATTCCTCACATTCCTGTTCACAGCCAGTGATGATTTGAATACTAATCACTTCACAAATGACTGTTTTAACATCAAAAACAAAGCTTCAGATGCAGTTTCATTTAAAAGATTTTTCACAAGAAAAGTTCCATTCAGAAACACAATTTCTTTGTAATATCAAATCTTATTAAAATTTAAATCTTTGAAATCTTAATGTGATAAATCAATAACCGTTAAATAGCATTGTAAATTATAAAATAATTTTTAAAACGAAATACAGAATTTACAAATCATTTAAATTACCACAACATGGTTGAAAGAAAGAAGTTTGAATTAATTAGCCTACATAGCGACTCAATAATAGCCACTTTTGTTGTTTTTAAAGACAAAATACCATTGCTTTGAAAAGTCACTTCAAAATTTGCAGTGCTAATATCTAATATAGTCTTTATGTTTCACATTACCCTATTCTAGAATTTCCTCACAGGGAGATTGTTTGCTGAGTTTTATGGGTGAATTGTGATCAGATTTTGGATGCTGCGGATGTCAGTAAATACACTGGAAAGTATGGTTTTTGTTTTTGGAGTAGAGCAACATTCATTACCATCTATCCCTTCACACACACACACACATCTGTGCATGTCCTAATGACAGCTAATAGGCAGCCATTGCAAGCCTTTTCTTTTTCTTCCCCCGCCCCTTTTCTTTCTTTCTTTCTTTCTTATAACTGTACCAGCTGCCACAATGATCTACATGAATCATCTTAAAATGAAGCTGACATTCTCTTGAGGTGCTTCTATAGACTAACTCCAATCATCACGTTATTGGTTATGATGACATATGACTTGGGATGCGTCTATAAAATGTTACCACGGTTGTGGTTACAAGCACTCTGGTTACGTTTGTCACGTGACTGGCTGCTCTGACGTAGGAGCCTGGTTATTCCCCAGCCCTTCCTTTTGTAGACGGCGTGGGTTACGGTTGTGTTCAAAGATGGCTGCCAAGATTATCGGTTTGTTGTTAGAAGTTGAATCAGAACTTTATTAATTGTTAGAAAGAGAATCAAGTACTGATTCCTCATCCTCGTCAGATGAAAAGAATATTAGACTTGCAAAATTGCAAGTCTAAAATAAATAAATAAAAAAATTAAATTTATTAGAAGCAAAATTGCAAGTCTAAAAAAAAAAAAAAATGGTGGAATTGAGTTTGGTACACCGCATCGTCTGCTATGAAAGGAATAACCCACCTCCTGATACAGTTGCAAAAAAGTAACCCCGGTTAGTGCAACCACAAATCTGGTGGTGTTTATAGACGCGGTCAGTGGTTGGCTGGAGCAACTGGTTTATTTTATTGACGGCATGGTTGCTCGGATGGTTGTGATCATAACCGTGGTAACATTTTATAGACGCACCCTTGGTCATGACCAGAACAAGATATTTTGTTGATGGGCTGGAATAAAATACTTACAAATAAGAAAAACAAATTTAAGTTTTAAAAAAAAAAATAACCTCAGTGCCGGAACATTTCAGATACTTTTGCAACATTATCTCTGCATTATTACTAGGGATGGACGGGATTGGATTTTTAGGTCGGGACGGGACGGGATTTTTTTTTTCCCCTCCCGAAAATCAGGACGGGATTGTCCTTCCTTCAGTAAATGGGAAATAGTTGTTCGGGTTTTGAAACTTGATATGGATGACAATAATAATAACAAACAAAAACATTTTTATGTCTGTCGCTAGTCGAAATCACGAAGGCCGTCGTCTGTTGTTTATTGGTTTCGCCGGTCGATCGCTAACGCTATGACGAAAACACTTTGTTGTTGATGTAATATTGGGAGGTAGAAGGAAAATAAATAGTCCAGAGTATTTCTCAATGATTTATTGTAGTTTTCAGTTGCCAGGATTAATAATCCCAGCATTATTAAATAGCCTTTTGTTGAATTTAAATAAATTGTGAAATCCCGTCCCGAAGAAATTCCGAAGTAAAGCAAATCCCGCCCGATAAATGGGATTATAATTTTCCCGAAAATTTCCCAAAATATCGGGTCCCATCCATCCCTAATTATTACATTAAAATACAATTTTCAGCTCATTCATAAACTTACAATGCCATCTTTAACCACTCCTAACCATCTCAGGTAGCAAGTTACAATCAGACAACCTGATTACATAGTTTAACTATATAACTAACTACCCATAGTTATACTGGCTGTATTTATAGTGAGCAACAATCACAGTAACCAGGGTATAGTTTATAGACAAACCCTGGAACATACTGTATTTTATTAAATTACTAAGTTTAAAAAAACAAAATAACTTTAATTAACTGAGCAATTGAATTGAACTGTGGCACAATGGATACGAAAAAATAACTATGAAAACATTCACACTCCCGAGTTCATTTTCAGAAGTTTATTTTTAAATCGGGAATGGATTGGGAGGAGAAAAAAACTAGTTAAATGATTAAAAATTAAGTTTAATTTATAAAAAAAAACAACAAAGCAAACAGGCAATATGAAGTTTTTCAGCCCCAAAAAAGTCCTCTTCTCCATTAAAACTTGCAATTTTCTTTTTCATTGGTTCACTGCTTCTTGTTTCCTCTCAAATTATAAAACTTATTTATTTGTATTTTGTAAGTTCTTATTACAGTACTACAATCCATTTTAATATGTAAATTCTTACAGTACTGTACAAATCAGGAGTGAATACTGGAATAACAAATGCTGTTATTAGTTGGCAACTGAATAGGAAATTAAATAATCTTTCACTAATTGTCAATAGTAACATTTCAAGCCTGTTAATATAACTTCACAACAATAATATCATATTGGCACAATGCCTTTGCTTGCAACAATTTCAGCTCATGAAAAATTAAGTTAAATCAATTAAGAAAAAGCTTGCTTATTGAAAACAAGGTTAATCGAGGTTCTACTGCATAACACTTGGGATTTTGTTTCTTTGAAAGATTGCTTTTGTCTTTTTTTGACAAAAAATTTAGAAAACCAGAATCCCAACTCTCAACTACAAATAGTAAGATAATGACTTAACTGCTATATTTCTACAATCCCAAACCTCTAAAACTTGTTCTAAAGATCTTCACATCAACACTGATCACTGATTTAATCAAAAGCAGCATTTATACTGACAATAAAACAAATGTATTTTTTTGTCACTATACTGAGTTACTTATCCTCTGGATGCCTTGGGAACACAAGGCTGAGATCTTTGCTTAGTGGCAAATGAACTTAAGACAAGTTATAGAGAAAAAATGAATTTCACGTAAATGTTCTAAAGATCTTCACATCAACACATTTTCATCTCTAAAAAATATCCTTGATATTTCGTACTCTTTAATCAAGAGCACTTCTTCAGACGGTTAGGGATAGGCTTCATAAACCTATTCCCTAATACAGAAAAATCATTATAAATGATAAATTACATATCTTGTTAAAAACAAAGGGTAGGTAATACATCATTAATCCTAAATTATAGTTCATTACAAAGAATAGATGGAAGTTGTTTGTAATGTGTTAAAACCACATTATTATTAAATAACTAGTTCATTACAAAGGGTAGAAGTGATAAGTTTACATTATTATTACTTCAATACAAAGGGAAGATGTTTTTTATGTGTTAATAACATTAATCATGATGGATCACGCATTATTAAACTGTAGAGGAGGAAAATTCAAAACAATAAAATTCGCTGACGATCAGGCCATACTAGCAGAGAATGATAATGACATGCAGGAGATGTTAGACAGAATAAATCAAACAATAGAAACATTTGGAATGAAAATAAACATTAAGAAAACCAAAGTTATGTTAATATCAAAAAGAGAAAAACAATTAAATTTAATCATCAATAACCAAAGAATTGAACAAGTAAAAAGTTTGTTATCTGGGACAAATTATCATGCAAGACTGCAGATGTACCATGGAAATAAAACTAGAATAGCAATGGCTAAGACGGCATTTAAAATCAAATAAAACTTATTAACATGTAACAAAATTGATATAATATCTTTTTCCTTAGGTTAATATTTGGTCGGTTTCATTATATAATTCGGAAACATGGACATTGAACACTAAAGAAAAGAAATATTTGGAAGCTTTTGAGATGTGGTGTTACCGTAGAATGAAAAAAATCAGCTGGACTGAAAGAAAAACAAATAGCGAGATATTAGAAATGGTGGAGAAAGAAAAGAAAATTATTAGTATAATTAAAAGACTACGACTAAAATGGCTGGGACATGTTTTGAGACACGATAATCCGGTACTGAGAGCTCTAGAGGGGAAGATTCCAAGCGAGGGTAGAGGAAGAGGAAGACCTCGCAATAATCTTAAGCATGCAAGGATTTGGGAATAAGAAGCTTTGTGGAGTTGAAGAGGATGGCGGAGGATAGGAAAAGATGGAGGAACATGACATGGATCTCATCCCAACCAGTCTCTGGACTGAGCCACTGATCATCATCAAAAACAATAAGGTTACAATTGTTTACAGGAATTTTTTGACAATTTTAATACTTTTGAATTTGTGCAAAGTGTAGTTACTGACTTTAGAAATTTTTACTTATTTCTACACGGGAAAGTATTGATAACGCATGATTCAATCATGAATCTGTCTATTTTTTCATCAATTTGAAATTAAAGGTTTACCCATGGGTAGCCCCATATCGGGAACCATGTGCAATTTTTACATGAATTGGCTGGAACAAGAATTTATTTTGAAATGGGATAAGACATTATAAATACTAAAGGTATGCTGATGACATCCTCATTATGTGACACAAAGACAATTCAGTAAATTTCATCATTTTGTTAATCAAATTAACCCAAAATTAAGTTTCACAATGGAAGAAGAAGAAAAAAATGGTTCACTAACATTCCTTGACCTAATGTTAACCAATAGCAACAACAAAATAACTTATGAGCACTACGAAAAAGAACTAAAAAGTAACCATGTATTGAATTTCCTTTCAGAACACAATATCCAGACTAAAAGGGCTTTGATCCATAATTATATAAAAAGAATCATTGATAATACAGAAAACAAAAAATTATGGAACAGTAAAATAAATAAGATGAGATTAAATTTTGAAATAAATGAATTAAGAAAAATAAAAATGAAACTACAAAATTAAGAGTTCACTGATCTGTTTTTGGAAATTGCGATACCGGCAACCCAAGATGGACCATTTCTGGTTTCCTGACCTTCGTCAGTTGGGTCCGTCCAGTATCTTAACATCTCAGTACACTCGAGAAACATATAAATAGAACAAAAGTAAACATCAAAACAGCCCTCCAATTAAAAAACATCAAAACCTAAATAAAGAATAAAAAGGGCCAATGAATTAATCCCCGCTAAGACCACCTTAGCATAAGAGAGATTAATTATATAACAAGAAATATATAATACATAAAATTAACGTGCATACATCAAAATAAGTAAGAAAAATAAAAATGAAACGCACAATATAAATAAATGAATACCCTAAGAAATTCATTAACAAATCCATTAGTAATTTCTTCAAATACAGACAAAAAAACAAAAATAAACAAGACACCATCCTCAAAAAAAGTCATTAAATTACCTCTTGGTACAAAAATTCTTTAAAGAATTATGTAAAACAAATGATATCAACATAGTACAATACAAAAACAACCAATTAATAAAGAAAAATAGGAAAAAGGTTAACCTCAATTTTATGCACACCATGGGTGTTATATATAAATTAAAATGTAGGGATTGCGGTTCTGTGTACTTTGGAAGTATGGGCCGTACACTTAAAGAAAGAGTACTGGAACACATACAAGCTTTCAAAAACATGAAGCAAGGCATATCAGACTGGGCAGACCACTGCCAAGAAAAGAAACAATCCTGATCCCATGGTTGACATTTTATTCCAAATTGATGAAAAAATAGACAGGTTCATGATTGAATCATGCGTTATCAATACTTTCCCGTGTATAAATAAGGAAAAATTTCCAAAGGTCAGTAACTACACTTCGCCCAAATTCAAAACAAGTATTAAAAATGTCGAAAAATTCCTGTAAACAATTGTAACCTTATTGTTGTTATTAACACATAAAAAACATCTTCCTTTGTATTGAAGTAATAATAATAATGTAAACTTATCTTATCACTTCTACCCTTTGTAATGAACTAGTTACTTAGTAATAATGTGGTTTAAACACATTATAAACAACTTCCATCTATAATGAACTATAATTTAGGATTAATGATGTATTACCTACCCTTTTTTAACAAGATATGTAATGTATCATTATTATTCATGGTGTGTGTAATAATATAATCATTATAAGACCATACACACAAATAAAAGACAAATTTTTAAATCAAGACATAATAACAGTGACATGTTTCGAAGATTCATCGTCAGACTGTAAATAAATATAAACGGAAAAA
>JAFIDM010009631.1:328365171-328398658 GCA_023159025.1 Thereuonema tuberculata | reverse complement strand
TTTAATTTTTCATCACTGATCTAAAACAATATTTGCCATCTGCCAACAGCTGCTCAAATATTGGGTTGAATAATAAGTTCCCGCATTTTTTTGCTTATAAGATTTATTGAAGAAAACAATAATTATAACAATAAATTAATCAATATATATTCTCCATCATTATTTACGACCTGTTCCCACCTATCGACCAACTTGTCGATGCCGTCTCGCCAAAAATTTTTTGATTGTATGTTGAAGAAGTGGGTGAGGCAGTTTTTGAGGTCTTCATTGTTGGTGAAGGTTATGCCCCTCATTTGGTTCGATATGGAGCGGAAAAGGTGATAATCCATCAGCATAAGGTCCGGAGAGTAGGGCTGATGCGGTAGAACCTCCCATTCGAGATGATTCAGAGCCTCCTTGACGATGTTTATAGTGTGTGGGCGCTCATTGTCGTGAAGAAGGATGACTTGGCCATGTCGATCGACCCTTTTTTGCAGAATTGCTTAGTTCATGCGATGAAGTTGGGCGAGATAGCGTTCCTTGTTGACAGTCTTGTTCTTCTCCAAAATTTCCCAGTAAATCGCACCTTCACAGTTCCTTCAGACGCAGATCATTGTCTTCTTGGGATGGCGATCTTGCTTGACTCTCGGCTGTGGTGTGTCTCCTGATGCCGTCCACTCTTTTCTTTGGTCCATATTAACATGACACCACTTCTCATCCCCGGTGACAATTCTGTATAAAAATCGTTGCTTGTGACCGCGTGTTGCACAATGTCGGGCGAGATTTTGAGCTGCTTTTTCGCAACGATTTTCCTTATTGTCATCACTCAAGTTGTGTGGCACCCATGCCCCAAGTTTTTGAGTAAAACCCATGGAGTGAAGATGGTTGGCAATGGTCTTGAAGGTACAGCCCATCTTTTCAATCAAACTCTTGTTGTTTGACGACCATCTTCCTTCAGAAACGTCTTGAGATGATCTTCGTTGAAGGCAGAAGATCGGCCAGAACAAGGTGCATCGCCAAGGTCGAAATTGCCATTTTTGAACTTGGAAAAAACCAATCTTGAGCGGTCCTCGGAGCTGTAGAATCTACTCCATACAAGTCACAAATGTCGCGAGCTGCTTCCGTATCTTTTTGACCACAACAAAAGGCGAAATAGAGCAGATGTCGAAAATGCATTTTTTTGCCTCCCGGAATTTCCATTTCAAAAGCCTGAAAATTTTAAAATTAATTAATTCGAAAAATTGAAGCATATAGGTTTGTAGAGGAAGAAAAATGCTTGCGAATGCATATAATATACTTTACCTAACAAAACACAAAAGTGCGGGATAAAAATTTAAAAAAAACAATGCGGGAACTTATTACCCAATAACACCAAAATTAATAAAAACTTAATTCTCAAAATATTTTATCAATAAAATTTTAATTAAAGTGTAATATACATAATTATACATAATATAAGTCTTTACAAAAAGAAAATATATTAAGTTTTTAGAAACAACATTATTGTTGTGAAAATAAGTAGTTCAATATTCGTAAGCAGGAAAAATATATTTTTACAATGTCATCTTGTAATGATAAAGATTTATATATAATATACACATATAATTATGCATCACTAATTTTTTGGATACATATAGCAAGAGGTGTTGATGATAGAGGGTAAGTACATTTATAATTTCAGGCACAATATTAAGTTTAACAATCAATTTTTGTTACCTTGCCTCTTTAACTTTTACTAGGACAACTTTTCTGGAAAATTTTACCTCATGCTAATTAAACAACAGCATTCAAAAGCGTTATATAATAAATAAGAAACATTCTTGTTTACTGCTATGAAAATGTTTTAAATATTGTTTTCTTGATTCAAAAAAATCTATTTAAGGATAGCATAATGTACATACTAGGCTGCACTACTACTGTTATAAATTACAACTGACATGGTCTTCTGACATAATGAATTATTAAAGAATAATAAATTCATACATGAAAATTAAGTAACAACAGATTTCTTTTTAGTTAAAATATTTGAGACCAATACACAAATGATAAGTTTAAAAAACATTTAACACATTAAAAAATATATATATCCAACTAGTTTGGGATTGCTGACAATCCCAAACTAGTTGGATATATATTTTTTAATGTGTTAAATGCTTTTTTTTTTTTTTTTTTAAACTTAACACTTGTGTGTTGGCCTCAAATATTTAAGCTATTTAGATTATCTTTCATTAAAATAAATCTCCAATTTTTGATTTTGACCATGTTTTGGTCATGTGTAGATCAATTTTGTCGTTCAAAAATTATAGCAATAGCAACGGTTTTATCTTTAAATTGTGACCAAGAAGAACCTATGCTTTTATCAAGTTTATAGTAGGAAAATCTGAAATAATAAAATGTGTAAATATAAAGAAGTGTAAAAGCTATATATAAAAATACTAGAATCTTTTAATTTTGCAAGTCATTGATTTATGATATTCATGTGCACTTGTCTAAAATGAGAATAGATTCTTTTACAAAAAACAAGAGTCCAGACCCAAATAGTAATTTGCATTACTTGCATTCAACGTATGCATTTTACATTGTTGACAACCCTGCGAAAAAATGGCAACTATTATCTCTAAATGACACTCCTCAATATTCTGTAGTTGGTTTATACTAATTGCCATCTTAACTAATTATCAGAACCTTTACTTTTCTGCAGTCATTTCTTTAATGTTGAAGTTGATAATCTATTTTGTTTCCGTACACAGTGTTTGTCTCAGCATTTGAAGTTGATCAGTTGTTTTGCATTACATTAAATAAATATTATTTACTAAATTCCTTTTTATATACCACAAACCACCTCATCTGAAATCACAGGATCATTACACACCAAGCTGATGGGTACAGGTACTTCTGCCTCTATAATTGGTTCTTCAATTGATCTGAAAATAGGAACAAATGTTTCCATTTAAATATGTAATCCAATTAAAAAACATTTAATTACTAATTATATTTTAAAGCTGAGTGTATATATAGTGTAATATTTTCAGAGCTAGAAAAATGTTATGTATAACTTAACAGAATAATGAAATGATTTTTGATCAACTAAAATTTTTTTGTTAAAAAGAAGATACATTGTTTCTATTTCAGTGGTGGCGTTTCAAAGAAAAGTAGTTTCCTCTCCTGTGTGTTCTATCACATTTCCAAAAATTACACTGTTGATTTTTCTCCCACTTGAAAACTGAGGGGAGGAGGAACAACTGGATGGAAAAAGATAAAATGACAATTCAATAAATTACTCGTGAATAATAATAATTTAAGTAAGTTTTTGTTTTTATTTGCTCATCTCACAAACACAACAATTTGGATGTCCCTGTAAATAAGCGCATTTAAATTAAGATATATAATCTCTAAACATAAATTACAAAATTTATTTACTTATTAATAATAATAATAATATATTATTTTTAATTAATTACTTAAATAACAGCCTGTCTTTATTTCATGCCTAATTATTTCGTTATAACATTTAATGTAATGCAAAAAGAAATTTAGATTTCAGGATAACAAAAAAACATAACGAATTGTTTTTTATTTCGTTTGCCAGCTCTGATTTTTTAATTGTATTATTTAAAACTTTCATGTGAATTGTATACTTTGTAGCTTTTGTTACACACAGTAGTAAAAGAAAAAAAAACATCAACCATTAGTTCATTTAAACATAATAATCCTAAATGAATCAGGAGAATCATCAGAATTGCAGTGTTGCCTCAAAAGCAAAAATAGATAATAAAAAACTCACTAATGAAATATTAGTGAGAAAATTCATGTGCCAGCAGTCTGCCGGCCTTGAATATTTTTAATGTATAAAAAATTCAATCTACGCATTGAATTATTAATAAACAACAATGGGCGATACCAAATTGTTTACTAAGTGACATTCTGGAACAGCTGTTTCACGCTCTTTGGCCAGAAGCAGTCACCAGTAAACAACGAGGTCTCAGAACTGAGGCTAATAGGAATAATCGTCAGAACAGCTGTTCCAGGATGTCACTTGGTAAACAATTTGGTCTCGCCCATTGTTGTGAATCAGGAGAATTAAAAAATAAAAATGAACGTAAAATCAAGTAGAAAATATTGAAATAGTTATATCTGTTCTTTTTTTTAACTGATACTTCAAATCAGACATCTTTATATTTTCTACATTAATTTTTACTCGGTTATTCTGTGCAAATATTATTCCGTCAAATGAACTTTCTACCTTTCTTAATGTAACCTTTGTCATACACACACACACACACACACACAGATATATATATATATATATATATATATATTGGTTTGTCAAAAACTAAACTTAAAGTTTTATTGTAATATTTACGCTCTTCCCCTTCTGCTTTTCAAAGGATAATTTTATTATCTGCAAAGTTTTACACTGTAAGTAAAATATATTAAAGACGTTTCCACTTTAATATTTTTATTATCATATAAAGTAATATTAACTTAATAATACAACTTTAATAATATGTCAAATGGTCAATACAAATGAAGCTTAGGTTAAATATTTGAAGATTTAATATTTAATAAAAAAGCTCTTCAGAAAGAGATAGTGTAATTTATCAAATATTAAATTCCACATTATGCAGCAAAATTCCATTATAGATACAGCAGAATTCTAATTATCCAAAATAATTTGTGACAAAGATGGCTCAGATAATTAAAGATTTGATAAATGGATTAAGATAAAAAAAAAAAACCTAATCCACGAAAAAGTTATTAATTATTTCCTACTAACAGCCAGGCCGGGTGACAGTTCTGTACCCGGGGGCTTTGGGAAGTCAGCAACCTGGCGAGTCCACGGGTGGTGGATAGTGGAAATACTCGTCTTCACGGGGGTCCGAGGACACTATGGGAGGCGAAGCAGTGCTCTGCACCCAGAACCAGACTCCCCCCCAATCTAAGGTGTCATGCGGACTGTGCCAATGGATGGATGGCACTGGGGTTAAAGTGTCTTGAACGGTGCCTCTGGGAAACTAGGCCGAATCCTGGAGTAAATAAAAAAAGGGCCTTCCCTACGCAGGGTGACTGTTTACTTCCCCCTTTTTTATGGAAGAAATTACCACAAAACTATGAAGGGCTCTCTTGAAGAGACCTCCAAAAACATCCCTATTCAGGGTACCAATGAGGAAGCTAGCTTCACCGAAACAAAAGAGGAGGGACGGCTTATGCCGAAACCTCTGAAAACTCAAAGTTCTGACTCCGGTAAGGAACCTTCAAGGAAACTTACCATGAGAATACAGGACGCTATAAAACGCGCCAGTATTCTTTTGGTTTTCTTTTGTTTTGTTAACCTAGTAAATGTGCTTTAAATTATGTCTTGTTCTTTTTCATTTTTACAGATAAATCTTCAGCACTGTACAGCGGCTACTGTGGTACTTCTTAAAAGAATCACAGAGCTCGATTTGGATTTTGTCCTTATTCAAGAACCTTGGCTCTATAAGGACAAAGTTAGAGGACTGGGAGGATTTGGAGGATCCCTGCTTTATTGCTTACAGACTACTCCATGTGCCTGTATTACAAAGCACAGGAATGTTTTCCTCCTCTTGGAATTCTGTACTAGGGATCTGGTTGCAATCAGATTCCCAAGAAATAACAGATGCGACATTGTTGTTGCATCTGCTTATTTTGCTCATGAACCTAATTCTGATCCGCCTCCTCTGGAGGTAAAGAAATTGGTTTCTTACTGTATGAACTCTGGACTACCCCTTCTTTTGGGATGTGACGCAAACTCCCACCACACTGTGTGGGGTAGTAGCGATATCAATACCAGAGGGGAGGCCTTGCTAGAGTTCCTTTTATCTACTGATCTGGACATCTTAAATGTTGGTTCAGTCCCCACCTTCTCTACCCCTTATAGAGAAGTTTTGGATCTTACTCTTGCTTCCACAGTTCTTAGGACTGAGGTATGCAATTGGAGGGTCTCCCAAGAGGTCTCCTTGTCGGACCATCGACATATTCTCTTTTCTTTGAGCACAGAGGTGCTCAGCGAAGACCTGTTTAGAAACCCAAGGCTTATGAACTGGGATTTCTATAAGGAAGATCTTAAAAGTAATATGGCAGGTTTTCCTGCTCTATATCGTGATGAGTTTGGGCATAGAAAACTCTGTTTGCTTTCTTACAAATGCCCTCATCTCTGCTTATCAGCAAAACTGTCCACTTCGTAGTAAACAAAGGAACAATGTAACCTGGTGGAATCCATTCTTGGATAGACTCCGGATTAAGACCCGAAAACTGCTTAATAAAGCAAAATTCATGGGCACCAAGCAAGCCTGGGATTCTTATAAAGAATCTCAAAGGAATCATAAACGTACCATTAAGCACTCAAACAGAACATTCTGGAGAGCCTTTTGTGACAACATAGATACCTTGCCTGTGGCCACAAGGCTCACCAAGGCTTTATCTAAAAGCTCTGAGACAAAGCTTGGATCGTTGTTACTGCCCAGTGGGGTCTGCCTCATCTGAGGAAGAAGCTTTTAAACACCTGCTGGAGTTTCACTTCCCGGACTCAAGAGCTTCTGAGATTTCTTTTCAACATGCAACTTTAAGCAAGGACTTTACTCTTGCCAAAAGCATTGTTACTTATGAAAAGGTTAAACAAGCTATTGTCAGCTTTAAACCCTTCAAAGCAGCAGGAGAGTATGAAATCTTTCCAGCCCTCCTTTTAAATGGAATGGAAATTATTGCACCTCCCCTTGTAAATCTTTATCGCTCTTGTCTGGCACTGGGTTATATTCCTATGAACTGGAGGAAGACAAGAGTTGTTTTCATTCCTAAGGCAGGAAGGTCTGATTATACCTCTGCCAAATCCTTCAGACCAATCAGTCTTTCTTCATTTCGTCTGAAGACTAGAAAGATTGGTTGATCGATACTTAAGGGATGTTGTTCTTTTAAAACATCCACTACATTGCAGGCAATATGCCTATCAGAAGGGACTTTCTACCAAAACAGCCTTACACCATCTGGTATGTAGGATAGAACGTTCTCTGCCCCATGGGCAGATGGCCCTTGGCGCCTTTCTAGATATAAAAGAAGCATTTGATCACACATCTTATGACTCCATTTGTAATGCAGCTGAACAGCATGGTATTGACCCATCCATTATTAGATGGATTAGAAATATGCTTTCAACTCGCACCATACGTGCACACCTTTCTGGCAACACTATTTCAACTAAGGCTATGAGAGGATGTCCTTGGAGGGGGGTATCTCGCCACTGCTATGGTGTCTTGTAATGGACTCCCTTCTTGAGGAACTACAGAAACTTGGTTTCTACTCCCAAGCCTATGCTGATGACCTTGTTATCCTTATTTGTGGCCTAGATCCTGGTACAGTCTTTGAGATTATGCAAAGGGCTCTTAGCTGTGTACAGGCCTGGTGCTGCAGTATTGATCTTAAGGTCAATCCTAGCAAAGCTACTTTAGTAAACTTTACTAGGAAACGAAAGATAGAGAAAACTTTAACTTTAAACCTATTTGACAAACGAATTGATCTTTCCAAAAGCATCAAGTATCTTGGGGCCATTCTTGACTCCAAACTGACCTGGAAAGAACATCTTGATATGAAAATCAAGAAATCTATTGCCACCTTTTGGATGTGCAGAAGGACCTTTGGTTGTTCCTGGGGTCTTCAGCCAAAGGTTATCTATTGGCTCTATGTAACCCTAGTTAGAACTGCACTATGTTATGCAGCTATTGTCTGGTGGACTAGAACAAGGCTGAAGACGATTAGGATGCTTTTGAGCAGATTTCAACATCTAGCCTGTCTAGGAATCACCAGATCTTTAAAGACGACACCTACTGCCGCCTTGGAGGCAATCTTGGATTTGCCTCCTCTCCATCTCTTTATAGAGCATCAGGCCAGAAAAACCGCCTTTAGGCTGGTTAATCAAGGCAAATGGTGTAATAACACCTCCTATCATTCTAGTATCTGGAGGGAAGCACAGGACTTATGCCCAATGCTTTCTCTCATAACTACTCTGACTTCTTATTTTAACATGATACCTAGCTTTGCCATTCACTTTCCCTGTAGAGAAGAATGGCTTGCTAAAGGACATGATCTTTTACCCCTCTGGGAGCATTGTCTGGTTTACGGATGGATCCAGGATTGGAAACAAGACGGGAGCTGGAATATATGGGCAAAGACCAAGGGCTAGCTATTTTCAAGCCCTAGGGATCTACTGCACTGTATTTCAGGCTGAGGTATATGCTATCCTTTTCTTTGCATATGAAAACCTCAATCGTCATTATGTCAATAGGACCATTTATATCTGCTCAGACAGTCAAGCAGCTTTGCACGCCCTGAGCAGTTCTACTTGCACCTCTCAGCTTGTTGCTGAATTTAGGGAGGCCCTATCCTGCATAGCCAGCACAAACTTGGTTTATTTGTACTGGGTTCCTGGGCATTCAGGCATTGATGGAAATGAGAAAGCGGACCTGTTGGCCAAAAGGGACTCATCCTTGACTCCAATTGGCCCGGAACCCTTCTTAGGTTTCTCATTTGATCTAGGCAAACGATTACTGGGAACTGTCCTGGGAAAACAGTTCCATAAGTATTGGATTGCCTCGCATGGTATGAGGCAGGCCAAGTTGTTTATTAAAAGGCCTGACCATTGCCTTGCAATGTCAATCCTAAATTTAGATAGGAAACATTGCAAAAAGATTACAGGTGTTCTTACAGGACACTGTACTCTTAATAGACACCTACATATACTTGGTATTTCCCAAAGTAATTTATGTAGGAAATGTGGAATGGATCAGGAAACTCCTGAACACATTCTATGCCACTGTCCAGCTTTAGCTAGGAACAGATGGGAGATCTTTGGTAAGATTCGTATTACCAGTGATAACATCTCCACTTTAAATATTTAGGTCATTTTATTATTCTGTAAATCTACAGGACTTTTCATGACCACAGAAACTCAACCCTATGCTGAAGAATAATCATTGACTTCAACAATGTTATATGAGGGGACACAATGGACCCATACATGAGGTCTGAGTGGCTAATGGCGGTCAGCCGACCCTCTTTTATCCTTATCCTACTAACAGACAAGAATGGATAGCATGATGCCTTTCCATAATAATGAAATTTAAATCTATTTGGATGGGCAGTTCAGACAATCGTAGTTCAATGATTGGCATGTTTATAGGAGGGGAAAAAAAATTGAAAAATGCACAGAAGAAACTACAACTAAAAATGAAAATTCAATTGAAAGATATTATTAGTAGAAATAGTCTATAATAGTAATTTCCAGATGACATTAAGAAAGGAAAAATTTTGTAAGGAATGGTCAACCTTAGCCGAAATAGAATTTCACAATTACAATGGATTCAAAAAAAGATTTTCGACATTTCTCATAAACAGAATCTAAATTTTAAATAAAGGAGCTGAAGCTTTTCTAAATCAAAAGAATATGAAAAAGCAATTCTTTTCTTTAAAATTTCTAATACAAAATTTCTTTTAACTTCTTAAAATTTTTGAAGTTAAAAGAATCAAAGGATTTTAATATTGTCAATGGAACAATATGTAAAATCTATTAAAAAAGTTTATATAGAATAAACGTTGACATGTGTAAGGATGATTCAGCAAGCATTCTCGTTATATTAAAATTACTTATATCATACATCTGAATTGGTGGTCTTTGTAGGAAAATTTATATAATGTTTTTTTTTTTTTTTTTTTTATTTTCGTTGAATATTATAATCCCAGGGAGGCAGAAGGCTGGCTGGGATGACCTGAAGAGTCACTGACTTGGTACCTTAGGAAGATAAAGAAAACGAGAAAGACCACCAACTAGATGGGTAGATCCAATTGTCAAAGTAGCTGGAAAGAAATGGAGAAGGGAGGCCCAAAACCGGAAGTGTTGGAAGCTTTACGACCTGCATCTATGGAGAAATCCAGGATGATATCACAAAGTCCATCAAGGTAATTATAATCCCAGCCTCCCTCCTTTTTATTTTGATGGTTGAGATCTGTGATTAAACATAATGTCAGAAGGGTTCACTAGTCAAAAACAGTTGGCAATTGTAGTCCTTAGGAAGTTTAGCATATAAATGAAAATTTTTTTTCAAGAAAATATCAGAATCTTCAATTATAATGTATATAAGCTGTCTAGATACATTGGTTTCGTATTTAATTTTAAATTGAGTTTCAACTGACTTCACATTTTTGAATCCTCTGTCTTAATAATAACAATTAAAAAAACAAGAAAATATGCTATCCAAAGATTTTGGATTTTATTGGGAGTATTTTGAGTTTTTTGTTTATATCATTAGAATTATAATAAAGGAGAAAATTAAAAAAAAAAAAAAAAAAATCATGGTTAAGTATAGCCTTTTGAAATTTAGACTTTATCAAGGTTGCCTTTTCAGTGTTGTAATGAACTTATAAAATAATAAAAAGGAAATCATTTCTCACCTAGAATGAGTGCCAAGATGTCTCTTGAGATGGTTGGACTTGATAAAGGTTTTCTCACAGATATTACATTTGAAAGGTCGCTCTCCAGTATGAGTTCGAATGTGGACTTTGAGCGTTGACGAATCTGAGTAGCTTTTTGTGCAGAATTCACACCGAAATGATTTTTCACCTGTGTGCGATTTCATATGCAGGCTCATAGCTGCAGCTGTTGAGAATAGCCGCTCACAAATAATGCATTGATGTGTTCTGGAATTCGCATGTGTTTTGACATGTAGATTCAATTTGTACGACTCAGAGAAGCTCTTGGGGCATAGTTCGCATTTGAAAGGCTTATCAGCTGTATGCGTCCACGTATGGCGAGTTAGATGGTTTGCTTTAGTGAAACATTTTGAACAGTACTGGCAGGCAAAAGGCTTCTCTCCAGTATGGGAGCGTGTATGAGTTGTTAGGGTTGATGAATCAGCAAAGCTTTTGGCACAGAACTGGCATTGGAAAGGACGCTCACCAGTGTGAACACGCAGATGGGCTGTCAGCACTGACGCATGAGAGAATCGTTTCTCACAGAACTCACAACCAAAGGGTCGCTCACCACTGTGGACACGACCATGCTTGCCAAGTGCAGAGGCTGTAGCAAAGCGTTTGCCACATTCAGGACAAGCAAATGCCCTCTCACTAATATGACTACGGGCATGTTTTGCCAGCTTTGACGATTCAGAATATGCCTTTGGGCATTCACTGCATTGGAATGGACGTTCACGAGTATGAGTGCGCAAATGAATTGTCAGCTTATATGATTCTGAGAAACTTTTGCCACACTCCTCACACTGAAATGGTCGTTCATTGGTGTGTGTCCAGACATGGCGTGTTAGATGATTGGCCTTAACAAAACACTTCCCACAGAACTGGCACTGAAATGGCTTCTCGCCAGTGTGTCTTCTGACATGAGTTGTCAACGTTGATGAATCAGCAAAACTTTTTTCACAGAACTGACACTGGTAAGGACGTTCATTTGTGTGTATTCGGATGTGGTTTCTTAGTACTGATGCATGAGCGAAGGGCTTTCCACAATACTGACATTCAAATGGCTTGTTACCTGTGTGTTCCCGGGAGTGCTTCTTCAGTGCTGACACAGTAGAGAACTTCTTTGGACAGTAGATACAGAGGAATGGCATATCCCCAGAACTGTTATTGAGATTCTGAAGAAACTCATATAGTACCTCTCCTGACAAAGGCATATTGCTGGCTGGTGTATTTTTCTCTTCCTCTGACATATCTGTGTTTCTCTCCTGTCCCACAAGATCCAACTTAAAAGGATCTTTTAAGTTTGAAAGATCCATAGCTGAATAAGGCACATCAAGACATCCCAGAATTCCTAAAACAGAGACACCAGGAAAAAATAAAAAATCATTATTCAAAACTTATTTCTTAAAGAGATTTAAGTACACACTATAATTATTGAAAATAAATGCCAATACTGAGGTGGACAATGATGTGAAATTGGAGTTGATATCTTAGGAATGAAGAAATAAATGACCCACTTTCAGAGAAGTAGATAACGATGTCCCCAAAATACTATATAACTTTCATGACCTGGTGATTGCAGCTTGTATGCAATATCACATCAAACAAAATAGATCATTGATGGTCATCTCAGAAGTTGCATGCCATGTTTGCTTCTATCTAAACCCAGAGGTCATTTTTATTTTGGTGGTTCACCAAACATGTCATAATCTACACCAAGGTTGGAAACTTGGAAGGTCACATGTAACATAGCTGAGATTCAGGCTGCAATCAATATACAGCCAGACCCCGATTTAACAAATTCATTGGGATCGAAAATTTTATTCGTTAAATCAGGGGTTATTCGTAATATCAGGGTCCAAAATAAAAAATTTCTGCACTTACCTTATGGAACAGCCCTAATAAGCAACTACACAAAAATACCCATAATTTGAAATTGTACACTTTTTATTCAGCAGCTAATAATAAAAAATAAAAAAAAAAATACAGCGAATAATTA
This sequence comes from Thereuonema tuberculata, assembly GCA_023159025.1. NCBI lineage: Eukaryota > Metazoa > Arthropoda > Chilopoda > Scutigeromorpha > Scutigeridae > Thereuonema > Thereuonema tuberculata. Next base: position 328,386,201 of record JAFIDM010009631.1, on the reverse strand, counting down.
CGCACTAGTTAATTTGAAATTTTAATGTATATACTGAGTAATGTTTGACAATTTCCTTGATTCCTGACTTGAAAAAGTTCTTTTTTGACTTTATAGAGAGAAGAAAATACAGCGTCATTTATATCCTGCTGCATTAGGTATGTTTATCCAAACTAACAAAAAAAATTTTTTTCGGCTGTAGAAATAATTTGTTAATTTGGGGTTTCTTATTCGTTAAATAGGGATTTTTGCCTTCATTTTAATCAGGGAAAAAGAAAAATTCGTTAAATCGCGAAATTCTGTAAATAGGGGTCCGACTGTATATGTATGCTATTAATATCTCTGATAGATCATGAAAGGCATATATTTAGGTAAAGTAGTAAACATAAATTTTTAAGAATGTAAATAGAATTGTAACACGGAGTTAATCAAAAATTGCTATTCGCTCAGCGAAAAAGAAGTTTCAAGACAAATTTTTGAGAAACCTAACTTTGTCATTAAGTAAGACTGTAACAAAATAGAAACATTTGGGTGACTTTATTTCAATTAATTTTGTGAGTTTTCAATTTTATTTATTATATAATCCTTTACTGTTCTTTTTGTAAGTTTACTACAATCAAGTTAAGGCAAATGAAATGTCGCAAAATGGATTAACCCTAAACTCGAAGTTTATTAATGAAAATAATCACCAGCAACAGCAATATACATTTGCCAACAAATTTCTGTATGGCATTGTAAAAAAAAAAAAACCCTCTAGTTACAGGATGCAACAAACTTTTGAAATGCTATTTCAACTTATGTTTGATTAGATAACATTCAACCTAATCCAGGTACTTGAAAAAGTGATAGTCCATAGAGGACAGATCTGGTGGATGAGGTAAAGTTTTGTGACTCAAATGGTGCAACTTCTGGTTTCACATTGTTATGAAGAAGTATGGGCCCGCGATGATTGACTAATGCTGTCAATTTTCTATGCACAATGGTAAGGAGGAAGTGAATCACATCAGTCACAGATCGCAAAACACTGACCATCGTCTTTCTAGGATAGATTACAGGCTTCAGTGTGTATATTGAGGCCTCATCGTGGTTGAACCATTGCACAGAGCATCACCGATTGTCGTACAGTATCCATTTCTCATCAAACATGACAATGTGCTTTGAAATGTCATTCATTTGGTTGCGGTGAAGTTGAGAAGAGCAGATATCCAATCATTGTGTTGTTCTGTGCGACTCATTTATCCATCGTCTTCCCTTTGCCTGTTGCCATCAAATACCAGGAAATTGTTGCATAGTGTACTTCCAGTTTATCGACAAGTTCTCAAACTGTTTGAAGAGTGTCAGATTTGATCAAGTCCTTCAGCTTGACATCATTAATAGTACCTTGTGGTCAACACAGGGTTCATTTGTGAGGCTCATATTGTCAGATCAGCATTTTACAAAAAAAAAATGTTGTGTCATTAATTCATTCATTGTGCCATCCCCAAATGTTGTATTGAGATTTGATTTAACTCTGCAGCACGGTGTCCCAGTTTAAACTCGTACAGAAAAATCACACAAAGTTGACTCAGGTCTGATTTGCCTTGGTGGGTGATGGGTTCATTCTTATCATAATCACATTCCTCTTTGTTTCTCAGGTGTTTTGATGCTTTGCCCTTCTTAGCCATTTCCTTGTGACTATGATGTTTGTCTGCCAGCTCCTACCTCTGCTGTTGAAAAGAAGAGGAATATGACTGTGATGAGGATGAACCATCGTCCATCAATGCAAATCAAAGCTGAAAACACAAAACTCACACAACAACAAACATAAATGTAATTGACTCCAAGGTCTATCATCAACTTCCATGTATCACACTCCACTAGGAACAAATGCCTCAAATCACATGACCATTGCCTTATATGGAGTAGGTTTGTTCCTTTGAATCTGCATATCACAATCATCATTTGGCAACATTTTTAATCTCTCAAAAATAAGTGCCAACTGTATCTAAATGTTTTCAGCAGAATAATCTTGGATGAAGAAGCCACTGGATATGGCTTTCTGTAAGCTATCTAATGTGAAGAATGATAGCAATGTGTGAGAGTCAATCAGCATGTAAGAAGATTATGTCACAAAGTTAAATCTAGATATGATGAGCCATAATTAATTGATTGACATTGGCTACCAAAAACGATGTGTGGCCAAGACAGAATCAACAGAATAAAAAATCTGGAGAAATGTTGATTAAAGAAAAAATCGTAATTTATATAGGCAAAGGCATTTGGTAGTTTATTTTTTTCTCCCTCTTAAATGCTATGCAAGATGAAATTAAAAAGAAAAAATTTTGCTTATTAGAACCTACATCTAGAAGTGACAGCTATGTTATAATGAAGAAGTAAAAAAATTTCAGAAAACAAAGGAATTATAGTTAAAAAAAGTAATAAGCCATTGATGTGAAAAGAAAAGGACTGACTAAAGGCTATACAAAAACAGATCAAATTGAAGAAGTTCACAAAATTAAAGAGGGGGGGGGGGGTTAATAATTTCCGAACAGTTTTCTGCTGTCCAATAAAATCTTAAAAAGAATGAACCTATGCAATCACACAATATTACCAATCAAATATCCATCTTCTTGTCAGCTACTATCAGCAAATTCTTCTCATTGTTGTATCATTCCAATAGCCTGCCTCAAAGCATATAATCTTATATGCTTGCTGACATCTGTGAAAATGATATCTAACATCTTGTAACATTGTCTTGCCCTTTTGAAATGTACATTCTGGCTGTTGTCTTTCTCACCCTTAATTATAATTTCAAAATTACTCCAAAACAGTTTGGAATACACTTTATTTTAATCTGTAACTGAACATCTTATTATTCTAAAACTTTTCGCATTCCTATTCTTTCTTGTTTACAAGATGACGGGAAATCAGATTAATTGGACTTTTATTATATAAGTGATAGCTGGTTATAAGTCTATGTTACCTGTAACCTTCCATTAAGCTTAGAAAGCATATCTTTCCAATATTCAGAGAATATATTGAAAGACTTTGTTAAGGATTGTAGTTTGACTGAAATCTTAAAGCATTATAGAACTGATTTGAATAAAGATCCTCAAAAGACAGACACACACAATTGCTTTTGTGGAATACCATACAGTTCTGCAAATTATGTATGGAGAATCAAATCATCTATATGGCTTCAGATTATAGAATGCTTGTCCTAGGAATAACAAATGGATCACTTATATTGCAAACTGACACATCACTAACTGGGAAAATTCAAAATCTATAATCATTATCGAAAAACAGTGATCAAACATTGGTAAGCTTCATAGAAGAGATTTACCTTCCTTTTATCATTGTTGAAATTATGAGAAAACCAAATAAAGGAACTGGATAAAATAATTCTATGCTTAAGCAAAAGTTAAAGCAAATTAATTTGCAATGTTTAAAAGTATTAATAGATAAAACAACATATCTATTACTTCAATAAATATGTAAATATAATGCTTATAATAGATTAACCTTAGCCAGCAATAGTGGGACTGGACCAATGGTCAGATAAAGAAATAACCAATTAGTCTGAAAACACATTCAAAATACCATTTCAAGACAATAAATTGAATAAAAGATATTAATTCAAGTGTTTGTTAATTTTTTTATTAAAAAATTATGGAACATTATTGCAATTTGCTAAAATAATAATAAACGTAAAAAATAAATAAATATGTTCTTAAAGCAGACAAATGAGACTTCGAACAAACAATAAGAAGAAATCACTTGAGGGGGCTAGAATCAAAGGCAGCTAAATCCATGTTTTGAAATTTTACAAAATTTTTTTTTTTTTTTAAGGTGGTAACGTTGTATGAAGAAATCTTCAAAATACTAGAGTAGGAATTAGAACTCAATGGATAGCATACTGAACGCCTATAATGACAGGTTTTCTTTTATTGAATAATTAAAATGGATTTACCTGCCTTTGATTCTAGCCCCCTCACTTAAATGGTCTCCAACTAAATGAAATAAGGCAGGAAGCATCTTAACCTGAATTTTGTTTTCTGGAAGGGCCCATGACCCATGGAATAAGTCTCTGGAGAAACTCAAAACTGGATAAAACAGCAGCAAATTAGAGAAACCAAACAAGAGGAATCTACTGAAGTTATTTAAACAAAATTTCTTTTTCTCAGGAGGAACGGAACATAATATGTTCTCTCAGGAACATAATATATTTTTTATATAACACTATAAAACACATTTCATTTTACGATTTTTTTTTTTTTCAACTATTCAACAAATAAATTTCTTTGTGAATCTTAATCATTTAACTTTAGAACTAAATGAAATAGAAATTAAAAATTTCTAAAATTTTTTAAAAGTCATAAATCTAATGCTGAACAAATCGAAAACTATCTCATCAGAAGAAGCCCGTTTTCATCAAAAAGAATAAATAAAACAATTTTGGGATTTTTTTAAAATTATTTTATTTTGAGTTAATATAGAAAACTGATTAAGTTAAATATAAAAATGCTGCTAAGTTCAAGATCATTAATTCTGCTTAGAGCCATTTTTTAATTTCTTTATTTTTATATTCTGTAGTCGTATAAATTCCTAATTCAATTTATATAGTTTTTCTTTGTACAGAATAAATCAGTTTGTAAAAATAAAAACCTGATAATTCAAAATTACAAGGCAAATCTTTCGAAATACCTTGACATAAAATAAAAAACAAAATAGCCAAACTAAGGTGGGATTGCAAATTTAAAAACGTAAATTGATTATTTTTCGTATGCGTAATGTAGCCTATACTTTTTGGAAATTTTCATACAAGTTTCTTAAACGTTTTATAAGTTTGCTGATTTTAATTGATTCTGTTTTATTTATCGTGAAAGGTTAAAGTCTATCTAAGAGGGATACGAGGGTTTTTTATAAATTCGTGCCAAAACGTGTAACTTACATTTTAAGTAAAACCTTATTTACAGAATGATATTTAAGGATCTATTTTTTTAATTAACACAACAATTGAAATCTTATGAGTTGGCAAAAGGTCTTTGTCTCATTACGTCTCCATTTTGTAAGGCCCACGGATTGCACAGGCCCCCTACGGTCAATTTTGGCCTCCATTACGTTCTTCTAATATGCCAGTTTTTCTATAAAATCACTTCTAAATTCCGATCATCAACAAAACACCTAAAGTAAAACTTGAAGATTTCACTTAAATTTCCGTAAAATACTCCTATATCTTTGAATTTTTATTTTATTTTATTTAACAAACATTATGCAGTTTACGTATACCAATTGCAGTCGTGTATTCCTCAACTAACAGATGCTTTAAAGCTATTCTTATAGTAAATTCCATACATTATGAAGAAAATTATTTGATAGGACTTCAAATCTTGTTAAGACAGACTAAGTAAATAATTATCATTGAAATTCAGTCGCGAACGGCTAACCATAGTTTTCACGATCAGCCGACGGAAACAGCAGAAGTTATGACAGCACGAAACAACAAATATGCATTAATTTAGAAACGATAAAATTTGCTGAATTGAAAGTCAATTTAGTGATAAAGATTACAGTCAAAGCTACAGACATCTTTACTTACCGTGATTTGAAACCTTGGAATTTGTGGAAACTTTCACTTCCTGATAGGCAGGAACCTCACAGAAAGCGTGGCCGTAGGGAGTAATCCAATCACTGAAGTAAGCATGCGCTACTCCATTAGAGGGTTGTCCTCTGCCTGAAGCCAATTTGAGATGAAGAGCACACAACCATATTTGTAAAGGCTGTTATACATATACGGTACATTGCCGATTATAATAGTCAATTTTTTTATACATTTGAATAAAAATTCTCTGATCTCGCTCAGTTATACAACGGGAAATATTATGAAGCTGTCTTTACATAATATATTCAGTATAAATGTTAGGATGACCAGAATATGCACAGTTTTTTATAAACAACAACAATTAAAAAGTAAATAGTTTCGGAAATCCATTTTTTTTTCGCGATTTCCTCCTTCGGGTGTAAGGAGACAATGAGAAAAAAATAAGGAAACTGTTTTCGAAACTGCTGTGATTGTTCATTTACTTTTTTATGTTTCTTTTTAATAAAAACTGTGCATATTCTGGTCATCTTAACATTTATGTATCTACTGCACGTTAATTAAGATGAATAAATTTAGCATTTTATAAAGCATATATTTTGTTCATGTATTTTTATTAATTATTGTTGCTATCCAGGGCCGGATCTAAAAATTGTTGGCCCCCAGGAAAATCCTTCACGGGCCTTACCAGCACCTCCCTACATAAGATGTTATGTAGGGGGGTGTTGGCCTTACCGAGCTATTTCGAGCCGCACCCAGGCCACGGCGCAAGCCCCCCCCCTCACAATGCGCGGACTGGCGGTACCTAGATCCGGCCCTGCCGCTATCATAAAAAGTTAACATGGCAACATTTCAGTAGGTTATAGAAAATTAGGCCGAATCCTCAGTTTTATTTAGCAATAGATACGAAGACGATGAAAATTTACTATTTCCATATGCCAATTTATATTCATTTAACCTATGTTTCCTTGCATTGTAGTAACGGCTCACCGATGGGACACAATACAAATCAGTTATAAACTAAAATTAAACGTGCAATATTAATGATGTCATATTTTGTTCAGGCCACATTTTAGATTATAAAATTGCCCTGTATAAGGCCGCTATCTTGGTGAAATATCATTTTCTGATCGTGCATTTCATTAATCTTCCGAATTTTTATTTTAAGATTTCTGGCACAACTTGTGAATGGAACTTACAAGAAAAAGAAATGCTTGTTTTTACGTGTAAATAGCAATTTCAATTTTCAATGCTCGAGTTTCCTCGACGGTGCCTTCACAACTAATATCAAACCCTGTTGCCAAGAAGGTGGATGCCCAAATTGTGTTTTAGAGGGAGCCAACAATCTCCGGAGTCGTCGGCAAATTCTGTCCACAGAAACATGTTAAAACACCAACTTCCAGTTCTATTTTACCTTTATTTCTTAAATATCATCAATAAATAAATTATATGCATTTATTCTATAAATATGCTATCTATTTTAAGGATTTTTTTTCTTTTCAACAAAGCAAGAGTTTATAAAAATAAATAATTTAATTTTAGGCATCATAACTCCAATCAGATGGAAACAATGATTCATTGAACATAATAAAATTTAAAGAATAATATTTTTTTTTCGTAATTATATTTCTTTTATTATTACAAATCTGTTAAAATTACAATTTTAACAGTTCTGCATCATATTTTAACTTTTAAAGTATTAAAAGTATTAAACAATGAAGGAAATTATAATAACAATAAAAAAATATTATTATCCCAGATAATTTTTAATGTCTTACTTATGTTTGTTAAAATAATTTAATTTTAACAAAAAAGCCAGGCGAAATTACAGAAGCTCGTAATCTATATATATATATATTGGGTGAGTGCAAACGTTCTACCCGTTTTTATTACCCATAAAGAAGAGCGAATAAACGCAAAATGAACAGTACCTATTATTGTGCATAATCCCCATTGCTATCTAGGACCTCTTGCAATCTTTCTGGTAGGAGATGAATCCCACGGCGTTAAAATTCCGGCAGTTTCGAGTCAAAAAAGTCTTGGATGGCAGTTTTCACAGCATCAAGATCATCAAAGATTTTCTGACTGAAGGAATTGTTCAAAGCACGAAATAGGTGATAGTCAGTTGGTGCTAAGTTAGAAGAATAGGGAGGGCGGGGTAAAACCTCCCAACCAAAGCCCAGTAACTTTTGGCGAGTGATGACAGCAGCATGTGACCTGGCGTTATCATGATGAAGGATAACACCGCGACGATTGATGAGACCTGGCCGCTTTGCTACCAAATTTGAATGCAGCCTGTCTAACTTTAGACAGTAGAAGGCAGCATTGATGGTTTGGTTGAGTGGCAGGACCTCCCACCACACACTCAATAACACCTTCTTGGGATGAAGTTCAGCTTTCGAAGTCGATGCAGGCGGATCAGAAGGGCCACACACAGTCCTACGACGCTTTACGTTACGGTACATAACCCACTTCTCATCTCCTGTCACAATTCGTGTCAAGAATGGGTAATTTTTGTATCGGGAAAGCAAGGAAACACAGGTGGCGATTCGGTCATCGCGTTGCTTAGCTGTCAGGTTATGAGGAACCCAATGATCCAACTTTCTCGTAAAACCCAACTTAACCAGCCGTCTGTCGACCGTTGTCCGGTGTACGTTGAAGGTCTCCGCTTATTCTTGCACGGTTGGGTTCGGGCTGTTCCTTATGGCTTGGTCAATATCGTCCTCTCCAACGTGTGATGGCCGTCCACTCCTAGCCTGATTTGGCAGCTTCTGTCTCCTTCCCTAAATTTACGAAACCATCGACGACATGTGCTTTCTTCTATTGCATCCTTCCCATAAACTTGACAAACATTGCGACATGCTGCGGCTGCCGTACTCTTTTTATCGAACTCGTATAACAAACAATGTCTTATAGTCTATGCTCCTTCTCGCGTTCCATGTTACACCCTCTGATATTTTTTTGAGGTGATTAACTTTGTGAGACACGATGCATTTATATGTGAGGCATCCACACGTTTGATTGGCAGACGATTTGCGTCATTACAATGTCATGTGTGAGGGCAATTCCATTGCAAATTTCCATACCCAAAAACGGTAGAACTTTTGCACTCACCGTATATATATATATATATATATATATATATATATATATTTAACGAAGTCGCTAAATCCTGAAAAAAAGTTCGTTATATGGAAAATTCGTTAGATAGAGATTCACCTTTTAAAATTGCTTTAAACTACATAAAACAGATTTAAAATACATAAACAATAAATATTATTAAAAAAAGTAATAATTTAATGACAAAGCATGCATTACCACATTCATACTTAAATTTTACTAATAAAGTCTGTTAATTTTTGTCTGAGCTTTTTTTTTTTTTTTCGAAAAAGTGTTTTCGTTCATAGTATGTCTCGCATCTTTGCAATGCACCAAAAACCCCTTCAGTATTTTCTTCAAATTGCAATCCGCATCGGATTGTTTCAAATGATTTTAGCATTTCCTCATACGAAGGTTTTTTTGATTTCTTCATCATGATCATTTCCATTTTCATCATCTTCATCTTCATCGCAATTCATAGCTGTATTGTTTTTATTTTTCACACTGATAAAATATCGGATTCAGTTAGTGTTTCCGAGGTCTCAACTTCAAAATCAAGTGAAAGATAATCATCGATCAGCACATCATCGTTAATTTCTTCTTTTTCCCTTAGCTGAATCCACATTTCTTTCATTTCCTCTAAGAGAATATTAATAATAAAAACATTTCAAGGAGAAAAAAAAAATAGATACCTCGAAAAAGTTCGTTAAATAGAAAATGCACTTCGCTATTTGGAAGTTATTTTACGAAGAATTTAGTAAAATGTTCTTGGTTCCAAAGAAAAGTTCGCAAAATAGAGGTTCGTTAAATAGAGGTCCGACTGTATATATATTTATGAGGGGGCTAGAATCAAAGGCAACTAAATCCATGTTTTGAAATTTTACAATTTTTTTTTTTTTTTTTAAGGTGGTAACGTTGTATGAAGAAATGTTCAAAATACTTTGAAGAACTTTGAGTAGGAATTAGAACTCAATGGATAGCACACTGAACGCCTATAATGACAGGTTATTCTTTTATTGAATAATTAAAATGGATTTAGCTGGATTAAAATGGATATATATAAATAAAGGAGGAAGTTTGTGTGTTCGCTTCAAACTCCTAGGCCCTTTGACCGATCTGGACCCATACTTTGCAGAATTACTCTTTAAGACCCTGAGGAAAAAAAACAAAACGGGCTACCTTGGAACCCGGACACACTACCCCTGGGGTTGCAAAGGGGCGAAATATCTTCACTGGCCCAATAAATCAGACGACTTATTTGCATATTATTATGCATATATGCATATTATGATTAACGAATGGTTGCTGCCTGAACTCCAGTTGAAAGACATAACTGACACAGTGTGGTTTCAACAAGACAGGAGCACCAGCTCATTTCGCCATGAGCGCGCGATTACACCTTGAAGAGCTTTTCCCAAACAGGTGGATTGACCGAGGATCCGAGAACTTTCCTTCACCTTTGCCACCACGCAGCCCAGATCTCACAACGCCAGTCAATTCTCTGTGGATAATCATTAAACATAAAGTCCGCAAACAGCGGTACGTTTCCAACGCTGAGTTTCAGATTGCTGTGCGCAATGCCTTCACGACTGTGACGACACAAATGCTTCGGGAAATCAAGAGAAGGATCTGGGGACGCATACGTCTGTGCAGAGACCATGGAGTGCATATAGATGTTTGGAATCTATAATAGGCAAATCAATTCATCTCAAATTCAGTTTACTGATAGGGGTATACGAACTTTTACCCCTGACAGTAATTTGGAAAGGGGTTTATGGACAGTGCGTTTATGAGCACCCACATCCCGTTTTTCTCGAAAACCACAGGGTACAGGTAATTCGCGTGAAAATTTTCATTGCTAAATAGTAACCAAAGAATCGAATTGTGGCATTGTGGATCTTCGGTAGAAACCGGAAGTGGGTGTAACCGGGGGTCAATTTTGAAATTTCACATAGGTCATGTATGTGGGGTATCGTTGGACAGGTCTTTTGAAAAGAAACAACTTTTACTAAAAAAATTTTCTGTAATGTTCCTTGTTTAGTCACAATTAGGAAAACTAAAATGATGGCACTTCTCGCCGGATGCAGCGAAAAATGAGCATACGGACTTGGAGACTCATCCTTTTTGTGCCGAGACCATGGAGGAGTGCATACAGATCTTTTGGATCCATAATACACACATCAGTTCATTTCAAATCCAGTTTACTGACGGGTATATGGACTTTTCACTCACTCGGTACATTGTTAATACCTTAAAAACATTAGCCAGCCAAATAAAACTTTTTGTTTCATACAATTATGTAAGCTTCCTTTGTAACTTCGTCCTGCCTTTGATAAAATTATTTTGTAATTATAAACGATAATAATTTTCTTTTATTTTTGAATACAAGTTTTAAAATTGTTAAACTAGTAATAAAAATATTGATTAGCTACAGACAAAATGACTGCAGATTTATAACATATAATAATAAAAAACATTATTTAGATTTTATTGTTTTAATGAATTATTGTTTATATCTAATTAAGCATTATAAATCAGACTCAAATCTAAAAATAAATGATTTATTTTGATAAACTATTGTTTTGCTGAAAAGAAAAAAAAAACACTTTAAAATAGATAGCATATTTATAGAATAAAAGCATATAATATATTTATTGATGATATTTTAAAAAATAAAGATAAAATTGAACTGAGAAGTTTGTGGTTTTAACATGTTTCTATGGACCAAATTGGGCAACGACTCTGGAGACATTGTGAATTGCGTTTAGATCCCGTCCACCTATTCCCAAGAATCTCAATTTTTCAATCCTCTCAAGATATGGCAGAATTTTAACTAATACTTGAAAATTTGTATAAAAAAATAAAATAAAATAAAATAAATAAATTGTCAATTTTTGTAACTTTAATCACACCTTATTCACGCGAATAGAACCTTGAAACAAAGACATCCCTGCAACTATCAGGTCATTGCAGATGGAATGGGAACATACTTTAACGTTGCATAACTTTATTAGCAATGAACAAATTCAGTCAAAGTAAGAACCATTGGCATCTACGCATCTCTGCCAACGATCAGGAAGCCGATAAATGTCGTTTTAAAAACTCAAGAGGCACAGGAACTGATATACTCGCTGAAGGCAAGCTGGGTCTGGTTGTGAAGCGCTTGTTCCTCAGGTAGAGGTATAAATGATGAAACAAATGGTACTCTGTGGACGAGTATGGTGGATGCTGAAGAACCTCATTTCCAGCTTGCTAGATCTTCTTCTTGGTCTGCTTTGCAACGTGGAGACGTGCATTGTCATGGAGCAGGAGAACACAACCATTTCAACATGTTTTGATGCTTCTTGAGCAGCTTGGTGTGTACACCTCCAAATCTGTGCTGAACAGAGCAGCTGCCTGGCCTGGTTTCCACTGGATCAAACCTTCAGTAGTCCAGCATGAAATTCACTTCTTCATTTTGCCGATTGCTTCCAAATGACGAGAAATGGTTGAAGAATGGACACTGAAAGTCTCAGCAAGCTGACGGAGGGTGTGTCGTGTATCCTTTTCCACAAAAGCTTTCAGTTCATTATCATTGATGGCTGACAGTGGCCTGCAGCGTTCTTGATTTTTCAGACATTCATCCGCGGCGTCAAACTTCTGGAACAAATGATACACCGTGCTTTTGGATGTGGTTTCCTCCCCAAATGTCATATTGATTTTCTTCACTATCTAGCTCACATTGCTGCCCAGCTTCCACTCATAAAGAGCAATTGCACGAATATCGTGACTCTCCATCTTGGGGATTCAGGGACCACTGAAATGCTTTGGTAAGGTCGGAGGCTTATCTACCATTCAGCCTATATTCTGGTCACATGTCAAACCTTCGCAGTCCTTCCTGTCACCCAATGTGAGGAATGGAATTCTCCATTTCATCTTCAACTATCTGACAATACACTATTAAATCTTTTCTGCTAGCAACAAGAGAGATTTACAGTAAGCATAAAAATACAAAGAACCCATTTAGGCATAAATACAAAGTTTAGCGGGTGGATTATGCAGTCAGAATAAATGACTATAACCCAGTTCTAAACTGGAATTTTCGAAATAACTAAAAGGATCATCCGCACAAGAATGAAATCATAATTTTTAATTGAACTCGAATGGGAATGGGTGAGGGTGGAAACAACTTAATAGACCTACATGCTACAATAGATGCAAAAACGACTTAACATTACTCTTCAAAAATGCTTTTCTGTTATTAAAACAGACAAGAAATCTAATGCCCATTCAGTATCAAGCTTGTCTTTTAGTGTTATGTGAGATAAACTTGAATAGGCAACTTATCAATAGGCAATACTAGCTTGGTAAAAACTATAAACACCTTAACAAAATTTATTTTCCAAATGCGTATATCTGTAAAAAACAAAACAAAATCATAGTAATTATTCCCCATAGGCTGGAGAGAGTCCATAAGTATGGAATTATTGAGCATATTATATTAAGGTTTCCCTTTTATATTCTTCTATCATTGCTTTATACATTATTATGCTAACCAATAATTTATTCATCTTTTTCAAGTTTATATGATACCCCTGTTTACATGAAAAATAATAATAAATGATTATTTTTATCAAATGCTGAATTTTAATCAAGAGTTATATCGAAAAGTTTAATTCACATACACTTTACATCAGTTTCCTCCAGAAAAGCAATTCTACTTAATTAGATATTCAGGGAGTTTTATGGTAAGTAATGTCTGTTTAAATCTTTAATATTGGTGTTTCTTTGCTATCTAGTTTCTTCAAATTAATTTTCGAGGCATTTATTCTAGCATTTTGGTTATCACTGTATTCTAAATATTACTTGTGATCTTCATGCACAACATTCATAAAAGGTTCTTTTCCTCAAATTTTGAAAAAACATGTTCTATAATGTTATATTCAAACCTTCTAAAATGTTTACCAGGAAGAAAGTATACAATATATGCATAATTACCTCTACTGAAATATAATTAGTATATTGAAAATTTCATATTTGAAATTGAATATGTTTAATTTTAGGTCCCCTTTTACCTAGAGACAAAGTGAAAGTCTGTTAATAAAATTTTCCAAAAACATAATAAATGATTTTTTTTTTTTTTAAAGGAATAAAAACAATGTAAAGGAAAATGGCATCTTCATATTCATAAATTATATTTGCCAAATACAATTTGTGACCAGTTTTTGTGTGTGTGTTATTTGAAAACTAATTAAAATTCTACACATTCTTTTCTTAAATGGAAGATATCTTAAATGTCAAGGAAATTCATTGAACCCTAAGCAGTTGTCTAGCTTAGGAATGAATAAAAAATTTAAAACTAAATTAATGTAATCACAAAAATTGCTATGGCCAAATGACCATCAGCAATACAAAATAAAGTCAGTGCTAGAACTCTGTGTATTCAATGGCATTCTGTTTTTTGTAGTCCACTTCGGTGAAGATGTAGCACACAGCGTATCACTGAAATTAATGCAGCACTCAGCAAATCAAAGCACATTTTATTCAATGATTTTACCAGTATTTGTGTGTTGATTATCTTATTGTTTGAAAAATTAATAATTGTAATAAGACATTAACTGATTAATAATAAATAAATGAAATGCAGCATTCATTTTTTTTGGCCATGTCTGACTAAATGACAAAGTCTACATAGGATAAGGGCAAAATAAATTAACTTTTAATCTAATAAAGATTGATATATTCAACTTCTAGCAGCATATTATTCAGAATTTTGCTGCTATTTTGAACAGAAAAAAGAAATGAAAAAATTGTATTATGAAGTTGCAATAAAGACATTAATTAGGGCGACTGCCTTTTTAATTTTTGTTTTTTTAAAAAGCACTTGAAAATAGAATCTGAAGCATTGAAATTCTGAAACGTACGTCGTGTTTGTTATGTAAATTTCGCTTATTAATTTTACAGTAATGTGCCAATTTTAGTTGGCAGTTTAATAAAGACATTAGTTGTTTAATAATAAATATTAAAGTACCACAATTTTTTTAAATAAATTATACTAGTAATGATTGATTTTATTGCTTTACTATCATTTTTTATATCTTTTGATAGTAGAGTTTCCACTTAACTCCAATCCCCAGAAATAAATCGATATTTGGATTGTAAAAGCTCCCAGGGACGTCGGAAGTTCTTCGTGAGTGGCGGGGGGGAGGCGAAAAATCTTTTCAACAATTACTTAAATAGTTATAATTAAATTTATTAATTTTATGTTTATGTAGTGAATGTGGGTGGCAGAGAAGCCAAGCACTGCGACCGGAGGTCTATTGTACTAACCCACGGAAAGGAGGACAGATGGAGAGAAAGACTGAGAAACTATGGTGAGAGAAGTGCAGGGGAAACGGGAGAACCCCGAGAAAACCTACCCAGCGCGGATCGTCCACCATCACGAAACCCACATGAGAACCGAACCCGGTACTCAAGAGGTGAGAGGCCGATGTCATAGCAACAACGCCAACCGCGCGGCCAAATTTATTAATTTTTAAATAATTATAATTTCTATTAACTAATAAATCAATCTGAACTTTAATTGAATATTAATTTATCATTATTATAGTTAGCCAATAATTGTATTAATTATAATATTTTGTTAAACAATGCTTATAGAACATCTGAACACAGAAGAAGCAAAAACGTCAAATTTATATTTTAAATAATTTTATCTAAGTTTAGTTATGGGATGAAACTTATCTTCTGCTCTCTCATGCATGTCTCTTTTTATTCTCCTGTTCTGATTTTCTTGCAGCCGTTATAGTAAAATAATTATTGGTTTAATTGCTGTATTTGATTTCAATAACAAAATGAATAACTTCACTTTTACTTATAGATAAAATGTTGCAAATAATAATATGAAGAAAAAACAAGATAATTAATGCTTTTAGACAGTGTCAAAAGCAAAGTGGCCCCATAATATGCACAATTTTATAAACAAAAGTAGAGTGAACCTAATCAGCGTTTGCAATGACCTAATGGACGCTTACAGCAAACCGGAAGTTGAGGGGGGGGGGTCAAACGTGATCGCTTCTGATAAAGAGGAAAACGGCGATAGACATCCCCCCCAATATCGATCCTTCTGAACACATTGGTGGTGGTCACGTTTTTGCCAGACAAACGATTGCTGAGATATGATAAAAGAAAAACGTATTGAAGCACCGACTTTTGATACACCCACATCCGGTCAGGGAGTGGTCCTAAAGGTCTGATTTTTTTTGGACGTGGTCACCTACTTTTTGATGCTAACAGAATGGTGAAGGTTTCATTCTAATATCTCTAACTGTTTGGCCACTACAGTGTGTGACATCCAGCAAGCATAAAAGCAAGAGCGGTCCCCTATATTTTACAGGCAAGCTGTAACCTAGGGGCCGCTAAAAATTAAATAAGATATAGTTAATGTGAAAATCAACTTTCGAATATACTCAGGATAAGATTGCAAAACCAACTGGTCAGAAATAAAAAGAAAAAAAGCAATTGCTCAATGACAAATTTTTTTTGTATATCTCAGAACTGTGAAATATGACCGACAGTAGTCCCACGGCAACTGTAAGCCCGATATGCACAGTTCTGGCAAACGCGACAGCAGTTGGCTATTGGCTGTTGCGGCCTGTAACAAACGGAAGAGTGAATCGGCACAATGTGTGAATTTGGGGAACGGAGAACTCCCACTCTTACATGGAGCACCTACGGGATTCCCCGAAAGTGAATGTTTTCTGTACCATTTCGGTGAACACAGTCTATGGCCCATTCTTCTTCACAGAGAACACTGTGACAGGATCCAACTACCTTGACATGTTAACGGAATGGTGGTTACTACTATTAAAAAACGACACGGATGATTTCATTCTGCAGCAAGTCTGGGCACCACCACATTTCCAAGCAGCCGTACGCGACCATCTGAACGAGCGGTTGGCACAAGCTGTTGACGTGTCCTGCCCGTTCTCCAGATCTCATTCCCTGTGACTATTTCTTATGAGGGTATGTTAAAGTCAAGGTATTTGTACCGCCCTTACCACGGGATCTCAACCAAGTGAAAATGGGCATTTCCACTGCAATTACAACAATAGATGTTGCAATGCTCCGCCGCGTTTGGGAAGGCTTTCAGGACTGTTTGGATATTTGTCGTATTAACAATGGTGGTCATATCAAGCATTTATGAGCTGTGCATAGAAAAAACAAACTTGAGCATGTACTCTATCCAACTGTACCATTCATCGCATCTTAACTACAGTAGCGAAGCTACACGACATTTTTAAAATCGTTCAAATAGGAAAATAATTATTATATATATATATATATATATATATATATATATTTTATTGCAAACCATTGTTTAGTCCAGCTTTAGAGTTTGGTAGCTGCAAATAATTCCGTGGGGTTTAACTCAAGAAAATTTAAATGCAATATTTAAATTAAAACTTATGAAAAGCTGTCAAATTTAGCTTAATTAATCCATAAACATGTAAATTGCAACTATTGGGTTTTCACTAAAGTAAATCTTTTTAAAGAAAAGAAATTTTAATCCATGATACAACATGTTGTTTGTTCTAATTTTATTTAAACTAACATTCTAGTTGGACTACTTTTTTCATGAAATTCGCATTGTTTTAATAATATTTCAAATGAGCTGTTGCCTTTGATGTTACATAATGATTAATTGTACGAAGTTTCATAATTTTTGATCATTATTTAGTGGATCAAACTATGCAATAACGATGCGTTGAAATTGGCTTTCCAGATTGAAATTGCGCTTCGGCAGGCTGTGATGGCGGCACGTGACGTAGCTGCGCGGACTGAACGAGTTTACGCTCCGCGATGCACACACCTTCCTTCTTACACCATGGAAGAAGAGAGCATATTTCTCAGTTTTAACTTCACCTACACAGCGGGTGACGTCATGGTTGCCATAGCAACCATCGCTTCGGTTATGCAACTAAGCCCCGCTCCTGAGGTAGAGAAACTTCGTATAAATGACTACTTCACTTGGCTCGGTGCCAGACCCGCACCAACGCAATGGCACGGGACTTGCAAAATACAAAAATACGTTTCTATTAAAACCAACATACGTGATAAGGAAATAATATTTTTAATAATAAATATAATATATAAATAATAATTGTTATATTATAAATAAATAATATTGTATCATAATAATTGGTGAAGTGCCACTTCACCTACTTCCCCTGAATAGCCGCCACTGCCGCACACTACATGTCACCAGAGTCGTGGCTTACCACTCCTGATTTACCTTGACTAGACTTCTATTATGTACCATTTTGTGCAACTACCTGTAAGTGGCCAATGACAACAGCTCCTAAATCCCCTGTAGGCTGGGGCTAAATGAGGCGATAAGCTAAAGCTCCAATCAAGCCTGTGGTATTTAGTAGTTTTCGGGGAGAGTTGTTAACTCGGCTATATTACTAACTGCAACCGACTGCAGTCGCTCGGTGCTGCTCAAGAGTATAGTGATTACAGAGTACAGTGCGGCCAACCACCAGCGTCCGCCATGTTTCTCCCAACTGGAGCACAAGTTTGTATAACCCACAGAAGGGATTTTTAACATTTTAACTAAATTTTTTGATTCACAGTTGTTCTACTGCCTTTGATTGAATTTAATGTTAATTTGAGAAACACAAACATTTTTCTTTCAATTTTGCACCCTAAAAACACTAAAATATATATATAAAAAATAAAACAAACCTTATATTTTGTGAGCAAAGCCTCTAATTTTTTTTTTTTTTTTGCAAAAATTAAATAAAAAATATGAGACATAAAATAAAAATCAATTTAAGAAAAAATAAAACAAACCTTATATTTTGTGAGCAAAACCTCTTATTTATTTATTTATTTATTTATTTATTTATTTATTTATTTTATTCATTTATATTTTTGTCATTCATATTTATTTTATTGACACCAGTACAAAATACAATCAGTTATTTGTTATATAAAACAATAAAATAAAGTAAATATCTCTTTGATATTGTTGAATTTTAATAGGGGAAATGGTGGAACTAAATAAAGGCTTTCTATTGCTTATTATCATTATTTATTGTAACAGATTATTATAATTATA
The DNA here is from genome assembly GCA_023159025.1 of Thereuonema tuberculata. Lineage (NCBI taxonomy): Eukaryota > Metazoa > Arthropoda > Chilopoda > Scutigeromorpha > Scutigeridae > Thereuonema > Thereuonema tuberculata. The sequence continues at coordinate 328,367,440 of JAFIDM010009631.1, read as the reverse complement.
ATTATTTTTATAATTTATAATTATATTTATTTTTATAATTATATTTATAATTTTTATTATAACAGATAAGTAAATTTTTAGTTGTATATAAATCTATCATTTAAATTAAAAATGTACTTATCTGTTACAAGTATTATACTTAATAAGTATTTATTTATAATTATTTATACTTATCTTCTTCTTCTATATATATAAAAATGAATGTATCTTTGTCTCTTTCTTTCTTTCTTTCTTTGTCCTTTATAGACTCCTATATAGGCCCTTTGACCTATCTGGACCAAACTTTGCAGAATTACTCTTTAGGACCCTGCGAAAAAGATAGGCTACCTTGGAACGCGGCCCCCCCCCCCCCCCAAGGGGTTGAAAAGGGGTAAAACCCCTGAAAAACCCAATATCCACCTGGTGGTGAAAATGAGAACTACACAATATTGTGTAAAGTGAAAAATTCACTCTCCTAATTAGAAGATTTAGGAGATTAGAAGATTAGAAGATTTCACCCAAGTCAATTGCAAATAAAATAAAATTCGCTCTCCTATGGGGGCAGGGACACCCCACTCGGGTGGGGGGATGGCAACACAAGGGCCTAAGTGTTCCACCCCCGACCGACACCGGGACCTTATATTTAGGGCCCCTTCTCGGGCCCCCCAAGTCAATTGCAAATAAGGAAAAATTCACTCTCCTATTTGGGGCAGGGACACCACACTTGGCTGGGAGGAAGCCAACAATAAAGGCTGAAGTGTCGCACCCCCGACCGACACCGGGACCTTATATTTAGGGCCCCTACTCGGGCCCCCCAAGTCAATTGCAAATAAGGAAAAATTCGCTTTCCTATGGGGGGCAGGGACACCACTTTTGGGTGGGAGGAAGCCAACACAAAGGCTTAAGTGTTCCACCCCCGACCGACACCGGGACCTTACATTTAGGGCCCCTTCTCGGTCCCCCCAAGTCAATTGCAAATAAGGAAAAATTCGCTCTCCTGTGGGGGGCAGGGACACCCCGTATGGGTGGGGGGATGGCGACACAAGGGCTTAAGTGTCCCACCCCCGATCGACATCGGGACCTTATATTTAGGGCCCCTTCTCGGGCTCCCCAAGTCAATTGCAAAAAAGGGAAAAATTCGCTCTTCTATTTGGGGCAGGGACACCACACTTGGCTGGGAGGAAGCCAACACAAAGGCTGAAGTGTCGCACCCCCGACCGACACCGGAACCTTATATTTAGCGCCCCTACTCGGGCCCCCCAAGTCAATTGCAAATAAGGAAAAATTCGCTTTCCTATGGGGGGGGGGGCAGGGACACCACACTTGGGTGGGGGGGATGCGACACAAGGGCTTAAGTGTCCCACCCTCGATCGACACCGGGACCTTATATTTAGGGCCCCTTCTCGGCCCCCGAAGTCAATTGTAAAAAGGGAAAAACTCTCTCTCCTGTTGGGGGCACGGACAACACACACTGGTGGGGCGATGGCGACACAACGGCATAAGTGTCCCACACCCGATCGACACCGGGACCTTATAATTACGGCCCCTTCTCAACGAGCCCTTTCTTTCTTTGAGTGGCATTGCAACGCATGCCGGGTACAGCTAGTTTAGTAATAAATATAACTTCATGATAATAATCCTCCAAAAATTCTTTTCAATATATTTCTTTGTTTATTGTTGTGTATAGAGTTTTATATAAATCTATTGTTTGTTCATTGTTGTATATGTATTGTTGGATATTATAGTTTTATGTTAACTTATATTATAAGGAATGTAATTAGGTTACTTTGTAATAAATGATTATTTTTTTTTTCTGAAATCCGTTTTATTTCCCTTTATTAATTTATTTATTTATTTATAAAATATAAAAATAATTATAATTATAATTATAAAAATAATTATAAAAATCTGTTATAATAAATAATGATAGTAAGCAATAGAAAGCCTTTATTTATTTCCACCATTTCCCCTATTAAAATTCAACAATATCAAAGAAATATTTACTTTATTTTATTGTCTTATATAACAAATAACTGATAGTATTTTGTGCGAGTGGCAATAAAAAAATATAAATGACACAGAAAATAAATAAATAACTAAATAACTAAATAAATAAATAAATAAATAAGAGGTTTTTGCTCACAAAATATAAGGTTTGTTTTATTTTTTCTTAAATTGATTTTTATTTTGTCTCATATTTTTTATTTAGTTTTTGCAAAAAAAAAAAAAAAAAGAAAAACAATTTAGAGGCTTTGCTCACAAAATATAAGGTTTGTTTTATTTTTTCTTA
>JAFIDM010009631.1:328342462-328360171 GCA_023159025.1 Thereuonema tuberculata | reverse complement strand
AATTATTTTTATAATTTATTTTTTTAATTATAATTATTTTTATAAATTTTATTAGAACAGATAAGTAAATTTTTAGTTGTATATAAATCTATCGTTTAAATTAAAAATGTACTTATCTCTTACAAGTATTATACTTAATAAGTATTTATTTATAATTTTTTATACTTATTTAGTAATAAATATAACTTCATGATAATAATCCTCCAAAACTTCTTTTAAATATATTTGTCTATACATTTATTAAATATATTTGTTTATTGTTGTGTATAGAGTTGTATATAAATCTGTTGTTTGTTCATTGTTGTATATGTATTGTTAGATATTATAGTTTTATGTTAACTTATATTATAAGGAATGTAATTAGGTTACTTTGTAGTAAATGATTATTTTTTTTTTCTGAAATCCGTTTTATTTCCGTTTATTAATTTATTTATTTATTTATAAAATATAAAAATAATTATAATTATAATTATAAAAATAATTATAATTATAATTATAAAAATCAGTTATAATAAGTAATGATAATAAGCAATAGAAAGCCTTTATTTATTTCCACCATTTCCCCTATTAAAATTCAACAATATCAAAGATATATTTACTTTATTTTATTGTCTTATATAACAAATAAGGGTCATTCTGAAATTAAGTGGAATTTCCGTACAAGAAAAAAAAAATTAAAATCTAGAGAAAAATTATTATTAATATTTTTTTTAAATGACCAATAACAAACTAAATACATGTACACCCTTTGTAGAGGTCAAGAATAAATATTTTTACCAGAAAAAAATAGTTTACAATTTGCTTCCATGGAGGTTACAAATTGATTTACATTACATCATTAAAGTTAGATGGGTCATCCTCAAAAAAAAGTTACCATGTAAAGATGATATGAACATGCAGTTCATAACCATAAATCCATAGATCCAGAGCTTATGTTTTCTGAAAGATAACAGGTATTTCCAAAATAAACAATTAAAGTTAAAAGTTTTAACATATGACATACAACATTTGTTGAATCCATGGAGGTTACAAAGAGAAAGACAACGTACCTGGCAATCAAGGCAATCCGGTCTTTTAACAGCAAATAACACACATGAGATCCAAACAATCAACAGAATACTCAAGATCGCTGACGTCTCCTTCACTACAGCTCTACCAGTGAACAGTGTTGTTGCCCAGTGAGCATTTTCAGAATTTTTATCGATCTTCCATGGTGGTTACATCCAACCCCGTGGACAACTTTTGAGTTAAAATTAGGCTATTTAAATCTTTTATGCTTAAAATGTTAATTGGTGTAGAGTTTAATTTATCTAATTTTTTATTGTTATTGAGGGTTTTTTTGAAAAATTTAATAATATTTTTCGATAAAACACTTGTTAATGTTGAAAAAACAGGGGTGGGGACTCCAAATGCTTTGGCCAATATTCAACAGAGAATTGCTGCAAGTCCAAAAAAAATCTCTACGTAAGTTATCACTAGTGATTTAAAGTACACATCCTGCTATATGATATTCCATTCTTTACATTTAAGACCGCTTCTGTAACATCTGTACAGGAACTGAAAGAAGTAGACAGGATCCTTGTTAAATTTAAACATGTTTAAATTACTGTCACTGGTTTATCAACAAAATTGCTGAAGGTAAATTAAACCCATTGCCGTACTTTATGAGCGATGAAGCATGGTTTCATTTATCTGGACATATCAATTAACAAAACACCATATATTGGTCCATAGAAAACCCTCACCAGCTGTAGGAGACACCACTGATTGACCCCCCCCCCCCCTTTCATGAGGTTTTACAGAAGAATGATGTGTCAGCAAAGGTTTGTGACCTGCATGTTCCCCGGATTTGTCTGCAAGAGATTTTAATCTGTGGGGCTTCTTGAAGGGAGACAAATCCCTGCACTTTGGATGAACTAAAGGTGAATATTCAAAGCATTATTGAGGCCATTGACTACTGTTTTGTATCAAATGTATCAACATGATTAGTCAAACACAAAAATATATAGCTGCACAGGGAGCTGACTTCCAACATCTTCTTAACAGTAACATGTCAGTTTCCACGAATAAAAATAAGTATGAAAGGAGTTTGTGCATTTTCATTTCCTTGCCCCATGAGTGGTTATGTGCTGCAGGCCTGTTTTTAAGTTGTTCACCCTATACTATTAATAATAACATTGACAAATTAATGATGCAATCATCCTAGCTGCTAAAGCAACAATTTCACAGCGATCTTCATAGTTCCCATTGTATCCCAAACTAAAGTGAATTGTGAATGCTTTTTATCTGGAAAGCCTGGAATATTTTTCGACATTATTCTGCACAATCCAATCTTGTTGCTTTTAAAAGAGTACGAACATTTTCTTAACTTATGCGATGAACTATCCAGAAATAGTTCTGCATCATTATACACATTATATCACAAGTAAAATTTCTTCAAAGATTCTCCAGAATAGGATTCGAAAGCTACATGGACTCTTCTCAACCCTTGAAAATATGTTAAAGAAATTGCGGAGAAATAGGCAGCATCTCTGATCAAGGTGAAGCACTTGGACAAGCATTTGCTCACAACTGTAGCTCTGTTACGTTATCATATGATTTCCAAGTCATTAAACAACAAGCCAGATATTCCACTAAAAATTTTCTCCTAACAACTGAGAGCCATATAATCTTTTCTTTTCTTTAGAGGAATTACTGTTTGTCTTGGATAATAGCAAAATCTCAGCCTCTGATCCTGACGGAATACATTATGAAAGTGCTGCGTCACTTATGTACTTCATTAGAAGACATTCTTTCTACTTTTAAGAAAATTCTGTAGGAGCATCTATTTCCAGGTTGCTGGCATCGAGCCATTATTATACCTTTTGCCCAATCCGACAAAGACTGCAGCCCGGAGGCAAAATGTTTTTTATCTTTCTGCAACGATTGATGCTAAGACGAAAAACTTTCTGTGGATGCGGGCGTTTTTTTCGTTTATGTCTCACAAAAAACGTTCATTCTATACCAGGGGTGGGCAGACTTGTAAGATATGGGCTACCTCAAGTATACTCTTAGTGGCGCGGTCACCTTAAGACTAAAAAAAAACCGGAATCTCCAAATCCTCAACCAAAAAAAAAAAAAAGGAATCTCCATGACCTCGATCGACATCTTGCCCACCCCTGTTCTATACGATATCTTTCTGCAACCCTCATTTCCGTTCTGCGACAATGTCGCGTCATCGCTTGATATTCTGCTTCTGGGGATTGCAGTTTTCTTAATAAGTATTGCCTCTGCAAGATGTTTCAACCTATGGTGAATACCACATGTGTGGTATCTTGTAAGCAACAACCATTCACCTTTACGCAGTGTGGCTTTCGCCAGCATCAATCCATAGTTGACCACCTTGTATTGCTACAGCACACAATTCACGTTACTTTTGTTAATCAAGCATTTAATTTCTATCTTCTTTGATATGGAGAAAATCTATGATCGCACATGGAAATTTGACATTTTGAATAATCTTTATGCAGCGTGGCCACTATTGCCATTAAATTTCACTATCCGACCAATCAACAGTCCTATTAAGCATTCCATGTCCCATACTTAAAAACCAATCCATGCACCTTTTATATTTTAAAAAGTGTTTTTGTTCTTATTCCAGGGGTTCAGATGTGGTTCCGTAACATTTTTATGGTATTGGGTTGTTAATCTCACTGCCAACCTCCACTTTGGAGGAGCAGGTATTTGTAATTACATTCCCAGAGGCAGGGCTGTTAACTGGGTGGATTGGTTAAACTTGTCGATTCGCTATTCCCATATTCCTGAATATGAGCACTGGAAAGGGTTATGTAATTGATATGGTTCACATGAATGTGAAAATACACTCATTAACAAAAAAAACGACCCACCTAGAAGGAGTTGTCCGATGGAGACAAAAATTGGTGGAGAGGAAGATTATGTACAGAATAGAAAATGATTAAACTTTCAGACAAATTGAATGATTTATTTCAGAGTTACAGAGTTACAAAGTAACGAGCTCAATAAGGTGTTGACCCACCTCTACCCTGAATGCAGGCTGCCACGCGACGTGTCATAGAGTGATAAAGCTCCCTGATGGTCTCCTGCGGTATTTCTTGCCAAATTTGCTCCAATTGTCGGGCTAGGTCATCCACATTCCCTGGTGGATGCAGTCGCCTTCCCATCATATCCCAGACATGCTCGATTGGAGAGAGATCTGGGGATATGGCTGGCCAAGGAAGTGTTTCACAAGCTGCAAGACAGGTCATAGCAACACGTGCCCTATGTGGTCTGGCATTATCTTGCTGAAAAATAAGGCCAGGGTACTGCAAAAGGAAGGGTAGCAAAACAGGTCTCAGAATGTCATCGACGTACCACTGTGCTGTAAGTGTGCCACTAATGACGACCAAAGGGGTCCGGCTATCAAGGGAAATGGCACCCCAGACCATAACTCCTGGTTGAGGGCCTGTGTGGCATGCAATAATGAAAGCAGGATCGGCACGCTACCCTGGGGTATCCAGACACGTCTGCGACGATCGTCAGGACACAGTTGGAAGCGGGATTCGTCACTAAACACTATATGTCCCCAGTCAGCATCATTCCAACCGGATCGAGCCAAGCACCACTGTAATCTGGCCCGACAGTGTGCAGACGTGAGTGGCAGGTGGCGTAGCGGTCGGTACGAGCGTAGATGTCGCTCTCTCAGCCGTCTTGAGAATGGTCATGGTGGTCACTCGTGTGCGGGTCGCACGTCTGATGGTTGATAACGATGATTCAGGCGCTGTGACAGCTGATCTGACAATCACTCTAATCTCCCGCTCTGCTGTGGCCCGAGGGTGACCGCTACCTTCATGACGCTGAAATCAGCCATTGTCCACCCATTCCTGCCAGCATCTTCTAATCGCCGCATCACTTCGACCCATATGACGAGCGATTCTCCGATTTGCCCAACCTGCCTCTTTCAATCCAATGATACGACCTCTTTCAAACTCTGACAGTTGCACGTAATGAGCTCGAATCCTGCGGCGAGGCATTTTTTCAGTCGTTGAAAGGTATCCTAACTCGCAATGCAACAGAAATTTTGACCATGAGATTGAGAATCGCTTCTTATATACGCCTGCTGAGTGCGCAGTTCCGATGCGCTGTAGCTCTCGCTATTCATTCATTGGACACCAAAGTTTAATCATTTGCATGGGCGGTCTCAATGTCTTTGCATACGAAATTTCATTACAATCGGACAACTCCTTCTAGGTACGTCGGTTTTTTTTTTGATAATTAGTGTATATAGGGAATTATTTTAACAATTAATCTAAAAATCTCCCTGATTGCTAAGGATTATTTTAATTTAATAACTTTTCTTCCATGAAGTGATCTCCATGCTATTTGATCAGATACAAACATATATTTAGCTTGTACAACAATCTTTAATCAAGCAAGATAGTTCTCTAGTTTTAAAAAAAAATCTATTAATAGTATTTCAGTAAGGTTACAAATAAATATAATTTTATTCGTAATACATTGGAAAAACAAAATGGGTTCTGATAATTAGTTAAATAGTTATGATCTTTGAAAGGAAAAATATAATAATAATAAAGCCCATTGCTCCATCAGGAGCATAGGTTGTTCACTAGGCCTTTCCATTTTCTTCTATCACTAGCCACAGATCATAGCTCATTCCGACTTCAGAGAGAGTGGTTCTCCATCAGCTTTCCTCTCTTTCTTATGGATTCCACATCCAGCCCTGCTTTACAAGGCTCGTTTTCATTTTTTTCTAAGCATATGGCTGATCCATCTGAACTTGCAGCATCCTTATTTCTAAGTTGAAAGGGAAAAAACTGCATTGATGTATTTGTCTATTGGTGACATCTTCTACAAACTTTGAATGTCTGTATTTCTTGAAATATTATCCAACTTTATGCAAATTTTGCAATCTTCATGAACAGCATACATCTCATCGATGAGACACAATTAAAGTTAAACTGTAGTGTAGGTTACTTTTGAAAATTTTCTGTAGGATTTGATAAGCATTGAGTAAGTTGTTGATTTATCCCGTTTTCCTACTGTGTCAAATGTCATTGTTGATTGGTTAAATCAAATTGGCATCATCAAAGACAAGCATATACAAGTGAAGAGGATCGGATATAACTCGATTGTCTACATTTGAATGCTAATCTTGTAGATTGCTCCAGGTATGTAAAGAATGCTGATTTGTCTAAAAGTTAGAGAAATCATTACTTCCCAATTTGGAAAATGATGAATTATGTTAGTCTTTCATTATGCAGTCTATAACGACACATAGGAAATGGCACATAATTTATGTAGTATTTTATTTTTAGTATTTTTTTATCTGTTGTTGCTAACTGATAATTGGACATCTTTGTTTCCTAAAGAGGACTTCACTCGGTGATTTTTTACAGGTAAGTAAAAAAAAGTATTATTAAACAAACTGAAAGGATTTAATATTTCTCATTCATAGAAAAAATGGCATACCTAAAAATGAAGAAAACAGTTTTACCAAAGAAAACTGTAAATAAATCGGAGGAAATTATTTCCCAGTTTTTTGAATGGACAACAAAGGAAATGAAATTTTGGAAGGAGGAGCAGGAAAAAGAACCCCAAGAGAATGCTTTTAAAATGTAAGTAGGAATTTTTGTAGAAATTTAGAATAAGTAGCATAGACACCCAGAGACTGAGGTAGCAAAATATAGAGACAATGAACAAAGGCTGTAAAAATAATAAATTGTAAAATTTGTACTGAAAAAATTATACAAATTATCTTAAGTAAATTGAAGTAATAAAATTCATAATAAAATCTACCATTTTTTTTTTATATCTGTTAGACACCTGCAAGAAAGAGATCATATAAATTTTATTGAAATTGTAAATTCCAGGTTGGGGCAAATGTCCCCTCTTGTCTGGACATGCGGGTACCAACAATAAATAGAAAGAAAAAAAGGGTTGAAGGCAATTTTTTATGCACTTAAATCTCAAGCCCTTACCTTCTTTAAAATACTGTAAAAAAAAGTCTAATGATTTACGAAAATTAAAAACAGCAATAAATACACTCTTTGACAAAAAAATCGACACATCTCAAAAAAATAATCCGATAGTAATGAAACTTTACATTTAACAACCTTCCGTTTTCATCAATCTTTTAAAATTCTTCAACAATATTTTGCGGAAACTATCGTTCCCTTTTTGTAAATTTTTGCGAAATTTTTTTTTTTTTTTGCAAAAAACTTGACAAAAGCGGAACGATAGTTTCCATGAAATATCGTTAAAGAATTTTAAAAGATTGATGAAAATGGAAGGAATATATTTTTGTTTTAATATATAACGAAGAACTTTATTGTAATAATGCAGAAATCTTTCGACCGAATATGCAAATGATCAAAAATTCTCACCCAATGAATGAATAGCCAGAGCTACAGCGCATTGGAACTGAGCATCGTGATGATTATATATATATATGTATATATATATAAAGAGCGAATCTCGTTTTAGGAACAAAACTTACAGTGGACTTAGATTGTGTTTTCCTAAATTGACTATAACAGTGCTTTGCCACCAAATTCGTGGTTACTACGACCATATGATGGAGTTTGAAAGAGGACATTCCATCGGACTACATGAGGCTGGATAAACAAATCGGCGAATCGCTCGGCATTTGGGTCCTGAACGGGATGGGCCCTGAACGGCAGTTTTCAGTGACAAGAGGGCAGCTGATAGAACAGAAGATGATAGAGCCATTGTCAGAGCAGCTGTTACAACACCCCGATTCGTCACTATCAACCATCCAACGTGTGACCAATACTGAAATGATCACCCAGACCATTAGTAGAAGACTATGGCAGCAGGATTTATGCTCACGTTGCCCATAACGCTGTCTACCACTGACCAGTATGCACCGTTGATAATGATTGCAGCAGTACCAGGCACGATCAACGTGGAATTGGGGACGAATGGTTGTCAGTGATGAGTCCCATTTTGAACTGAGCCCCGACGTGTCTGGAGACAGCCTGATAATCGTCAGGATCCTGCTTTTATTGTCGTGTATCACCCGGCCCAACAACAGGGAGTTAGGTTCTGAGGTGCCATTTCGTTTGATAGCCGGACCCGTTTGGTAGTCCTCTGTGGCACCCTGTGAGGACAGAGTACGTTGTGTTGCCGTTCCTTTCGCTGCACCCCCAGGCTTACTTTTCAGCAAGATAACGCCTGGCCACCAAGGGCACGCCTCTCCATTGATTTTCGTGGTGATAACACGGTTTCTTGGCCAGCCAGATCTCCCTCCTATTGAGCACATTTGGGATGTGATGGGGAGTCGCCTGTGACCATTCCAGAATGTCGATGAATTAGCTCTCCAATTGGAGGCTGTTTGGCAAAAAATCCCGCAAAACACCATCCGCCAACTGTATCAATTAATGTCGCATCGGGTAACAGCTTGTAGCCAGGCCAGAGGTGGACCAACGCCATATTGACCTGCTCACTTTATGTAGGTCTTTCTGTTCAATAAGTCATCCAATTTTTCTGAAATTCTGATCATTTCGTTTTCTGTACGTATACATTAAACCTATAAAAGTTTCCAACTCGCCAGAAGGATGTTCTTCTGATATGTCTGTGGATCGGGCATACGAGACTTACTCATAGCTATTTACTGCTGAACCGTCCACCTCCCCTGTGTTCTACGTGCAACTTTGTTTTAACCATTCATCATATTTTAATTGACTGTCCTGCTTTTACTCAACATCGTCATCAGTGCTTTTATCCTCTTTTTAAATTTCACGTTCCTTTTCATATTTCCTTGCATTTCATCAATGTGGCCTTCACACTTTCTTGTAATTCTCATGTTTTTAATTTTCTTCTATACTCTGTAGATGATTTAATATCATCTTCCTTTGGGCACTTCCTGTTCTGTTCTTGATGTTTGTCCTTTTTATCTAGACAGTTAGTTTTCATTTCCTTTTCTTCTCTTTATTCTAATTTTTACCTTTCTTGGCGCAGCTTAGCCACAGTTGCTTTTGCGCCATTAAAATCCGGCCAACCAACCAACCGTACAAAATTTTGTCTCAATTGAATAATTCCTTCTTGGTGTGTTGATTTTTTTTTGTCAAAGAGTATACAATTGCCAATAAAAGAGTGAGTACTGAAGTATAGAGATGTACGAAATTCTTCAACTTTGTAGTTGGAAGTATCTACAAATAAACTAATCTAATGTAATTTTTGCTAAAAGGATAGAGCAATTAAGTAGCTTGATCTTTTGTGGTCTATAAAAAAGGGAACAATGAATATTAAAATTTGTATGGTCCTTATTTATATATATTTCACACATTATCAACGATTACGATGAATATTAAAAGTCTACTTTAGAAACAGAATAACTGACTTTTGTTATTGTAATATCAGGAAGTTACTTCTGAGATTAATCATTAAGAACATTAGATTTGTCGTTCTTCACATTCAAATTTATCCCAACTTTCAAACCAAGGAATGGTAAATTTATACAATATATCATCACTAATCCAGCACTAATTTCGTCTAGCGTAATTTCAAATTTCTGGTGTCACTGCACCAATCTGCTGCTATTGTTTGGTGATGCTACTTGCTGCATAACCATTGTTAATTATTGGCATGACTGTTGACATAAAGACATGTAAATGTGCTTAATTGCAAATTTCAGCTCTTCACTTTGCAATTGGCTTCACTTTCTTGTATAAGTCAACAGAATTACCTGTAGCATTTATTTTACCTGTGCTTCATTAAAATTCACTTGATTTTCATTTTATGGTTCTTTTTAACTAACTTGTAATGATTTATGTGATATTTTAAAGGTAGGATAAAGCAGTTAGCTGTTGGGTTAAGTGTATCCTAACCTAACTATTTTGTGATCTTGCAAAATCACTAATCCGGCACCCTACCGGTTCCAATGATGCTGGGTTGGTGACTGTGTACTGTACGTATTAGGAAAAATGTTGATTAGTTTAACAATGGGACTTGAGGCTATATTCAACAAAGCCTGCATATTAACCATATACACTGTCTAGCCACTTTATTAGGTACACCTACCTAGTAGCGTGTTGGGCCTCCTTTAGCCCTCAAAACAGCCTGAATTTGTCGATACATGGATTCTACAAAATGCTGAAAACATTGAGGTATTGTGTACCATGCAGACATGAGTGGGTCACGCAGTTCCTGAAGATTTGATGGAGATGTAGGCCTGGGGCGAACATCTCATTCCAGCTCACCCCACAAATTTTCAATCGGGCCAAGATCCGGGGACTGAGCGGGCCACTGCAGCAAGGAAAAGTCATCATCATGTTTCTCAAACCATCCCATAGTGATGTGGACTTTGTGCACTGGTGCCTGAATTCATCGATATATGGATTCCATAAAATGCTGAAAACGTTGAGGTATTGTGTACCATGCAAACACAGTGACGGATCTAGCCCGGACCCATGGGGGGGGGGGGGCAAATGTTAAAGGTCCTTGCCTTGTGGCTTGTGGGTGGGGACTACTGATCCAAACAAAGCGTTCTGTCTCGTTCCCGTGCTTAATTTTTAGTGTTTCGTTTCTCTTCTCCTTTTTTTCTCTCAATTCTTCTCTCTTCCTTCCTTTTCTTACTGCATTTTTAAAAAGGCGGCTGATCCAACGGGGGGGGGGGGGGGCAACGGCCTGTTGCCCCCCCCCCCTGGATCCGCCAGTGTGCAGACATGAGTGTGTCATGCAGTTCCTGAAGATTTGATGGAGGTGTAAGCCTGAAGTGAACAGCCCGTTCCAGCTCATCCCACAAATTTTCAATCGGGCTGAGATCCGGGGACTGAGCGGGCCACTGCAGCAAGGAAAACTTCATATTCCTCAAACGTCATGTTCCTCAAACCATCCCATAGCGATGCGGGCTTTGTGCACCCGCGCATTATCCAGCTGAAAGTAGCCATCTGCATGACGATAAACTGTTAACCTGTACGGTTGCACTTGGTCAGCTATGATGTTCAGGTAAGCTCTAGCATCTTGACGTTCCTCCAGAGGTATCAGTCGACCTAACATGTGCCAGGAAAACATCCCCCACACCATGATACTGCCCCCACCGGCTTGAAGAGTTGTTGTGAGACACGAGGGGTCCAGACATTCATGTTGTTTGCCCCAAATTCTGTGTCTGCCATCAACATGATGCAGCAGGAACTTTGACTCATCAGACCAAGCAACCTTTTCCATATGTCGATGGTCCAGTGTCGGTGTTGCTTTGCCCACAGAAGGCAAGCGCTCCTGTTTTTTGCTCGTTACAAGGGTACCCGACGAGGCCGTCTGCTGTTGTAGCTCATCTGTGACAGGGTACGTCTAGTGGTGCGTTGCGAGATGGTTTGGTGCATACCACGGTTGACGTCGAACGTCACTTGGGCAACTGTGACCCGTCTTCTGGCTTGCACAATTCTAGAGATCCTCCTCCAGCCTTTGTCATCAACGAGTGATTTTCGTCCAAAGAAGTGCCGCTGACTCTACGTTTCTGTTCGTTGCACCATTCCCTGTATACCCTTGATATTGTTGTATGCGAAAAGTTCAGGAGCACTGCCAACGCAGATACACTTTAACCAGCATGTCTAGCCCCGCCGATCATGCCATGTTCAAACTCCATTAGATCACTACAGTTTCCCATTATCGCTGTGGTTTCCCATTAACCCAATTGATGATGGTAGGTCTGTACTGCTGTATTTATAGCCACAACTGTCCATGTGACTTGCAAATGAATGGAATGTACCATCAGTGGCGGCTCGCGTATAGGCACTGTGGAACTGCAGCACCCCCTATTTCCACTTGATATTATCGATAGCATTTAATATAATGAGTCCTTTTTTCTTTAATTCTTTCTTTATACTTGTACAATATATAATCCTTAAGCTTAATGTCAGTAGCTATCCCCCAGTTTCTGAAAAAGATACAAAAATCTTTGTATGGAACTGTGCGCTTCACAGTTCCAGCTTTGTGGTGTTTGACTGGTGTGCGCATGTGCACATAGGAAGCTGCACGTGAGGCTGCGAGGGAGAGAGATCACTGTTGTTCCGCAGTGCCTGGTATGCTGGTGGAAGGTATTTTTTTTTTTTCATAAAGACTAAATGCGCTTGCAGTGCTTTCAATGGAGAAAAATTTCCTAAATTGTCATCCAGAGATCAAAGAGGAAAATTATTGATCTTTTCGCGCAAATTAAAACAAGAAGAATGGATTTCATTTTTAAATGAATAGATCAAGCTTGAACTGTAACAATTTATGTTAAAGTAAGTAAAAAATGTTTGATTTTGTTCTTTTAGGATTTTTATCAAGTTTCTGAATAAATTTTCCTTTTATACCTGTTTGTTTCTTTTTACACAATTACATATTAATATACACACATACAAAAAAATATAAATATTAAAATATTAACTTCTTTTGTAATTTAGATCTTTTCATCAGCTTCATTAAACATGATAGAGATTGTTGCATTGAATCCAGAAAAGAAAACTAATTAAGTAACTTTGTTTTGAATATAGTAGTATAATTAAGCTTAATATTTACAAACTCTGAACATAGAAACTAGTATTAGAAAAATTAAAGATTAATGAAGATTGATTGCAAAAGCCATTAGTTTGAAATATACGAAGATGAGTCGAGCTTAAGTTAGAAATTGCATATAAAAGGACACCAGCAATAAGCAGTCTAAATGTTTGACACCATTGTGTAGCGCACTCTCTGGTGAGTGCTTTTGAACCTGACCTATGCTTCCAGTGACGTAAATAATGAGAACCTTGAAGCTTCGAAAATGGCAGGTCGGCTGGAAATTTACTCCAAGGAAGAAGTGCTGTCAGTCATCGGTTTTTTACATGCGAAAGGTGAGAATCCAACAGAAATTCATTGACAGATATCCAAGGTGTATGGTGAAGGCTACATGTGTAAGGCTCAGATTTACAACTGGGTTGAAAAATTCCAAGAAAGGCATCGCTTCCGTACACGATGCAGACCGGCCTGCAAGAGGAAAGACAGCTGTAACGCCGAAAAACATTGAAGCAGTGGACAATCTGATTCGGCACAATCGCCATATCACAATTGCCGAAATAGTGTCAGAAGTGTCCATCAGTCATGGTTCTGTGTCTACAATCATTCATGAGGATCTGGGATTCCGTAACGTTTGTGCCAGATGGGTTCCAAGAGGTTTGATACCAGAAATGAAAGAAGCTCATGTGGAGGCATGTCAGACAAATTTGGATCATTTTGAGTAAGAAGGTCAGGCATTTCTTGATTGAATTGTTCTGCTTGACGAATCATGGGTTCATCGTTTCATGGCTGAGTCAAAAATGGCAAGCAAAGAGTGGCGTCATTCATCATCACTGCCACTCAGGAAATTTCGAGCTTAACCTTCGGTTGAAAAGTGATGCTGACTGTGTTTTTCAGCAATAAAGGAGTTATTGTCGAATACTACATGCTAAGGGGCACTACAGTCACTAGTGCAATTTACTGTGACTTGCTGGAACTTATGTGAAACCTGCTACTCGATCCAAACGGCATGGACTGCTGTCTCAAGGAGTCCTTTTACTGCATGACAATGCCCACCCACACACTTCAAAGAAGACCAAGGCTTGTCTAGATAAACTGAAGTTTGAAGTACTGCCACATCCTACTTAATTGCCAGATTTAGCATATGTGATTTCTACCTTTTTGGACTGCTAAAAAAACATCTGGGTAGTCATCGATTCAAGACAAATGACAAGGTGCAGAAAGAGGTGCACGAGTGGTTGCAAGGACAGGACAAAACCTTTCATTCTGCTGGAATCCAGGCACTTCCAGGCAGGTGGCTCAAGTGCACTGAGAAATAACATTATCCATTTTGTTAAGATTCATTCCAGTTTCTAATAAATACCTTTTTCTAACTTTAGCTTGCCTCACCTTTTTATAAGTCATTTAACAGAATGTAAAATATATATCCTCTAATCTAAAAATCTACAATTCTCAGCAGGCTTTAAATTTCATTTCATGAAGCCTTAAATATTTCAACTTGTAAAACTCCACTGAAAACTTTTCATAAGATATTTTCAGTGTAGAGATTGAATAATGTTGATGGTAGTATGCTTCCTATCCTACTAATATGATAAATCTTCAGATGTCCAATCAACATTATTTGCAGCCTTTTTGTTTTCCATATAACTTGGTCAGAATTTATATTATTATTTGTTTTGCAATCAATTCCTATTCTAGAATGCATTTTTTCACCTTGCAGCATTTTGAAAGCTTTTGTCTGATTTGCGAAGCAAATATAAGTTTTTCTGCTCTTTATATCTATTTACTTTCTCCATATGATAGAAATGGGGAAGTATAATATTGCATGCAGGCAAAAGGCAGCTTCAGAATATTTTTTTCTAAAATATCTAGTCATTTAATATCAAGTAGAACATTAAAGTACCTCACTGCAGTCCGGTGTGGCTGTTGGGGTCATGGGAGGTAAGGCTCCCATCATTCTGTGATCAATGGAGCTAAGTTCAGATCAGGTGGTCAGCAGGATTCATGCCCTCCTTTAACTACCAAAAAAGAAACCCTATGACTCATTCAACAGAGGGCTGGATGGAGCCTAGGACTCGTCTGGAGAAGAATTTAGTGTGGAAAAATTTTGATCTCCGCTGGGATTGAACTTGGCTCCTCCAGGCTACAGTCAAGCATTTACCACTGCCTACTGTGCCCACAAAGCTACAATAAATATCCATGTCCTGATTTTCTGGAAATTCACGTTGCTCCTTAGAAGAAATTTAGACTTTTTAAATAAAAATAATAAATATTTCCTCCAGTGTCCACCAGCTCTCTGAAAAATGGCTTTGGATTTATTTCCTAGGGAATGAAGGCTGTTGGATCAACTCAGTCCTGTTAATCAGGAAGTGTTGGGAGTCTTACTTCTGGTGAACCCAAATGCCACATGGACCTACAGTGGGATATTTTAACTTTAATGATGAGTTTGTTACCAAAAATAGATGTAATATCTCGCATTGATTTTGAAAGAAGCAACTTTCTTTTCGAACTTCCTTTTAGCTGAATTTACTCGTTCATGTTTCAGGGATTCATATTTAAAAAACAATTGTTGCTGTATTGTATTTACAAAGAAAATTTATTCCTGTGGCCAATAACTATTTTCCATGGAGAAGTTTGACCACACCATTTTCCTTGTGCATACTTAATCTAATAAAAAGGATACATAAATCATTTTTGTCACTGCCCATCAAAAGTTATGAAACTTTTTGATTTATGAACTGTAGGCAAGAAAGTATTGTAATGGGAAACCAGCCACACATTGCTAATTTTTTTAAATACCATTACATATTTCCTGACACTGTTCAGAGTTGCTGCACAAATCATGATAAATTCAATGCTATATGAGAAATAAATGATACAACAGGTACAAGTTATTTGTTAATCTCACCAAAATAGTTTTAGTACATTTCACCTTGGGTTTTTATTAGACGTGGGATTAAAGGTACCACTTCATAACTCCTGAAAGGTCAAGTCGATAAGTTTCCCACTCAGTATTTTTGGGGTTTCTGGTTGAAAAATTTGTGATGAAATCTTAAAAGCATATGTATCTGATCTAAAAGAGAGTTTCACTAGATATGTGTTATTTTCTCACTAAATTTCCAATTACTTTGGTCTCTGGTATAATATCAATGATCGCTTGTCATAAAATATTATGAAAGTTAGATTCATTGCCTTGTTTATACATCAAGCTTTATATTTACCAGATATTCCGTAGTACCTCGCCAATGAGTAACACTTTTATTGTTGTCGTTAGTGCCCCAAATAATATGATGGGAATTGCCAAGTTTGAGCTCTTTTTCAGATAAGCCGCAATATCGGATAAGATTTCTTATTTCAGCTCCTCGTAGAGTAAATATGTTGAGATCAGAATCGCTCTGATAATTCCCTAATCTGAATAGAAACCTTCACCATCGTGAGATCTCTTAGAACAGAATCTAAAAATAGGTAACTCCTTTAACCATTTCTGAATGTAGACCAGAGCCCTATCTGGAGCCTCAAGACAGGTACTCCAACTGTGAGTTCCTCTTCAAGGATGGATTTTAACACATGATTCTAGTCTGAGCTCTCTTCAACCACTGTGGTTTGGGAAACCCTACCGATGACAAAGCATCATCTGCACAGCTTGCAAGTTTCTAGGTATACCAAAATCATGCAGCCACAGAGGGGAAAGGAACAGATTAAAACTTTTAGATATCGTTTAAAGTGATTTAGTGGGGCATTCATAATCTAGCAACCATTTGCGAATAGCGCTAGTTGTGTATAGACCTTTTGTCGTTGCAATTAGCTTGGGGTGATTTCTGACAGTTGTATCCACATCCACAACAGGTTTTCAGTAGATAAAGTGAGAAACAATTGCCAACAACAGTTGCCAACTTTTGATGTCTGTTGCTCAGGAAATAGTGAAGCAGGTGCATTGAATAAATGAGAGACACTGAAGAATAACACTGTATCTTTGTTGGGCTCACAATTTTTGTTTGTTTGTTAAGGACTGTTTTGCTAAACAAGAAGAAGAAGCATTGGCAGGATTTTTACATAAAAATAATAAGGGAAAGCCAAAAAGGGAATGGAAAACTCCTAGAAATAGCTAGAGACGAAATGCAACCATTTCATCCTGAGAGGAGTAAGGCAATTAAAGGAATAAATGATATAAATAAAAGCTGGATACTATTGAGAACGAAGATGAATATAACGAAAACATGTCCATAAATGGTAGGAAGAGAGAAGATTCCATCTCCTACCTTCATTGTAATGTCTGTCCATACATCCTTATCTTTTGCTCTGTTTCAACAGCAACTGTTATGGCCATGGGTCTGCAGAGGCAAAGCCACGTGCTCGAAATGTGGAAATATTTCTTATGGCATACAAGTTCCGTACAAAGTGTATTAATTGCTTGAGTGACTATCCATTCTATTCCTGTTCTTAGTCCTCATTGGAAGGAAGAAAGAGATACAGCCCATCTGTTTAAAATACTCTCTCTCTCTTTTCCTGAAGCTTAAAAAAAGAATTACAGTGTTGTCAATAACAAAAACCTTTTTATCAGTTCTTAAATAATAATAATAAAAAAAAGATATCTTCCATCTCCTGCCAGACTTACATTACATGTGCTTGTTTTTCAATATCACATAGAATTTGATTAAGTAAGAATATTATATTTAAAATATTCCAACATTTCGGCAATTATAGTTCTAATTGTTATTTTCAAATTAAAAATAAATAGACGGATCGGAAATAAATAAAAAATCTTGAGATTCAAAAAAAAAAAAGGTTGAATTCATTCATTATTGATTAGGGGAAGGGGAAGGGCACATAAGTCAAAAAACAATATAAAGTGAGTAGTAGTCACCTTGGCCTAATGGATAAGACGTCTGACTTCGGTTCAGAAGGTTGCAGGTTCGATTCCTGTCGCGGACGTTTCATTATAAAAATTATTTCTATTTTCCATTCGCTCAGGAAATTGCGCCAGACAGATAGACAGACAGAGAAATAAAAGATTTTAGTAATATAGATTCTGATTTTTGAATTAAATTTCTGGAAAATGAAAAGGAAAGTAAGAAAGTTTTGCAAATTTAAATAAGGGAACTTGATTTATTTTACTTTTTTCTTCGTGTTGAATTAACTTCAAATAGAACATACAGAAATTTGAAATTAGTTAACAAAAAAAAAAAAAAAAAAAAA
>JAFIDM010009631.1:328320433-328332462 GCA_023159025.1 Thereuonema tuberculata | reverse complement strand
TGTCCCCTGCAGAATCAAACTCTGGCTCCTTAGATCATCAGTCCGATAAATTACTCATTACGCCACAGAAACACTTCTTGAAATTGAACAACCAGAAGTTAATAATTTAATACTCGAAAATCAATTAAAACATATCTTGAAAATGTTTGAGTGTTGACGCCTCAACCTATATGTGTATTTCTGAAGTATGTTTACTTTCATCTCACACTATTGGTCTCAACAAGGGGCAAGAGCCTGGGTGTTGGCGGAAAAAAACAAAAAAACTTTCATCTCAAAAAAGGGCATTGTCTTTCCCTAAGTACAGGCCATACCCTCTTTTTGTAAGAAAAATGTAAAGAAATTCATAAATTAAAATCACTTAAAATCATCTCAATTGGTGAAATTGTAAACAATATTTGCTTTGTAAATCTTAACAGTACTATAGATCAAAATTCAATATAAAAGAAAAAATTTAGAAATTCTCAAATTTAAATACGGTGTGCATAGAGCATGGCATTTGAAATTCCATCTAAAAGCCCAGGATGAACTCTGTCTCTTTGCTAATCAAATATGTTCTTCATATTTGTCTTTGATGATAACTTGAGAATTCAGAATAAAAATCTTATAAAAAGTGAATATATGCTTATGATATGGACTTTCTTCAAGTGAGTAGCAATCAGTGATGGAATTTCTTTACCTAAAAGTCACCAGTACATAGGTAGATAATTCCCATATGAAGCCCTGACATTTCATTGACCATTTCAAGGACTGTTGAGATTGGATGGTCAGCTCAATACTCGACCACCTTTACTTCCAGGAAAGAAACCTGTTCCCATTTTTTCACCGACTGATTGGTATCTAGAGTCATAAGAGCTGTTCTACTGAACTGAAGGGAGAGTTGACTCTCATTTCCTCAGATGAAGAAAAGCTTAAAATATTTGAGAGAAGAATCCTTTGGGCCTGCTTAGCAGAGTTGAGGATAATATCTACTGAATTGTGAAAGAGCCAGGTATTATAGAGATGGTTAAAATTAGAAGAATAAAAGGGCACCTGGCGTAAGAATAGATTACAATTACCCAAGTGAGAATGCAGGATGAGGGTTTGAAAGATTGGAGAACTTGGAAAAAGAATGCTGTGGATAGACTGTCTGGGGAGAAGCCATAAAGGATTGTAGATGCCTTTCAAGAAGGTGAATAAACTGTAGAGTCTGTGTGGAGGAGATGTCACCCTACCTCCTACAATCACCAACAGATCCCCTAAAAAATAAAAAAAATTAATTTGCAGTTATCCTTGAAGAATGTTTTTTGATGATAATAATAAGTAGTAGATAAAATACTGCAGACATTACTTTCTTTTACTAGAAAGGAGTTTTAAACGATTCTTCAGCTATAGAGACAGAATTATAAGTTGAAAGCGTTTGGAAAGCAGTAATGTTAACATTTATTATCATGTTCATTGTGTTCCAAACATTTCAAAACAGAATTCTGTCTCTGCATCTGATTAAGTAAGGGCATTTTTAAAACTTTTACAAAGATTTGTTTTCTAATAAAAGAAAAGAAGAGAATGTTTTGAGTGGTTTATTATTATTATTATTATTATTATTATTATTATTATGAAACTAGTTTTAAATCAATAAAATTATCTTTTATTTTTATTCTGGATAGCTAAAAATTTCAAATCAGATTTCACTGGACAAAAACTCAAGTGTATCTCATGACATATAGTGAAATATATATTTTCTGTATAGTTTTGTTCAGTGACGCTGTCAAAGATATATCAGTTAGTTAGGTTTCATTAGTTTTGCTATTTATTCTGAAAAGACATTCTTGGTATTAGAATTCGAAATTAATATTTTAATAAGTTTAGATTAATATTTTTAACTTTTTAAAGTAATATTTTGATTTAATAATTAATTAGGGTAAAGGCTGAACATTTCCGAAAGTTGTTTAGAGCTAATAGCCGTTTTGAATCTAAGATACTTCTAAATGAGGTAAGTCATTAAGAGATCTGAATAAGTAAAGATCCATATAGATTCAGTAAACTTATATTGCTCCTATTACTCATTAAACACCTTTTCTGCTTAATAAGATTTTTACTGTGAAGGAATGTTAAAGATGAATTCTTTACTAGTCAAGAGAAATACTATAGAGCCTACCTTTTTATTATTTCATTGATTCATTCATTAATTAATTCCTATCTAGAAGCTCAAGCATTTTTGAAGGTTTTGATTGCTTATCACTATTTTTCATTTAATATGGAAGACTTGGAATTTCTTTCATTTAACTGATGCTTCCTATTGAAAACTTTGCGTCTCATTATCAAGAAAAGTGCATATCTATTAGTTATTGCTGGTAAATTTCAGTTGGTGATGCTCCAGCAATATCCTTACTATTATCTCAGCTAACAGCTTAATAGGCAGTAGAAATACGTGTTACCTTAAGAACTGAAGAGTTCAAATAATTTATAGGTTTACCAAATATGCTGGAGATGGAGAAATCCAGAATTATAAAAATATTCCAATTAGACCAATAGTTGATTTCCATAATTCTTATTCTTTTTCGTTATCAAAATTCTTAGCTTATCATTTAAAGGTTTTAGAATAAAAGAAAAATAAATATATATACAAATTTTTATATAGATTAAAAATTACTAAATTGAAGGAAAATGATATATTAGCTTCATTATATGTCATTTCATTATATACTAAAGTTAATATCAATAAAGCTTGTGAGATTATAAAAAATCTGAGATAAAAATATTATTGTAGAAAATCTTCCTGCTTGGGAATTTACAGCAACTATCAATTTTTGTCTGACTAATACTATCTTTAGATTTTAAAATAAAATTTATAAGAAAATATTTGATTGTCCTATGGGTTTGCTTATAAGCCCTATTGTAGCAAATCTGTACATGCAGTATATTGAAAATCCTATTATTTTGAAAAACATTGATAATATTTCATTATATGTCAGATATGTTGATGACATTTTTGTTATTACCAATAAAGAATATCTTCATAATCTTCAAGTGCAATTAAAAAAGTTTGATAGTAGATTAAAATTTACCTCAGAAATTGAAAAGAACAAGTCTTTGAATTTTTTGGATTTAAATATTTTAAGATTGGAATAACAATAAATACAATACCAAACATATAAAAAAAACTTACATTTTCTGGAAAATTAATGAATTTTAATTGTAATCATCCTCTGATATACAAAATTGCTGTAATAAAAAATCTCATTAATAAAACTAGTTTTAGATTCTTCAGGAAATTTGCCTCCCCCCCCCTCAAATCAAAATGCTGAAATTCTGCTGATGGCAATTAGATCTTTCAAAAAAAGTTGATAAAAACATTGCTTATAATAGCATTATTACCATTCTGTATTACAGCCTAATATCAGAAAAAACTGCTTCCAAATTAAGAAAATTTAAATTCAAGATCATGTTTAAACCTATTAGCAAAAGTGTTTCTGTATTGTCAAGAACTAAAATAGAAATTGAAAAAAATCAAAATCATCATATGGGTATATGAAATAGTTTGCAATACTTGTAGAAAATCATATATGGGTATGACACAACAATTATTATATAAAAGGATTTTACAGCATAAAAATAAAACCAATAAATCAGCTGCAATACAACACTTACAAAATTTTCCGAATCTTGAAATAAACTGGAATTAGATTAAAATTTTAAATAAAGAGAGTAATACTAAAAAACTACAAATAAAAAAAAAACTTTTTACATTCAAAAATTTAATGATAAGTTATTAAATCGAAAACATGAAATACCTTTGTTAACTAATATTTTTACTGTTAAGTGATTGAGTTATATTTTTATCTGGTTGGTTTATTATTGTATTAATGTATTATTATTGTAATTTATTGTAAAAATTTTGGTGTATGAAGTTGATAGTTAAAATGTTATACTTTTCCTTTATTAATTTTCCAAATTATTATTCTGTTTGAAAATGTAACAAAAATAGTTACAAATAGGTAAGAGTTAAATTTAATAAATATGTTCCCCAGAAACATATCTATTATGTATTTAGACATTATTATTGACATTTTTTTTTTTTTTGCAAACATTGTTTCTTTTGTTAAAGAAAACTCTTCTAAAATCCTCCTAAAAGCTTTCCTTCATTTGATGTTTTCATTGGATAAAATCCCTGTGGCACAAGTTTATCATGTAATACACTCTTTTTATTTTAGTATTCTAATCATTATTTTATTTAAAAAAAGATTATAAACAACTGGGAGTTTTAGTAAATGGTTAACTGATTACTTTTAATATATATGGCAACAGAAAATTCGGATATTAAATATGTCAAATTCTGTGTTTTGTTTTTTTTCTTCATTGCCTAGGCACTTGGAACTTATGCCTTTGGCCTCAATAAGGGGTAGAAACTGTGAACGAAATTATTTAGCTGAAGAATTGTTGCCGTGGAGACACAATGAGAGACAGTTCACATTATATCCAAAAGAAGAAAGGCACATCAATATCGGTGCTGGAATTCAAACCATAATTCACACTTATACATATTGTCTATAAGGCTGTGCCTGAACTGCAAATTAATTTTTATTTGAAATAATATATCATCATTTAAAAGTTTAAATGCCATTGTTTATCAAAAATTCAAATTTTTCAGCTTATTCAGACAAATATGTTTTTCATACAAAGGGCTTTCAGTGAATCTCTCTCTCCTGCATTTTTTTATAGCAAGAATTTAGACTCACTGGGCTATGAATATTAAATAGTTCTTGAGAATTTCTCTTATATTACTCTTCAAAATATTTCCTAAGTTTTGAGAGATAATTTATAATTCCCTAGCTAAATTTTAGGACTGAAAAATTATTTATTAGATAAAACATTAAAATCTAGGACTCAGTTGAGAGGATTGGGCCTAACCAGGGCCGTTTCTACCATTAGGCAAGACTAGGCAGCCGCCTAGGGCGGCAAAATTTTAGGGCGGCCGAAGGATGATTCCATTTTTTTTTTGGTTGTTGAATTGAAGATTCTGTTTTATTTTTTGGTGGGGGCGGCATTTGAAAGGGAAGGGGGCGGCATTTTTCAGTTCTTGCCTAGGGTGGCAGAACACCTAGAAACGGCTCTGGGCCTAACTCTCTTGATAGCAGAATATCTTGCAGAACATAAAGGCAGTTTCCATTGGGGGATGGTTATAGATCATTTTGTAGGGAAAAATATTTTTCCTATTCGTAATATGTATTCATGTATATTATATAGCTGTTTTGATCAAACCAACCACAAAATCAAATATACCAGCTTAAAAAAGGTGTTTTCATGGGCATAGCAGCCTCTGCTCCAATGGCTGACTACGTAATGAAATACGTCGAAAAACAATATCTCAAAATACTGCAAAATAGCATCATCTTATATCACAGATATGCTGATATTTTTGCAGTAGTACACGAAGATACCATATGCAATATCTTGAAAACCATAAGTGGCGTGCACTCCACTATTCAATTTGAAATTTGAAAAACTGCAGATTATCTTTTCTTGATTGTCTAATCATCAGAAACAGTAACAAACTGGAATTTGCAGTATACAGAAAACCTACCCATACAAATAAAATAAGCTATCATTCCAATATCCTCACCCACATCAAGGGTAACATCCTTTTCAATTATTTTAATAGGGCATTTAAAATATCATCTACTAAGTAACTGCTCAATAAAGAAATTCAATACCTTTATCAAACTTTCAATTTCTCTTATTATCCTACCAGTTTCATTCATAAATATTACAACAAAGCTAAACATCAAGAAATCACAACCTCAAAAGAAACTCAATAAACACCTAATTATCCGTAATCTTAATCATAGTCTAAACAACTTCCCAGGAAACACAAAATCCGAATTATAAACAAAGCTAACAATAAACTCGTTTACCGCACATCTAACAACAAAAAAGACATCTTGAATAAAAATAAAGTGGTTTGCAGCATTCCATGCCTCAATTGCAACAAAAAATACATTGGTTATACAACATAATCATTCAAAAGATTGAAACATCACTTAACCAATTACAACAATAAAGACCATTTTAAATCCATTCTTTATCAACATAGATAAAAGACTAACCACACCCCTAACTTTGAACACATTCAGGTAATAGACCAAGCCAAAACTTATGTCAGTCTTGGCATATCACCAATTCTCTCACAATCAATAGTGAACTATCCAGTCATGTCATCAGAGGCTATTTAAACACAGCCCTTCCTAACCATTACACAGTTGAAAATATTGGGTGTGAGAATAAGTTTCCACCTATTTCAGAAATGTGTCATTAGTGGCGCTTCTTTCATGTTTGATGGGACGGCTCTACTTCTGTTTAAAAGGTGGAGGTTGTAGCTCTGAAACGCAGTCTTTTAAAATCGTTCGGAGCATGAAAAACACTGATTTTATTCGTCGAAAATGTCAACATTTATCCCGACAAAGCAGCATTTGCGGGAAGTTCTAGTGCATTACTATCTTTTAAAAGAAAAGTGCTGCTGAAACCCATTGTTGTCTAGTTAATATTTAAGGTGGTCATGCTCCATCAAAAAGAACATGTGAAGAGTGGTCTCGGCGATTTCACAATGGCGATTTCAACGTGAGTGACGAAGAACGTGAAGGGGCACCAAAGAAATTCGAAGACACACAACTGAACGATTTACGCAATGAAGATCCAACCCGAACGCTCAAGGATTTGTCAAATGAGTTAAATGTTGATAGATCTACCGTCGGTAACGTTTGCATGCAATGGGAATGGTCCAGAAAGCAGGAAATTGGGTGCCATATCAATTGAAGGAGAGAGATATCGAATGACATTTGATCACATGGGAGATGCGCCTTCAATGACAGAAAAGAAAGGGTTTTTTGCATCGCATTGTAACTGGTGATGAAAAATAGATCTACTACGACAACCCGCAACGACCGAAAGCATGGGTGATGCCAGGTGAACCAGGTCCCTCAATGTCAAAGCGGAATATCCACAGTTAAAAGGTTATGTTGTGCATCTGGTGGGATCAGAAGGGTTTTGTTTATTATGAACTTCTAAAACTGTCCGAAACCATCACTGGGATCGATATCGACTACAACTAATGCATTGAATCTAGCGTTGAAAAAAAAAAATGTCCGGAATGGGACAATAGACACAACAAGCTGATTCTGCTACACGACAACGCCAGGCTCCACTTTGCAAAACCCGTCCAAAAATACTTGGAAGGAGTGAATTGGGAAATCTTACCCCACCTGCCTTATTCACCGGACATTGCTCCTTCGGATTTCCATTTATTCTGGTCCATGCAGTCAACCCTTTCTGGAGAGCAGTTCACTTCTCATGATAATAATAATAATAAATTATTTGCCTTACAAAAATTTGATAATACATAATAGATATGAGTGTGACGTCCCTGTGCCTTAAGGGTAATCCCGTCTAGAAGGCAGGCAGGGAGTCAATCACAGGCAAGAAAAAATAAAATAAAATAAAATACAAAAAGCATTACTGGTTACATATAATGGAGAAAACAAAACAGAGCATAACACAAAAACATTGAAACAAATAAATATAATGGGGATAAAAGGAACAGTTAATCTGTAATAAAAATGTGAAAAAGAATTACACAATTGTGGAGTTTATATCTGGTGATTTATACAATCTTCGTAAAATAACTAAGATAATGAAATATATAATTAAAAATGTCATATAATTCGTGAACAAAAATTTTCGGATAAGAGGTTAAGCCTAGCCCAAATAGATGTTAAGTAAAGAGAATAGAAACAGAAATAGCGAAATGAGGAAGAGGAGAGGAAAGGTAGACGTTTGCGACTTGACAACGGATAGATTAGGAATTAACTTATGGATTGGAGAGAAGAGAAGGTAAGAATGATAATTGTAAATTTGTGAAAGGTTATGTTAGTGTAGGCAGATGATGTTTTTGTTTTCTTTGGAACTGTTTTAAATTGGGACTTTCACGAATATTGGGGGGAATTTTATTCCACAGAGAAGGAGCAGAGTAGCTAACAGCTCTTTTTTGATAATTTGATGCGATTCTTGGAGTAAATAGAGTTGAGGAGGTTCTTGTATTGTAAAGATGTGACTGGGGCTTAGTAGGTAGTGTGATAGAAGAAGAGATATTTTTATTAAGTAATTTATAGGTGAAGAGAGCTAACTGTAGGTTATAGAGGTCATGGAAGGAGATAACTTTGTATTTGTGCCAAAGAGATTTAGTCGAGTATTGCATTGGCTTTCTGTCCAAAAATCTCAGGAAGTGTTTTTGTGCCTTAAGAATCATGTTTTGATAAAATTTAGAGGCGATGCCCCATATTGCAATACCGTAGCATATGTTGGAGTGGATTAAGGACCAATATAGATTTAGAAGTATTTGTGTCGGTAGAAAGTTTAGTTTTTTAATAATGCCCAAGTTTTTAGAAATTTTATAAGAAATTTGTTGCGTATGTAGATTCCATGAAAGATCCTGTGTGAGAAAGAGACCCAAATATTTGAAGGAATGCACTTCCTGAAGGGCAGTGTTTTTATAAGTGACAGAAAAATTCTCTTTACAAAGGATTTTGTTTTTTTGATGGAAAAACATATATACTGTTTTCGATGTATTTAATTTCAGATCATTTTTTTAGAGACAACCAAGATTCAAGGTGATGGTATCGAAAATTGGCTTAATGATTGGATTGTGTCGAAAACACCGGAGTTTTTCCTTTGAGGAATCCGTTTACTACCTGAAAGATGGGAGAAAGTTGTCGCTTCCAATGGGCCATACTTTGAATAAAATCACTTTGTATTTCATTATTTCAATAAACAACCAACTTTGTTTACAAAAGTGTGGAAACTTATTCCCGTACCCAATAATATGCAGGCCGATTTAAACGTCCTTGTCCTCCATGTTTTAAATGATGACAATTACCTTAGGCAATTTCAGAATTTTATTGGGATTCCTACCACAAGGAATTTATTTATCTGTTTGAGCAAGTCTGTTTTTTGTGTTCAGTGATGTTTATGCAGTTATTTATGTAGATAGGTAGTTATCCAATGGATTGTACTGTTGAGTGCTATTAACCCATTTGATTTCATGCTTCCCAATATAAACCATTTATGTTTTTTGAAGTTTGGAAATTTTTTGAAGTTTCGTACAAACAAGATGATGATCTTCATCCATAGTTGATCTCGGTAAATTACATAAAATACATATGACTGAATTACAAATTTTAACTTTATATAGGTGAGCTGCAAGGCAGTTGTGTCCTGATTTTAGTCTGAATAAGGCAACATCTTCTTTTTGAAGTTTAGTACTGTTTTCTTTCCAGGTCTTTTCTACGTTTGCCCATTTTTGTTTTGATGGTTCACTTGAGTGTATTAATGCTGATGCATTTATTATAACGATAAAAAAAAAAACCCGATTTAGTTCTTTGGTGGCATTTATTATTTATGTGAGGTGTTTTTTTTAAAATTTGGACCCCCCCCCCCCCCCTTGGTGAGATTTGGTAAGATGTGATGAAACTCTCCTCCCCCTCACGTGAGATCTCCCCTATAATTTTTAAATAATTAAATTTATTTGGTATATTCATGTATTTTTCAAACCACTAAATACCTAAAGCGTTACTGATTTCTTCTATAAAACATATTTTTTCTGTGAAAGAGGAGAAAAATGATACTAGTCTACATTTAAGGTGAACTATATCGAATTTAACTAAATTTAGTAAAATTAAAAAAAATTGTGGGCCCGGTAGCCGAGTGGGTAAGGGCGCTTGGCTGCGGGTTGGAGGTAGCGGGTTCGATTCCCGGCCTCGGCGGAGGACGGGAATTTTTCCACGCTTCTTTCTCCTCCAAACGGGCCCTAGGGTCTACCCAGCCCTCTATAGAATGGGTACCGGGTTTCTTTCCCGGGAGTTAAAGGCGGGCGAGCGACGGGCCGACCCCCCGTCCTCAACTTTGTCCCGTAGGTTCTGAACATTGGAGCCTACCCTCCAGCTGCATTGCGCGGTCCTCTGGGCCTGATCGCAACTTTAACTTAAAATTAAAAAAATAGGCTGTGACACCACCTTCTCTAATTCTTCACTCACTCCATGGGCATTCATGTGCTTCCTCTATTGTAATGATTGGACACATGACGTCATGTCTTTTGGTAGAATAGGAAGACAGTCAGTATCGGGGAATCCCGGGCATAGACAATATTACAAAATGTTACAATCTGTTATAATGTGTATATTCTCTGAATTAAAAAGTTTGAATTTGTTGGGTCTATAAATAAGTTGTTCCATTGCTAGTGGAATTGCTTCTGTCTCCGCATCGAAGTTTGATTTAAACTGACCTATTGATTTTTAGTGAGAAAATAAAATTGAAAAAAATTCAATTCCTGCTTTTTCTTCTTTGTTAATTAGAGAGTCGTCTCTATAACCTTTTCTGTTGTAGGGAATCTATTTTCTATAGTAGCTATTGTCAGTTGTCTTAGTTCTTGTGGTAAAAAAAAAATCTTCTTTCCTAACTTTTAGATTCAAATCTAACTATATATTGTAAGTTTTATAGTCTAAAGGTTTACCGGAAGGATCGGGGGTTCAACTTGTGTTGGTAGATTTAAATTTTGCAGATATTCACAATTTATTTTTATTATATCAATTTGTGTTTTAAGTTTTTGTAGAGTTGGAGGCTGTTGAGCCCTTGTTGTATCTTGTAAAGATTTAATTTTTAGGAAGCTTATAGCTGCCTCTTGTTTTATTTCTTCAACAATTGGTTCTATTATGAGTATAAAGTTGAAGGGCTGTAATTGGTGTTGTTTTCAAAGCTTCTGTTATTAATTTTACAATATTCATTTGTGGTTTTTGAAGATGGTTAAGTTTAGTAAATTTGCTGTAATTATTGCTTCACTACCATATTTGATTGTGGGCTTTATGTAAATATATGTTTTGTTTAGTATTTCTTGGGAACTTCCCCATGTAATTTCGCTTAATCTTTTTAGCAAGGTGGACTTGTGTTTCACTTTTTCAATTATATTGTATATATGGTGCCCCCAGTTTAATTTATCATCAAGATTTATTATCTAGATGGATTCCTAAATAACAAGTATTGTCTGATTTTGTTAGAGGTTTAACTTTTAATTGTAGTTTAAAATTGTTGGATTTGTGTTTCAGACTAAAAAATTGGTAGCATGTTTTATTTATATTAATATATAATAATAACAAGCATTATTATTTTCTGACCATACTTGTAATTCTCTTAGAGCTTCGTTAACTTGATTCTGGAGAATTAATTGCTTTCCTTTTTTGTTTTTGGTTTTAGTCCAAATGATGATAACGTCTGCAAATAAGCAAATAGATATTCCATCTACTGATTTAAAAATTTGTGGAAGGTCATTTAAGTAAATGTTAAAAAGAATAGTACTGGTGACTGATAAGCCAGTTTTAGTTTTTATATGTTGAATTATTATTTTTTATACTTTGTGGAAATCCATCTTTGATTCAAAAATCTTTTGAACCATTCAAGCATTTTACTGTTTATATTCAGTTTCTTTAATTTAGATACAAATTTACTTCTCCATACTGTATCGTATGCTTCTTTAAGGTCAATTAATACTGCCAGAACACTTTTATTTTTGTTGAATGCACTTTTTATCTCTTGGGTAATTCAGGTAATCTGACGGAATGTAGACCTATTTGTTTTAAAGCCAGCTTCTTCGTTTGCTAGCAGATTATTTTATCCCAAATACCAGTTTAATCAGGCATATATCATTCTTTCAAATCCTTTTGTGATCATTGAAGTTAAAGCTATTGGTCTATATGAAGTGATATCTCCTTTGGTTTTGCCTGGTTTCAGGATTGGGATTATAATTGCTTTAGTCCTGTTTGAAGGAAGACTTGTAATAGAATTCTAAATTTTGCTGTAGATTTCTATCAATTTTTGAAGTGATTTATTTCCTAGATTTTTTAAGAATTCTGGAAATATTTTGTCAGGTCCTGGTTATTTTCTGATTTTAATTTGTCTAATAGGTTATTTAAGTTCTTCAATTGTAAAGTTTTTATTTAAATTGTGGTTGT
>JAFIDM010009631.1:328297991-328320423 GCA_023159025.1 Thereuonema tuberculata | reverse complement strand
TTATTTAAATTGTGGTTGTTTTCTGATTTT
Organism: Thereuonema tuberculata; assembly: GCA_023159025.1. NCBI lineage: Eukaryota > Metazoa > Arthropoda > Chilopoda > Scutigeromorpha > Scutigeridae > Thereuonema > Thereuonema tuberculata. The sequence goes on along the minus strand of JAFIDM010009631.1, from coordinate 328,320,393 downwards.
AATTTGTCTAATAGCTTGTTTAAGTTATTCAGTTGTAAAGTTTTTATTTAAATTGTGGTTGTCTTGGGATAGTATAATTTGATCTGGTTACTTTTAATTTCTTGTTTAAGAAGTCTATTTTTTGTTTAGTTTAATTTAATGTGTATTCAATGGAGAAATAGGTATTAAATTTATCTGCTATTTTTTGAATATCAACAATTTCAGTTCCATTTAATTTGGATAGGGTGTGAAGATGAAATTGGAAATTTCTTATTCAGTTTGTTTATAAATTTATATGTTTTTAGCGAATCTGTTCTATAATCCATTCCATTTAAGAATGACATGAATGATTTATGCTTTGCGTCATTTATGTTAAAGCATCATTTTGCAGCTGGCTTTCTCCATTCAATAATATATGTGAAGTTTGTGTAATTTCAGCCTTATCTCTTGCTTTGTCTCTAATCTTTTTTAAAAGTTCTAATTGGGGGTCCAGAAAGTTTATAGTTACTTTGTTATATAGTTATTTTGTTTGACTGATCTTTGTAATAATTCGCAAAACTGTTCTAGCATTTTCTCTGGTTTGTTATTAATGTTAATTTCATTAATTTGTTGATCTATGTTTGTGCTAAATTTAATCCAATTAGCTTTTTTTAAAGTTGCAAGATACTCTGTGCATTTGTTATTCTGGGGTATTTTTAATATCACTGCTTGGTGACCATAACCTGGATCTTCTATAACTTTTCTATAGACTGTAGGTAATTGAAACATCCAAAGGTTTGTGTTTGTTGGAAGGTTGAGTTCAAATTGTAGGTGGTGATCCATGGAGTTGAGGTGGTTTTGTATTAGAGTAAATCGTTGTTGTTTTCTGAGGATGATGATGTCGTCGACATATCTGCCATATAATTTAATGTGTGGGAAATGAATATTGAACATTTGTTTTTCGATGTAGTGTAATGTGAGGTCTGCAATGGTTCATGAATAGGCCATGTGTTTGTGGGTAAATGTTATTGGTGTGGAAGAAATATTGTATGTTGTAATTGGTGTGGATGAGGAAGTCAATTTGTTTTGTGTTATGTCAAACTGGCAAAAGTGTGTCTCATCATTCAGGAAATCGTAAAGTGCATGTTTGACAGTGTTGTAGATTAGTGTTGTACATTCATGTATAGTAATAGATTAAAATGAGACTGGACACACTCCCAGCTTCTCAGCTGTCAAACCCCTATTCCACTACAATGAACTATCCCACCGCTTCCTTGCTGAATCTTTCACCCAAGGTGTATACACCATGTCTTTCAACATCATCCAGCTTAAGACCTACAACCCTATCACCGGAGGGGAAAACGCCTATCACTATTGCTAAACCCCCTTAATTCCTTCACTCCCCACACTCCCACTATGTATGCTCACCTCGTGTTGTCCTAAATGTTTTATGTTGTCCTATGTTTGTGCCATCCCTGAAGATGGAATAGGCACAGTATTCTGAAACTGTTGGTTTACTAACTTCCTTTTAATCCTGCTTATTCATTTATTTTACAAATAAGTGCATTTTACTTTCATTTTTCTCTATTTTTAATATATGCACATTAAGCCTTCTTAAATACAAATACTGAGAGAAAGTAAATTAACAGAAGGAATAAGAAAAAGAAACCAAAATTGAAAAAGAGAGGAAGAAAAATAAAAAAAAGAAAGAAAAGATGAAGAACAAAAACAAAATAAGGAAAAAAAGCCCCAGTGAATTAGATGCCAGGAACTTTTGTACCCGACCCGTCACCTTAACCAAGATGACTATGACAACTGCTTCCTTCTAATGTATTTCTGACATTTAAGCTGTTAGAGCAAAGCCAATATAAACAACAACAAATATCTCCAACCCACTATGGATGGATTTCTGAGATATTGCGGTGAGTGATTGCGGCCACTGGTTTGTGAACTAAGGTGATAGACTATTAGACTGAATAAGACCTGGCAAGAACTCAAACTCTCTAACTGTTTATTCATATGCTGCAGGGGTTTAAGTAGACTATTTATAAGGGATGTGATTGGTTGGCGTGCTTTTACAATTGATTGGGGGAATTAATTTACGTGTGGGCTTTAACTGATTTTTAACTGTATTTTTAAATAACAACGAATCAGGGGGGAGAAGCATGACCAACGGAAAATTTGAATTGAATAATAGAATTAAAACGATAAACAGTAAAAATTAGAATTTACAACTGATAATAGAATAAATGCTGATTAATACAAAAGGTAAGACAAGTAAGAATATATAACAATAAATAGAACTAGTATAAACAGATAAATGTGAATAAAAATCATTACAATATTTGTTGTTTTCACTATGGATTTCGTTTCAAACCCATTTCTATGCAGATGTACTTCATGTGCACTTTCATCACACAAAAGTGCAACAACTCCCATGATATGCAGGTTGTGGCATCTCTTTGTAAGAAACATGTAAACCGGCATTATTTTTTTTTTCAAAATATTTGTATCTTTCGAAATGAATGTGCATTTAGTCATTGCTGAATCTTATGAGATTACTATACTTCGATTTCTGTTGGCATAATTAAAACTTGAATGAGCTTCAAAATTATGATTTCTATTATTGCTTTTTAAAATGTAAACTTTGTATTTTTCTTAATCTGCTTTAAAAAGAAAAAGAGATTGATAAAATAGACACTCATTGATTAAAAAAAAATTTGCTCACCACAATGGAGGCATTGGATTCAAATGAAACTTTATTAGTGTGATGGTAGAGACAAAGGACTGGAGTGAATACAATATCAGAGAAGCTGGACGATGTCTCTTGGAGTTGTGGTACACAATAAGGTGACCTTCAGAACTTGTTGGACCACCTCGTGCGTGGATATATGCGGTGATACAGTCGAGCATAGAGTGAAACAGATGCTATATGTTATCTTGGGGCAGATTTGCCCACAAATACTGCAAATAATGCTCCAAATCACGAACACTGCTACATGGCGATAGTTGGTTTTCCATCTGGTCCTCGACCTGATCAATTGGCAACAAATCAGGTGTGCGGACAGGCCAAGGAAGTGTTGCTACACTTTGACAGTCCTGTAAAACCCTATCTGTCTGCAGATAAGCGTTATCTATTAAAAAAATTGCTCCTGGGCACACAGCCAGGAAAGGCAACACATGGAGCTGCAGGAACTCCTGAACCGCTAGGCTGTCGGTGTCCTTTGTAGCCTCAGTAGAGATGAACAACTATCATTTGCGATGGCACCACAGACCATCACACCTGCAGTGGGAGCTGTATGCCGCTGTAAAGTGAAGTTGGGATTGTAGCACTCACCTGTAATCCTCTAAACCCTGACTCGGTGGGTCATCCATTCCCAAACAAAAGCGGAATTCATCGCTAAAGTTGATACCTCACCAGTTCGTGGCATTCCACATTGCTCTCTGCTGACTACTGCAAATGTAGCCGATGATGATCAGGTGTTATGGCACAAAACAGAAGGGGCATATAGAATGGAGATTCACCTTTGCTAGGCGTCTGGAAATGGTTCTGGCAGAGAGAGGGTTCCCTTGTGACCCTGCCACATGTCACTGGATAGTGGACAAAAATACCATTGGATCTGTTCGTGCCTGTCTGATAATCAAACAATCCTCTTTCCTGGTGATCTGTCTAGGTCGTCCAGAGCTGGTCCGCCATGTAGAGGTGCCTTCACATGGCCATTGCTCCCAACATAATCTGACTGTAAAGTCAGAATGACCTAAATGGAAGGCAATTCTCCACCCAGTCCAGCCTGTCTCTCTCAGTCCAATGATGTGGCCTCTCAAATTCCATGAGTTGTTCATACTGATGTCTAAGGCATCCTCGCTGCATGTTGATCATTCAGACGTCACCTGATCACCTTACAGTGCATATGGACTGCACTGTATGTACCTTATAAGCCCCACAGCTGCCAGGCTGTAGAATGAGTGGCCATGCACCAAACGTTATTCATTTACATATCTAAACTCGCCATCGCTATTTACTTCTGCATTTATAGAATGATTTTTTTTCCTTGGTGTGCACATTTTTATGTCATTGAGTGTATTCCAAAAACTTCTTTACACGTTGAGTCGTGAGTTGAGAAAGAACTTCTAAAACTGATATTTTAATTAAAAAAAAAATTCAGAAAATTCCTAATTTGATTAACAACTCCAACTTGCGATATTTCGAATTCCTTATTGGACATTCTTTTTCAAGCTTTTAACAAAGGGAAAAGAAACCATCTTTCTTCTTCCCAAATTAAAAAAAATTAAAATAACATCCATGAATTCTAAACTAAACAATAACAAAAACGTGACATGCTCCATGCAAGTTGGAGTTGTAAAGAGAATTTTATGTAAGTTTAATGTGTTATTCCTAATTTGATGTTTATTTTTTCTTTTATTCAGATAAGACTAGGAAGAATAAAAAAAAATATTGAGGAAAAAATATCTGATTTCTTGGATGATAAAGGTGAAACTAAAGGTGAAGGAAGTTATCGGTAAGTGTTTTTTTTTTTATAACTTAGAAATGTGTATAATGTAATATTGCAAAGAAACCCATTAATATCAGATACAGAAATGAGTTCACTCAACATGACCAGCTTCTGTGTCCCGCCCTCTGCCCTCTCACATGCCGCTTGATGGGTTTTTTTGGGGGGCTAACATCAAGCAAGGTGAAGGTGAGCAGGGTTCGTGATGATCGGCACTGTTAGCAGTGTGTGTCTTGATCTTACTGCCTGTACCTCACCTTCTCACATGCTTCTTCTTTCCCTCTTGGGATCCGTCGTTATATCCATGGAGGGGTGGCAAAGCATTTTTTCCCCTCACAGTTTCTGGCACAAGTCTGTTTGTTACGACATCAGGAGGGCCTTACCTTTTGTTTCCTCTGTTGAGAGAGGATTCCTGATACACTTTACAACATGGGAAAAATTGAAAAAAGCCTTTAACATCAAAACAATAGGCTTCAAGGCCTGATTGCCTTTGTGCATCATCTGAGAAGCTTTCTTGAGGCACTCCTGAAGTTGTTAAAACATAGCGCTGAAGAAACAAAAGTTTCTTCGGCTCTGATTTCGTGGGACCAAAAGTAAGAACCCTATGATTACCGGTATTAGGTTTAGAGAGAAATATAGAAATAGAAAATAATCAGAGAGAAAAGAGGAATATATTATAGAAATATTATACAGAAGATATGGAGATGAAAGAATACAAGCAAACAGAATTCCTGACAGATTATCGCAGAATTGTCAAAAAAAAAAAAAGATATGAAATACAAAAACATTTTTGAATCCCAAAAACATTTTTGAATCCTATAAATAGGTTCCTTCTTCAGATTAAGTAACAAAAATACATAATGAAAATGAACTTGAAAAAAGTTTCACTTAATTGAAATCAATATCACCTAGTAAAGGTTGGTGTCTGCATTTCTTGTGATTCCTATGTCATCGAAGAACATTTGTAATTCATAAAATGGATGCCATAAGAAATACAGTAGGGGAAAAAATTACCCCTTCTTTATTAATATCTATTATGTCTTCCTCCCCCTTTTTTTAAATTAATTTTATGAAATATTTGTAGTAATTTTAATCAGATTTTATTATAATGATATATGCTGGCGAGCAAGAAAATCGACTCAATGTTCATATTTTGATTATTTCAGTAACTGAATTACTTTGAATGGAAATGTATATATCATTTGAAAGTATACTTTTAATTAGTAACACAAGTAAACAGAATAAAACAAAATTTTCTTGTTCTAGGAGCTAGAATGGAAAACAGGGAAACATGTTGAGGAAGAAACAATGTAATGGAAAAGGGTTGTTTGAAAAGAAAAGTTGAAATACTGTAACTATATACTAAATACTAAATAATGAAATACTGGAGTTGAGGGGTGGTGCTAGGAGCAGGACTTCTGGCTCCAGCACTTCTCTTCAGCTCATTCCAATTGCTCGATGGGATTTAAATCAGGGCTGCATGCAGACTAGTCCATAGTGGGCATGCTGACCTCGTCCAGATACAGTTAACGCAACTTGCAACATGTAGTCTCACATAGTCATAAGCATGAAGTCTTGACCGACAAACTCTGCATACGGGATTACATAATTGCCGAAGATTTCCTGATATACTCATCGCCGTCAAACCACCTTTGCGGCCACCATTCAGCTATGATAGCAAGGTCTGTTTTCACCTCGAGGGGAATCCTAGCCCACACCATGCAAAATCCGCCACCATAGCTCACTTGTTCATTTGTTTTCTTGAGATACAGCATTGTGCACAGCGTTTTCGAGACCTCCTGTATACCCGAGCTCTTCTGTTGCTGCTGTGCAAGCACATCTGCTTTCATCGGAAAACAAAACATTGCTCTATTGCTCTACACTCCAATTGATGTGCTCGCATCAAAGACTTGCTTGTCGATGGGCTGCCATCAAGAGGAACCCAGTAGCAGGCCTTTTTGGTGTGAGATCGCCATTCTTCAATGGTCTTCTGACTGCCCACTCACTTTCATCCATTCTCTGTGCTCGTCACAGCTCTTGTTGAATGTCAATTCCGTAAGGTGCTGATTAACTTCGTAGTGAAGTTAAGACAGTAAAGCGATCGTCTCTGTGTGATATCGACTGCGGTTTGCCTGAACCTGGTCTCTAATCAAAGGCAACCAATCTTCCGATACCTCCGATATACTCGTGATACGGCAGACTGGCTCATGTTGAACTGCTGAACAAAATTGTGCTGATTGTGCCCCTCTTGCAACAAAGCAACAACTCTAGCTGCTTCGTGATTCTAATGGTCTTTATCCAAACTATTTGCAGGAAGTCCAACACCTATTTCATGGTGATTATGAATCTTGTGTGACATTTTATGAATGGATTTAGACCAGTTTGGATGCGCTTCCATACATCTTATTCACCTGTGATAATATTAATAACACATCAAATACCTATATTTATGCTCATGACAATCTGCGAGCCTTAACAATCCATACTTTACTAACACAGTTCTCAGTCAATGTGTGATGTGGATTAGAAGGATTACCTCTTAAACAAATTTTATGCATTTAGAAAATGCAATACCACTAGCAATACGACAACTCATGTGGATGAACATGTAGATAGAGCTTCTAAAAAAATTTCTTTTCTCTTTATTTTTTATTAATGTAGGGTTTGCAGAAACCTTGATAAAGTTCTTTGATATAAATGGCATAATATTGGTATGCAGAAGTTGGTTTTGTATTTTTTAGAAGTTGTAATTTATTAATATCAAGAAAACAAGATGATATTTTGAATATAGTTAGAGCTTTTTGCGTATCCTTGCACGAGTCACTCACTTATTGGGATACTACGTTTTTTTAAGTGTTTCAAGAATTAAATTTGCAATGGTGTCTCCTGTTTTCTTATTGGCAATAAACTAATTCCATGAATCTTTCAAAGATTTCAACTTGGTACAAATTATGCGTTAAATTTAGGATTTAAAGATGTTCAATACAGTTATCAAAGTGGCAGAGGATGCGGTAGTATTCATTTGTTTCTTTGTTTACAAGAATATAACACAATGCGAATGTCGTTTGCTCCATATGAGCAGAATATGATGTTGCATCTACAATTATAGAAAAGTATTTTACAACTTTTTCCTTTAAAATGCAGCTAAGAACATTTTAGCACAGCACGAAATAAGTTCATTTTGAATTTCGATTGACAAATAATGAACCTGCAGTCTTTTCTTTTTAATTCTTTCACTTTTTTCAAATGCTCGTCAAGGAGAGGACCGCAATCACATGATCTCTGGCATTCCTAAGAAATTTCCATTCCTCGAATCACTGATCAAGTTGCTGCTCCTTCTCAAAAGTAATCCATGTTTGGAAAGAAACAAAACTACATCGCTGTAGTAATACCTGCATTTTACTTTTTATTTTGTGCAATAAAAAATTAAAAAAATGTTATTACCCCAGTTTTTAGGCAGATTGTATTATAAATTTCACCACTACACAACACACACTGTGATTGTTACTGTTTTCATGATACGGTATTCTGTCATAGAGCTTTTTATAGCATTTGGAAGGTCCCTATCCAATGTCTGTTGTAAAAGTAGATCGCTGTAGTTTAGCTAATTTATAATTAAGATAAATTTTGTTTGGTTTTTACTCCAAACTAGCCAAGGAACTACTTCGTTATTCCTTAAAAGACAATCAAGTGCATACACCGGAATTTTTTTTGATGATTGGAAGGAAAAATTGTTGGTTATGGTTCTGGTCCTTTTCGAACAGCATCTTCTACTTCATTGATGGATTTTAGAAGGCCAATTTCAAACTTTAGTAACTTCTTGTTATTTTGTTCATTTTTGGCAATGCTGTTTCTGTTAAACAAGATGCAGAACACAATTCACTTGATCAGATTTACTTCCTCCTGCCGTTGCTTGGTCTTGGTGATTCAGATTCAGCAGATTGTTCGATATTGTACTCAAATTTACTTGATGCACAAGAACCACTTTCATTATTGTTGTTGGTTTTTCTTCTTAATCTTTGACCTTTAACAGCTTTTTTCTCTTTTGTATCTCGTTCCCTTCTTTATTGTGCTTCGAATTTATGATGGTAATTAATAATGAAGAATTGAACAAGAACAAGCACAATCTAAGGTTTAAAAAAAATCCTGAAAATTATCTTGATAATAATTATAATGTCATATATTTACAAGTTTATCTTTGATAAAAATGTGAAAATCAGAGACAAAAAAAGAACTACATTTTCAACAACTTCATTCACCACACGAGTGATGAAAACATGTTCAATAACGTAAATAAAACAAAATAAAACATGAGGGCCTGACTCATCTTATACGCATGAATGCAACGTTACAGCTGGCTTATGAAATATGTGCATGCAGTGCTCAGCATGATATGTCTTTGTGACATGTCCACTGTCGGCGCACAAGCTACTGATGTAAATGCCACAAAGGGACCGAAAATACTGATCACAGCTAAAATATAGAAGCAAAATGTGCAGTCAAATTAGGTTTGAAGCTCGGACCTACAAAACGACCAATATTACAAGTAACGCTACGGATTAGGATTATCGACAAAGAGATTAAAGAAATTATGCAACTAAATTCCAAATAATAAAGCTGGATAAAAAAAAAAAAAAATCAGACCCATGCCCTCCACGTCCCAGCTTTCCCTGCCTCTTGTCAGGCCTGATGCTGAATGATACTTTTCCCAATCAATGGATAAAACAAGGTGGACCAGTACCATTTCCTCCTCTATCACTATCACTATTAGTCTATCACCCAGTCTATCACTATTAGATTTTTATCTGTGGGAAGCCAGAAACACAAACAGTTATTACAGACAATAACTGATGCTGCTGTTAGCATCTACCATGATATTGCTGTTGTTCCGTGAATGAAGCAGGCGCCACAGTATATTTACAGTGTTGGGGTAGACAGTTTGAACAATTCCTGTGAAAGATAGTGATTTCAGTGTAATTCCATTGCAGATTAATAATCAACAGGATATTAAATGGTAATTCAGTGTAATTCCATTGCAGATTAATAATCAACAGGATATTAAATGGTAATCAGATAGTTTTCATTCTGTTACTTTGTACATCGAAGTGCCCATATCCAGTGGCGTACCAAAGCCTTTGGGGGCCCGGGGCGGGAGTTGTAGATGGGGCCCCCTAGTCTTGCTTTTACAACCAAAAAAAAAAAAAAGGAAATCTTGTGTGGAGGGTGCCCCCTATTCTTGCTTTTACAACCAAAAAAAAAGGAAATCTTGTGTGGATGGGGCCCCCTAGTCTTGCTTTACCAACCAAAAAAAAAAGGAAATAAGCTGCTTGGTGGGGCCCCCCTAGGCTGGCTGATGGGGGCCTTTCCCAGGTGGGGGCCCGAGGCGGACCGCCCCCCCTCCCCCCTGGTACGCTACTGCCCATATCTCCGGAATGAAACTGAATCAACCCTGGTGTCTATTATAGTTTTTCTTACCATCCGAACACATTGACCAAGTTTGTCAGTTTTGTACTGGAACATCCTGTGTTTATTTAAAAAAAAAAAGAAGGAAAGGTTTGATTTTATGTTTTTGTCCATCTTGGCATTAGAATACAGGATAAGTGAAACATTTCAATGATTAGCACTTACATTGCTGTAATAATAATAGTAATTAAAAGTGTAAGAATATTTTTTAATACATTTTCTTTTTCTTTTCATGTTAATAGTTAACAGGTCAGAAACTGAATAAAATGTGTATTGAAAAACATTCATTTAGTGATGTTTACTTTGTTTCTTTTCAGAAATGAAATAGAAAAGGAAATTTTCCCTCTAATTCAGAATTTTCTTCAATCGTTTGATTGTTATCAGATAAAAGATGGATTACTGAGACTTTATAAATGTGGCAGTAGGGAAGTGCAAGAATCAATAGCATCAGTCAATATTAAGAAAGATGCTGAAAATTTATGGTATACCTAAATTATTTTTTTGTAAATTTCATTTTTATTGATGTTAACTAAACTTACAGCAAAAAAGTGTTTTGAAAATTATATTTGAAAGAGAAGACAAAATGATATAGTGAGTTGTATGGAAAGGTGTAACTTGGACTTGTTTTCTTCATCTTGATTATTTCACTTCATAATTAATATGTATTGCTTAATGGTTACAGTAGTCCCCTCTTAGGTAAAGAAAGGTAACCCTTCAGTGACATACAACACTTGAGTTGCAAAATTGTCTTTGATCCTCATCTGCTGTCATTTCGATTGATAATATAAAGGTTTTAAATATGAATTTGAAAGAATACATAATCCTATTAAACTAGGTACCACAAAAGGATGTAATGTTTGTCATGTAGTAAAGGATCATATCTCTTAATCAGGCCTGGAAGTGCATGTGTGACAGGAGTTGAAGAAATACACTTCCTGCTCAATTGAAAGTGGACACCTATGGTATGGAACAGATGCTTTATTTACAGCTTCTCTAATAGCGCGTACTGTGGCCTTTTGTCCTAAGCACAGCATCCACATGCCATGGCATGCTCTCCACCAGTTTCTGATAGTAAGCAACTGGTATTTTTGCCCAAATCTCCTTCAAAGCCTGACAAGTTGGATGCATGTTTGTGGTTGCATCAGACGTGCACGAATCCGGCGCTCCAATTCATCCCACAGATGTTCAATGGGGGTTGAGGTCTGGACTCTGGACAGGTCACTGAAGTTCTGAACATTATTCTTTGGAAACCAGGCGCTGACAACATGAGCCTTATGGTATGGTGCATTGTCGTGCTGGAACACAAATGGCCCTTCATTTAACTGCGACCACAACTTAGCAAGCATGGAATTGTCTAGAATGTCCAGATACTGTGTAGATGCCATATTCCCCTTCATCACAACCAACGGACCTCGTCCAAACCAGGAGAAACACGACCACACCATCGCACCATCACCGCCAAACTTCACTGTTGGTATGACACACTCAGGTAGCAGCCGCTCCCCTGGCAAACGCCACACCCAGGTGCACCCATCCGATCGGTAAAGTGTGTAAAGCATGATTCGTCGCTCCACATAATGCTCTTCCAGCTGTCCACTGACCAACGCTAACGCTCTTTACAGCAGGCCACACAACGCTGGGCATTTACAGGGATGATGTTAGGCTTGTGGGTAGCAGCACAACCGGTGTACCCTAAGGCATGGATCCCCCGACGAATCGTCGTGGCACTGACAGTTGTTCCCGTTGCCTGCTGGAAGTCGCACTGTTATTCCACTGGAACAGCCCTGTTCTGCCGTACCAACTGCTTCAGGGCCCTCCGGTCTCTATCGGTCACCTCCATGAAGTCGTGTTTCCTTTTCGTGATAATAGCACCCACAGTCGACTTTGGCAGGTTCAGTGTCGCTCCTATGGCTCGCACACTCTGGCCACAGGACTACTCCACGTTGAAAATCGCTCAGTTGCTTTGATGGTGGCATTTTACCTCAGCACATGGTTAGACACCAAATGGCCCCAACTACACGTTTGTGTTGTTTTATAACGAATATATTCAAAATTATTGCCCGAATTTGCATGGGTTGTTCCACTAGAGCAGGTGTCCACTTTCAATTGAGCAGTCAATGTAGTGCATTGAAGTTCAAGTAGCTGTAAGTAAAAAATGACTGCCAAAAATTGAACTGCCAAGCTTAAGAGTGTAAATTGGAATGTTTTGCAAAATTTCAAGAAGCAGAGGATAGTATAGTTATGTCTGAGCTTTTCGAGAGAACATTAGCTGCAATTAATATATCTGTTCTACTTTAGCCAGACAATTAAACAATGGGACCATTACCTATATAGCAGATTTTGGGTCCCACATAAAAAACACAGCAACAGACAAACATTAAAAAATATAAAAAATTTATATTTAAAAAAAAAATATTCACAATTCATATTATCTTAATCAATAGAAACATTAAAATTACAAATAAAAATTAAACATTAAAATTACAAATAAAAATCATGTCATCATGAAGCAAGGATTATAAATTTCTCAAATTTGTATAAAATTAAAAAAGAAATGACCTACTGTTTAATAGAATCAGTATATAAGGTCCTTCGATTTAATGGGAAATCCATATCGGTACATATGTTTTACGGAAATTTGGTTGTTATAGCATTTGTTATTAGTGAGGATAAATACAGACTCAGTACATTTGTGTAAGTGAACATTGCTCGTCTGTGTCATAATGGAAGATCCTTTCAAATCCAATGAATGGCCCGTTTCGAGCATATGGGTAACAGTTCTATAGGTTAAGTCCTTTTTATTCAAAGCCCTACGGTGATCATCTACACGATCCTTTATCTTCCGGCCTGTCTCTCCAATATAAATGCAATCGTTATAGAGACACAGGATGGAGTATACTACCCCTTCTTCAAGTGAGGTATCTACAATCTTCAGACTTCTCTTAGTAAGGGTTGCAGTGGTGTGTTTACTTGAGGCAGTAAGAACAATGTTATAATCCTTTAAAAAAATTTTAACTATCGGAAAGATGGTCAGATGGTAATCAATTGCTATATATAATAAAAAATTATTATAGTATTTATTTTTGTTTTAGTGTGGTTCAATTGAGAAAACCTATTGAGGGAACTATAGCTCTTTAATTGTCTCCTATGTCTTGGAAATACGTCAGATTCTTTTGTAATGGCTATTGAATAAATCTCCCAGGGTTTAGAATTTATGGTAGGAAAATTTTAGTACTGATTGTTCATTTTATATTCTATTACAGGTCAAAGATTTTTTTATTTTTAGTATTTTTACCAAAATTTGTTTTTACAGTAAGCAAATCTGTTTGAGATATCTTTAAAAAATTCAATTTATATCGAAAATATTATCTTGGTTGTCTTTCTTAGACACATCCTTCTGTTACTTGAACCTCATTTTAATGATAAAAAGCTGCAAATTTTCATCTCCCAAGTGAAAGATTTTTTTTTTTTTAAAGTTGTGCTTTTATTTTCTTTAAAATGACATTCTGTTAAAGAAATAGATTTTAATTACAAAATTTTACAAGTTCAGTTGTTGAATTCCATTCGATACTTTTTCAAACAGCAAGGGGAAAAGGAGAAAGATCTTCATTTAAACATTACAGTTGTTACATGAACATTTTTTTTTCAAAATTAAATGAGAAAGTGTTTCATCTAGAAGACAAAAGTTGGTAGATTTACATAATTAAAACAAGAAATGGATTATAGGCTATGTGGATGGGTCAATATAAATATTTTAGCACAATTTTTTTTGGTTTGAACTTTTAATTTATTTTGCATTGTTCAGCCATTTGTTGAATACAAACCTGTTTATTTTTGTTTTATCAACATTCATTAACTTGATTCATTTGATCTATAACCAATTCATAATTTATGGAAATGAAAGTTGTTATAATAAAGTGATGATTTGCTTATTGTTTTCTAATGTAGATTTAATTTTAAAGTATTCTTCTTTTGGTTAAGGTATCGATTTGAATCTGAAGGAAAATTGATAGATGAATCTAAATCACAGATGACATTAGAATATTTTTTTGATTTTTTTGCCAGTAAGTATTTTTTTTTAAATACCAGAAACAACTCAGCAGTGTTTTTTAAATTTAAATTTAAGCTATTTTTTTTAAACATGTCAGTGTCAGATTTTCATTTAAATCATTAACTTAATCTGGAGATATACTGGGTGATCATAATTGAAGTGGCTCAATTCAACACTGTATACAGTGATTTGTATCTGTCCAAATGCAATGACAGCTACAATTTTGGTATGGTGCTATTTAAGGACATGCAGCGAACATTTATGAAAAAAAAATGTATATATTAGCACCAAAAGTCACTGCTATGCCACTTTTCGTGCTGCAAGCAACAAAAAGTTTCATTTGCATAAACACGTGTTGATAAAAGTAGCCACAATTGCTAGATGTTATTTGTATCTATGATGCCCATCACCTTGCCAGAACATGAATTACTTGTGAAGGTGTTTTATGAAAACAAGCGCAATGCCTCAGTTTAACGTCTTCACTTTGTTGTAAGCAATTATGTCGAGGACCATTGATTCCACAAACTCTCAGGAAAATGATCAGTTGATTTGAGGATACTGGATGTCTAGGAGTTCAACTGTGGTCAAGGGTGCAATTCTATCACTTCACAAGATATTACCACAGCAACTGTTGAACAGTTAATAAATAATGTTGCAGGCTCCAGTAGTGCACATGCAGTGTCACAGCAATTGGATGTATCCTACGGTACAGTGTGGAAGGTACTTAGAAAGGTGGTGCATTGTTATCCATATAACATCAGCTACAACCACAGTTACTTATCACTGACAGAGAAACCCAACTGATGTTTGCATTAACCTTCTTTGCCAGGATGGAAGTGGATGAGTTGTGGCCATGGCAGATCTTGTGGAGTGACGAGGCACATTTTTCACCTCAGTGGAGCAATGAACACCTTTAACTGTTGTATCTGGGACATGTTTTCCATCAGATTCCACTGCACTTACCTAAACTTAAGAGTCTGATTCACAACCACATTTATCCTTGAACCATTCTTCTTTGCAAAAACCACTCACAATGGCCGTGTGTCATGCTATGCGATGGCCCAGAGGTGCCAAGATATGCTCAACACCTTTGTTGTATCTCAACTGCAACAGCGACAATGCCTGGACTCATCCACTTTCATGCCTTTACATATTGGAGCCTGTGCGCAGCAGTTTCTATGACAACATTTCACTGAGAACAGAGTGAGTAGTCATATGTTTCCTACTACCTGACCACCTTGTTCTCTGGATCTTAATCCTTGTGATTTCTGGTTGTGGGGACATCTAAAAGTGTAATGTATTGACATGTTGTAAGTTTGGCAGCCTTGAAAGACATTGTATGTGTATGAGACATCTTAATGGATCAGTTACAGTCATACATTGTTCACATGTCATGCTGTTGAACACATTGTTGAAGGCCTTCCGGTTTTACACCTTCAGAAAGGGGACCACATTGAGCATTGCCTTGGTAAGCGCAGTATCTCTGTATGACTGTTTTTTACAAGTAAAATATTTGTTGATCACAAGTGGCAGAGAGGTGACATTTGGCTCTATATTTTTTTTGAAATGTCAGTTGCATGTCCTAAAAAAAAGCCACTTGCCAAATTCCGTTGTATTTGGACTGCTACGTATTGATCTAGAAAGTGTTGAATAAGTGCACTTTAACTACTATCACCAGGATATATAAGGGGACGTCCATTAATTAGGTGAGGTGTTTTTTAAAAAATTTGGACCCCCCCCCCTCCCCCTTGGTAAGATTTCAAAAATTTTAATAACCAAAAAAAAACAAAAAAAAACGGAAATCTTGCTTTAACAATAAAAAAAACCCGGATATCTTGCTATAATATATATTTTCTCTGAATGAAAAAGTTTATGTGAGATTTTCGTTGACCCCCCCTCCCCCTTGGTGAGATTTTGCCGGACCCCCCCCCCTTTTGACCTCACGTAATTAATGGACGTCCCCTAAGCTATCTAAAAATACTGTATTTAAAATATCTAATGAGCTTTTGTTTTACATTTTGAAGAAAAAAAATTAAGAATGTGTTGATTTAAACTGTATGGATCTTCTATTGAAATGAAAATTCATGACAACAACACCCTTGTATGTTTTTTATCAAAATCTTATGCATCAATTAGAAGATACCAAGACATAATATTTTTGGAATCACTAAGTATGTTTGTACCTTGTTGGTAGTTTTTGTAACATCACATTTTTAATATGATGTTCCTGACGACCTCATTTTCCGTATCTCTTCTCCATGCTTTTTCCTTTGTCTGTTTATGAAAAGCTGATTATGTAACTCGTCCAAATGCATAACAATGTGAGTCTTGAAATGCTACATTATAGAGGATTACCTCCTCATGTGAAAGTGCTCCTGTAACAAACGTAATTTAAAATGAAAAATTACAGCAAAATGTTATTGAAATAAATCAAAAAGTGCACTACAAATAAAGAAATTTCTGTATTTCAGTAAATTTGTTTATTTTTATGCTTCACGGTTACTACAATAGACATTGTATATGCAAATTTAAAATAAAAAATGAAATAATTGAGCTTCAATTGTAACTGATCACAGTTGCTAAATGAAAAACTTCTTAATAAAAAGAAAAATATTAGTAATACAGAAAAATGTATTATGAATACTTGGGTCAGCCATAAGAAGATATTGTACATAATGAAAGAAAGAAATTGAAATAGAAAGCAGATCAAAATAAGTAAATTATTTGGAACTTTAGGATAAATGCTTTGTTTTTGTTAGTTTCTCAACAAATGAGCTACCATACGCTTAAAAACAGTAGCACACCCCTGATTTTGATGATTATGTGAAAACTGTAAGTGCTATTTTCTTTTACCTATTTTCCTTGAAAACACCATTAATGAAAACTTGGGAAAATAAAGAACAATATCATAAACATCTGAATAGCATGCACTTATGTGTGCCTTATTGACAGACAAAAATTTACGCCTACTTTTATCTTAATGATTTGTTACCATGTAATAATAATAATAACTGAAGGAAAAAAAACGTAATATGCTCATAGTAATATTTGGTTGTAAACCATTGGCATAGATTGCAACCTCACAATGGCAGAGCATTAAGCCAATCAATCTGGAAGGAAATCTTATATGTGACATTTCTCTTATTTCTCTTATTCTCTTATTTGTGACAAATAACTTCCATGAGTTTGGTTTTATTATAGTATTTGTGCTCAGCTACTGTTTTCAACTTCATTCCAAAGATTATCAATTGGATTCAGGTCCTGACTTCATTTTGGCCAAGGTTAAAGTGCTAGTTCTTTTTGTATTTGAGCCAGTCATAACACATAAGTGTATAATAGATATAATAGATAAGATAGATAGAAACAGAAATCTTCAAGACATTTTGTCCTTTATAATGAAGCATTTAGTTTTGAGCATGTCCTTGTAAATAAATTGCCCCATAATCTATTAATTGACACAATGCCATTGTGGGAAAAGCAGTCGAAACCATTCAGTTTGATTGTTGGAATTAGATATTTAGGATCTCAACAGGATCTCTTCGTATTATCAGAAGATTATAGTTTGAATTGCTCTCGTTAAAAAAGAAGCCAATCTTCTTGTCCTTCTTAACAAAATTAAATCTTACCCTTTGACTTTCAAGAAAATTAGCTCCTTAGTCCATCATTCACTGGGTAAGAACTGACAGTTGTGCCCTTGGAAAAGTTAAAATCTTCAGCGATTGATATTGTAATATAACAAAGGTTAACAGTCAATATTCTATTAATTATTCTGTTTTACCTTGGAGTAGTAGTATGAGGTTACCTGGTTTTCTACTTGATGTGAGTTTGGTTTTTTTGTATTAACGAACAGCTGACTTACTGATCTACTTGCAACATCTCCACAGCACAATTTAAAAATACAGTCCAGCATAACCTACTCAGTAGGGAATAGTTATCCTAAAAACAAAAACAAAAATGATAAAAAAACAATTCACTTTATTCTAAATCGATTCAAAATTAAATAAAATACTAAGAACAAAATGACGTATGTTTTTGCTTTTACCAATGAGCTCTATATAACGAAGTGTTATTTTGAATTGAAATGAAAGTATTAAAAGCAATTGTGTCATGGTTTTCCCATAATTGTCAAAGTCATGAGTGGGTACATATTCTCCATTTGCTGTATATTAGGGACATTAAAAAAAATAATAAAAGAATATTGGAAATCCATTTCTTTGCTTATTGCTTGCTTGCTTTTTTTTTCCTCATCTTAAAAAAGAGGATATTAGTATTTTTGAGAATTTTTATCCTGTCAAACAAGTAGAAATCTTTGAGAATCTAATTTTTCCCATAGCATTGTTACTTGGGAAGACTTTTGTTGTAAAATTATTGAGAATGTGCTGATAAATAATGTACAAATCCAAAATTAAAATAATGTTAAACAAGAAGCTCCTTAATTGACTGACTTATTTAAATTCCTCCAACCAAATCTAGATCTGTTCTTATGAAATCACGAATCTTCAGAATTCTACAAGGCTGAGATAAAAATTCTGTACGACTTACAAAACGACCATTTCAAATCTATTGATAGTTAATGTAAATAAACCAAGACAATTAATAGTTGAGCTACCTGTTATCACATACACGACCTTAAAATTAAAAACATGCCCAAGAAAAAAAAATCATCAACGCAAGCAAAGGAAGTAAACTAGGCATTTACAACATATTAGGTTGCAGATCACTGTTATAACTGAAAATTGTTAACTGAATGCTCCAGAATAGCAAGAGACAGAGGAAATTTTAGAACCATGGTCTCCTGGATGGAGATGGCACGTGAAGAAGAAGAAGAAAGCAGTTGGGTTTTTTTGTGTGGAATTTTTAAAGGTTAGACTGACATGTTAGACTGCCTTTTCTTTTCCTTTATAGATTTCAGTATAATCCCTTACATAGTTATTGAAGACTGATGACAGCAATGCCTTTTGGAAGGCCAATATGAATAGCATTGCCCTGTCACTAAGATATTGATACTGCAAAGGAAATGTCTCACATCAGGATATGATGGCATTTGAATGTGTTGTATAGAATACAGTGTTGCAAGTTGGTGTTGTTTTTAACCAAAATTAAATAAAGCAGCAAATCAGTACAAAAAAAAAAAAAGAAAGCAAAGGTTAATTACTAATAAGACCAGAAAACAAAGCTTCACAGATAATTCAAACCAGAAATTCAATTATAAAAAGAAAAGATAAACAGAATGAAATGGCTAAAATCAAAATGGCTAAAAAGAAATATAAAAATTAATAACATAAGCAATAAATTAATTAGGCAGCAAGTAAATATAAATGTATAAAATAAAGCAAGCTTAATTACAAACAACAAAAAATGAAATAGCATAGACAACTGAAACATGACTAACAAAAAAAAAAATCGCCAATAAAACCAAGGATGTATTTATAAGGAAGTTAAACAATTCATATGAAATAAAAAATAATTCAGAGACGAAAGCCTCAAAATGAAAAAGTTTTAAAGCAGTGTGCCTAAAAAAGAAATAAAAATATATAAAATTAATTACATACAAAATAAAGCAGGATGATGGTTCGTCAATCTTAAAATTGAAAGTAAAAAGACATTGTGTTGCTCTTTATATAAGGTGCTTCGTGAAGAATGTCATAGTTTTCAGGAAAGTATTTCCAAGCTCCATATTGACCAGTTTAATCCAAAATATGTACATACAACATACAACACATACATAGTCGTACAACAATAAATAGTTAGGAGATATTTATGGGAAAAGTAGGAAGAAAGAAAAGATATATTTTGTTCAGTTATTGTCTTATTTTCTTAATCAGTTCCATCACATAGCCATTGAGGTCTCCAGTAGATTATCTTTGTCGGCATAGAAATTGTAGACTATTCTTGGTCTGCAATTACATAAACTGCAGTGGATTCATGGCAAGAGTTGATGTGTCTCATTTTTGCTGCAGCAGAGCACATTGCAGTCATTGTAGGTCAGGTCACTTGAAACCCTAAACAGTGGCTATTACATTTTCTGAATAGTCTAGTTTGAGCCTCCAGCTAGAATGCATCTTTTTGTTAATTCAGGAAAGATAATTATGATGGAGGTGTTCTAATCTCGAATTTTTTATTCTTCTCTTCATGTGAGCCGTTAGAGATCCCATTAAGATCAGAGAAAAAACTAAATTATTAAACCTCCTGTGCAATTATTTTGAGGCTTATTTCTCTCCACTGATGTTGAATTATAAGAATATTTAGTGCATAAGTTGACAGCAAGGTTTTGACAGATCCAAGTAACATGAAAAAGTGGAATATTTTTGGCAATCCATAGCAAAGTGCTAACCACCTCCTTAATAACACTAAAATTTCACTGTAGCATTTGCAAAAAAATTGACAAATTCTAACTGCCTACTAGTGTATATCATTTCAGCTATGCAATCGTTTTAGTTAACCAAAGAAATTATTAGTTTAAATAAGAATTTCAATAAAGGAAAATTTATTCAGTTTGTAACGAATAATTGAAGTATATTTTGTTATTATTATTTTTTATGTAAAACTATTTTTACAGCTTTAAAAAAAATGTGTGCACTTATTTTAAAATACTTATATAATTTCAGGAAAAACGGGATGAAAATATAAGAGTCTTTCTGGAAAACCATACGACAGAACAGAACAATCTAAAGTATTTACTGCAAATTAATGAATTTGAGAGGCAAATAGATATGCAATTGAAAAAACTATTTGCAGCAAATAGTGAAGTGCTTAAGTTTATAAGGTAAATTTACAGTCTTTTTTTTTTTTTTTCTTTGAAAAAAAATTACCAAAATTAAGTTTTAATAAGAGAAATAAATAAAATTTTGTTCAGATCTATTTTAATAAATTCTTTTAATTAATTTTTTTGTTTTTGCATAGATGAATGTTGAAATAAATAATTTAGGGATGAAGTTATGGCATCTTGATGTAATTAACTTATTCAAGATAGCATTTTTATACCTAAACGGCAATTGTATACATATCAGAGTAATTTGTTATACACTCATTAACAAAAAAAAGAGTTGTCCGATGGAGACAAAACTTGGTGGAGAGGAAGATTATGTACAGAATAGAAAATGATTAAACTTTCAGACAAATTGAATGAATTATTTCAGAGTTACAAAGTAACGAGCTCAATAAGGTGTTGACCCACCTCTACCCTGAATGCAGGCTGCCACGCGATGTGACATAGAGTGATAAAGCTCCCTGATGGTCTTCTGCGGTATTTCTTGCCAAATTTGCTCCAATTATCGGGCTAGGTCATCCACATTCCCTGGTGGATGTAGTCGCCTTCCCATCATATCCCAGACATGCTCGATTGGAGAGAGATCTGGGGATCTGGCTGGCCAAGGAAGTGTTTCACAAGCTGCAAGACAGGTCATAGCAACATGTGCCGTATGTGGTCTGGCATTATCTTGCTGAAAAATAAGGCCAGGGTACTGCAAAAGGAAGGGTAGCAAAACAGGTCTCAGAATGTCGTCGACGTACTGCTGTGCTGTAAGTGTGCCGCTAATGACGACCAAAGGGGTCCGCTATCAAAGGAAATGGCACCCCAGACCATAACTCCTGGTTGAGGGCCTGTGCAATAGTGCAATAGTGAAAGAAGGATCGGCACGCTGCCCTGGGCGTCTCCAGACACGTCTGCAACGATCGTCAGGACACAGTTGGAAGCGGGATTCGTCACTAAACACTATACGTCCCCAGTCAGCATCATTCCAACCGGATCGAGCCAAGCACCACTGTAATGTGGCCCGATGGTGTGCAGACGTGAGTGGCAGGTGGCGTAGCGGTCGGTAGGAGCGTAGATGTCGCTCTCTTAGCCGTCTGAGAATGGTCATGGTGGTCACTCGTGTGCGGGTCGCACGTCTGATGGTTGATAACGATGATTCAGGCGCTGTGACAGCTGATCTGACAATCACTCTATCCTCCCGCTCTGCTGTGGCCCTAGGTCGACCGCTACCTTCATGACGCTGAAATCTGCCATTGTCCACCCATTCCTGCCAGCATCTTCTAATCGCCGCATCACTTCGACCCATATGAGGAGCGATTCTCCGATATTTGCCCAACCTGCCTCTTTCAATCCAACGATACGACCTCTTTCAAACTCTGACAGTTGCATGTAATGAGCTTGAATCCTGCGGCGAGGCATTTTTTCAGTCGTTGAAAGGTATCCTAACTCGCAATGCAACAGAAATTTTGACCATCAGATTGAGAATCGCTTCTTATATACACCTGCTGAGTGCGCAGTTCCGATGCGCTGTAGCTCTCGCTATTCATTGATTGGACACCAAAGTTTAATCATTTGCATGGGCGGTCCCAATGTCTTTGCATACGAAATTTCATTACAGTCGGATAACTCCTTCTAGGTGCATCGTTTTTTTTGGTAATGAGTATT
>JAFIDM010009631.1:328277166-328297981 GCA_023159025.1 Thereuonema tuberculata | reverse complement strand
GAGTATTTGAAGATGCAACTTTTGATCTCCCTGTCAAGCAGTATATGGCTATAGTGGCATTACTCAGCCTAACCAGTGACTTAGCATCAATCTTACTACGCAGTTTTTTTTTTAATTGTTGTTAGTTATTTTCCTAGCTCTCCACAAGCATTTATTTGATAATTCTAATTCTCCATTACTTTTTTTTTTTAGTTATCTGTTTTGTTTTGTTTTTTATATTTTTTCCTCTTATTTTTATAAGTCTTATTATACATTGATCAACAATTTCATTATTGCGAGGGGGTATATTACCTAACTAATTATTTTTTGGGTAGAAGTTAAACATGATTTAAGAGTTGAATGTTGCATGTGCACTCTTCATAAGTGCTATTCAGTTTAGAAGTTTTGGAATTTGCGCTCTTTGTTCTTAAACATCCTAAAATGCTTAATATCTCTCAGGCACGAGTAAACAATGAAATGAGAATTTCTTTCCTCAAGATATGATTAGCTTAATAATCTAAGTTTATAGGGGGGGGGTCTGCTTGCTGATATTTCCGAAAAGGACACTTGTTTTGGTTGAAGGGATCTAACCATAATAACGCCTCCATTTCAAAATCCGGTTATGCGTATGGTCTGAAACCAAATGTGATATAACTCCTAGGATGGATGTATGTATACTTGATAGGAGATTTTGGAAACTTGGGTTTCAGTAGAACAGAGGAACTTCTGCGGAAGGAGAGCTGTGTGTGTGTGTTGGCATCATCATTCTGGAAAATGTCCCTGGCAGATATTACGGGAAAGATTGAGTTGCTATGATTGAGTTTGTGGTGTGTATTGTTACTATCCTTGTTACCACTACTACGGGATACTGATAGTCATAGGAGATTTTAATACCATATTGTGATTTATTTTATCACTAACGAAGATGTGGTACTGAGGATTTTTAATCTGTGCAACAAGAAATATTGGCATGACATTTGAAGAAGATTTATCAACTTCCATAAAAAGATAAGTGCAATGACAGCATAACATTTAACAGGATTTGCCGAAAATATGGATTAATGCCAACAGGTTGTAATGTAAAACTTTTCTTTTATTCTCTTAATCTAATCAAGGTAGTCTTATTATATCATTACAAGGAAACCATGTAACACTAAACTTAATGTTAAAAATATTCATAAATATTTTTAATTCAATTATGGAGCTTTCTCTGCAATACAATACTAACTCCCCTTCTTAAATGGAACAAATCCATTCACCTTCACCTCTCCAGACAATAGACTTTCCTTCAGTTGCAAATGATGTCATTGTTTCTTATTAGTGTACCATTACCATGTTAATTCATTCTGATGAAGACCATCCTTAGGGTTGAAAGTTGCTAAATTTTAATTTAAGTATTTTTTAAATGTAATTCTGTATGATTTACATGGGCCATTATGGAAGTCATGGCAACCATTTTTTATCTGCCAAACATGCGACACCACTGCAATTACAGAATGTTGGATGTGCTTCTGATTGGCACCACCAACGCGGTCTGGGTCAGTGAAGGAACGTCATGGGAGCAAGTGGAAAATACGTATTTGGAAATCATCGTTTTATAAGGCAATGCAGTGTAACCAAGGAAGAAAAAGGAACACAGGAATGCTCAATACACATTGCTAACACCCCTCAAAGTAATCTCCAAGATTGTCCACCATACGTTGCTAGTGTTTACTGTCCAGCACCACCATTCTTCACAATAACGCCACGTGTCACACAGCAGCTCCTTCATAGACTTTGTTATGTCGATGGGGGTAAAAAGTCTTGGAACACCATTCATATTCATATTTGGAATCCATGAGACTTTGATTTGATTCCAAAACTTAAGCTGCAGTTGTGTGTGAAATACTTGCGAACCAAGATGAAATTTTGACTTCGTTTCGGCGAGAGGTCACCTGCTGCCAATGGTATTCTCCGCCTTCCCAAACGCTGGCAACAACTGGTGGACAATCTTGGAGATTACTTGCTTGGCAGATAAAAAGTAGTTGCCATGACTTACATAATTGCCCACAAAGATATCCATAAAAACTGTTACTATTAATGGGAGTACTAATAACATCGATTTAAAATTTTTTATCAACATCCCCTTACGTTGATTTTTCAGTAGTTTATTAGTAATTCCGGTCCACTGATTATGAATATGCAACAATTTTTCCATAGTGTCAATGGTTCAGAAGATATAAGCAATTTTTATTTTATTAAAACTGTAAATGTTCATTTGTAACATATAAGAAAATAATTTCCAACATATTACGTTCTTTAAATTTGACTTAAATCTTTTTCTGACTAAAATACAAGCATTGCGGACACAATAACAGTGAAATCATAGTAGCTGTTGGGATAACAATCAACTTGCTGTAACAGTGAAAAGCACGATGTGTTTGATCGATTGTTAATATTATTATCTTCATAGGTTTCCTTCTCATCAGATATTTGTTCAAACTTTTATTTATTTTACTTTGCAAATATATTTTTATAATAAGTTTAACATCTTGAATTATTCTTCTGAAGCTCATCGAATCAAAATAGTTTAACAGTGGCAACATACTATGAGTACTTACATGAGTTACAGGAAAATACACTTTGTACATCAATGCAAAATTGATACACTCTTAAGAAGGACAAAACAAAATTTAACTGCACTTTCATTATTTCAGTATTTTCATTTGCTTAACGAGACATCGAAGTGATTTCAGGTATAATACGCTTGTACACATTATAAAAAATTAAAAAATTGAATGACATAATGTATGTAATCACATAAAAATATTAATAGTGAATGATTCGGAAAATGAAGGTTTGTCATTGTGGGAAGCCATCACTTCATCGTGGACTAACCCCAAATTTAGTCGCCCATCATCGCACAGTCCCAGAAAGACATTCAGACACATTCTACAGCCTAGTGCTCCGTAATGTTCAATGAGTGTTTTCATCTGTTCATCGAATTTCTCATCCAATCACCAACCTTCCAAAGGACTCCCAAGCATTTCTTTCCAACTTGGTCATTTTTTTGTTTCAGTTCATCACTACCTAGCATCACACAAATCTGTGACCTTGTCAAAATGCCACCCACAATTTTGGGCTATATTGAATTAGGAAACATTTGTTTTATAAACTATAGAGCAGCTGACTCTGTATCCAATGCTTTCACAAACTGTTTTCACAAACTGCAGAAGGATCTTGTCTGTAGTTACTAGAGCCTAATTTAGTACATTGTTTATACCTGGGATTAGGTCTTTTCATTCATGCTACATGGTTCGCACATAGTGCTTGATAGTTGCCCGGCTGTCTGAGAAATATAGAAGTATTTCATGTATTTACTTTGTAAGCCAAGAAAAAATCCAAGCATTTTGAAATCACCATATATATCCAACCAGTGACTTTTGTAGTGGACTTTTTACAACATCAACTTCACACTTTGGTAACTTTCCTTCAGGTGGATGGAATAGGTGACTGAAATAGGAGGATAATGGTTTCCATTATGTAAAAGACACCCTTCAGGCTACTTTTAGAACTGTCCATGAACAGGCGTCATTGTTTTGGTTCATACAGAAAGCCAATGGCATTAAACAAACTACTAACATGGGAACAGTAGCACAATGAATCTTCCAAAACAAAATAATATGTATACCATTTGTGTCTACTTTGGTACTGCAATATTTTATAGTAAGGAAGTGGGAAGTTCCACTCCTTCAGTCATGAAGATAAAGTGGAATTGTAGATCTCTAATAAGGTCATCTAGAACATTCTGATTCAGTAAATGAGGTTCATTCTTAGCCTTCTCGAGAAAACAGTCATCTACGTCACTTGATTCTTCAACAAGCATCATTTGAACAGGAGGCTAAGGAAAAATGCAGCTTTTCTGTATGGGGCAGGCGTTCTGGACGACGGTATGGACAGTAGCTGATGTCTGTTTTGGCCCTTCGAATTTTTCAAGTCGACCATACAAAAATAACAGTTGTCGTGGTGATGTGCAGGTTCCATCCAAATGGCATGTTTTTCCTGCAGCCACACAGCCAATGTTTCAGTGACAACCGACAGTTAACACATGACACCTGTGGAATTCATGCCTTGTCAAGGTCACCGACAGCCATTTCAAAGTAAGCTTTGTATGCCTCACAAAAGTTTGTTCCAGGCATAATCCAGGTGTGCTTAACTTGCTTTGGCCCAATGTAATATCCACATACAGAGCAGAATGAGTCTGCCTGTAATTCGCACTTCCGTCCCATTGACATACTGTTCTTAAAGCATCACAGCAAGAAAGTAAATCAACTTATAAACCTAAACATACACAGAACTGCAAAGACAAAGGCCTACTATGTCAATTGAGCATCACAAGCAGGTATATAAAATAACGAAACAACTCACTTTTCTTCAATTTCTTCAAAATTCTATATTTCATCCCAATTAAGGGACTTCATCAGGATTAAAAGAAAATACAAAATAAAAAAGAGAAAATCCTTCTTTTTCTCTTCAAATCATAATCGAAATTGAAGAAAAGTGAGTTGTTTCGTTATTTTATATATATATATTTCGAAGATATATGGAAGTTATTATGATGAAGATCACAAGCAGGTATTTACACATATGAACTGTGTTGCCATCTAGCTTACGTGCAGTAGCTATATAATGTTCTTCTGGCTAAATCAGTAATAGGAGAACAAAAGTAAGCTGATATCTTGCAAAATATTGATACTACGACAAAATCCGTGCCTGCTTTGTGTTCAGAAGCGGGTCGAAATTCATCAAAAAACAATGATAAGCAAAATCTTGTTTACAGTATAATGTGTAATGCTTTTTAAAATCATACTGTGGATATGTAGATTCACTAAGAACCATATAAATTTTAGTTTTCTTCGATATCTTAATGAATTCATCTGAATTTTATTTTGAAAGATGTTTAATTTATATATAATGCAAAATAACTTCTGTTTTATTTATTACGAGTGTTATTATTATTTTTCTACAGGAATTCTATTTGTGCTGATCTCAATGCTGTTGGTTCTGAAGCATCATCTCAATATTTGCTTGAGTTGTACAGTAAATACAAGCAAGAATTTATGAAAAAATGTGAATACCACATTGTTTTGGATGCAAAGTTACAAGATTTAAACTATCTTAATGAAATGGCTGTAAGTAATAATGGAAATTTCTTCTTCTTTTTTTTTTTAACTTTCCTAAAAAATATTAGTTTTGGTTGTTAATAGTTTAATAATCAACAAATCAATTTCTTTACCTTGATAAAGGTTAATCAAATATGACTGACCGTTTTCTATTTATACTAATTTTTAACATAGCATTAATTTAACAAGTACTTTATAAAATTTGAATTTTTTTATTTCTGCATTTACATGCTGTTCATTTGTTTTGTACGTAGTTAATTTTGAATTTTTAAATATGGTTCATTTAAAGCTACAAAATGTTGGGAACCAATTGCTTAAAAGTGAATGAAAGTCCACTGGGATTGAGGTCTCGGTCTGATTGATGATCTTATGACTTTCTTGTCTTATTGTGATAGCTTCTAAAATGTAGGTTTGCTAAGAAAAATTCAAGAGCTGAAAGGATGACAGAAAAGGATGTATAAAATTTTTCTTTACTATTAAAACTGGCATTTTTTTGTGTGTTTTTAGTGAGAATTCTCACTAAATATAACAATGCTGAATTCTATCTTTGATATGGAAGACAAGCACTAAAGAAATGTAGATTGAAATAGGAATAGTTCTCAAGCAAATGCCAATTTTTAAAAAGTAGGCTTAACGTGCGTGGAATGAAATAAAGAAAAATAAAAGTAAATAAAATGCACTTACAAAAAGTTGAGAGAATTATACATGGTAATAATTGACAGTTTCGGAATACTGTGCGTATTCCTTCATCAGGGACGGCACAAACATATAGGACATACAGACAACATTTAGGACGCCATGATGAGGGAAGGTATGTTGAAAGTGAGGGAAGTAGGAGGATTAAGAGAGTTTAGCAATAGTGACGGGCGTTTTGCCCGCCGGTTATTGGATTGTAAGCTTTAAGCTGAATTATACAGAAAGATTCAGCAAGGAGATGGTGGGCAAATCTATTATGGTGGGAAAGGGGTTTAGCAGCTGAGAAGTTGGGGATTGTGTCCTGTCTCTTTAAAGTGAGTAACAGTGTATGAGCCTGTGGGATCTGTATTTTTGAAGGCCTGTTTGTGTTCTTTGATGCGTGTGGATAGGGGTCGGGATGTTTGTCCCACGTAGGAGTATTGGCCACATGGGATCCAGTTTACTGTGTTGGAAGGGTTGTTAGGTTTCTTTGTTTGTGTTATGTTTATGTTGTGTTATTTGAAGGCAGGGGCATATTGGTATTGGTTGAGGAATTTTTTGATGAAGCTTTCGAGGGCAGGATAGTAAGGGAAGGGGATGTATTTGACAGGGGGTTTGGGGTAGTATTGTTGTTTTTTTATTGAGTTTATGTGTTAGGCTGTGAAACAACTGGGAGGGGTAGTTATGAAGATTGAGTATGGTGTATATAGTATTAAGTTCAGTGTGTAGGGTGGGTTTTGTGGAGCATGTTTTAAGTGCTCTGCGTATAAGGAAATCTATTGTATTAATTTTGTATGGGGCGTGTTTGAATTATAATGTATGCACCTGTTTGAGCAGGTGGGTTTTCTGTAAACAGTGGTTTGTATGGATTTATTTGCACTATTGTAGGAGATGGGTACATCGAGGTAGTTGATGTGCTTGTTTGAAGGAGTTTCCAGTTCGAATTGTATGTGGGAATCTATTGAGTTGAGATGGTTTTGTATTTGTGATGTGATTGTGTGTAGTGATGAAGATGATATCATCGACATATCTACTATATAGCTTAATTTGTGGGCGGTGAATGGAG
This sequence comes from Thereuonema tuberculata, assembly GCA_023159025.1. Taxonomy (NCBI): domain Eukaryota; kingdom Metazoa; phylum Arthropoda; class Chilopoda; order Scutigeromorpha; family Scutigeridae; genus Thereuonema; species Thereuonema tuberculata. Next base: position 328,291,099 of record JAFIDM010009631.1, on the reverse strand, counting down.
AGCATTTGTTTTTCGATGTAGTGCAGTGTGATATCTGCAATGGGTCCAGATATGGCAAGGCCCATGAATAGGCCGTGTGTTTGGAGGTAAATTTTATTGTTGTAAGAGAAATATTGCCTGTTATAAATGGTGTGGATGAGGAAGTCTATTTGCTTTATGGTGATGTCGAATTGGCAGAAAAGCGTGTCATCATCTAAGAAGTCGTAAACTGCTTCTTTGATGGTGTTGTAGGTGAGTGATGTAAATAGGGATGTGGCATCTAATGAGTAAATGTCTTCATTTTGAATGTTTACTTCTTTTAATTGGTGAAGGAACTGGGCTGTTTTTGTAAATGTAGTTTATTTTACATGTGTAAGTTTGGAGGATGGTGAAGAGGGAGTTAGAAATATTTGAGATGGGGGAGTTTCTTGTATTGATGATGGGTCTGGTTTTCAGGATATTTTGTTTAGGTTTGTGAGTTTTAGGCAGAAAGGTGATGGATGGGAATGTTGGATTTCTTGGGGTGAGTTTTTTATTGTAATGGTCAGAGAGGCCTATGTGGGTGTGTGCCCCATCAATGGCAACGTGGGACAAACATCCCGACCCCTATCCACACGCATCAAAGAACACAAACAGGCCTTCAAAAACACAGATCCCACAGGCTCATACACTGTTACTCACTTTAAGAGAGACAGGACACACCCTCAACTTCTCAGCTGCTAAACCTCTTTCCCACCATAATAGACTTTCCCACCGTCTCCTAGCTGAATCTTTCTATATAATTCAGCTTAAAGCTTACAATCCAATAACCGGTGGGCAAAACGCCTGTCACTATTGCTAAACTCTCTTAATCCTCTTACTTCCCTCACTTTCAACATACCTTCCCTCATCATGTCGTCTTAAATGTTGTCTGTATGTCCTATATGTTTGTGCCGTCCCTGATGAAGGAATACGCACAGTATTCTGAAACTGTCGGATTATTACCATGTAAAAGTCTCTCAACTTTTTGTAAGTAAGTGCGTTTTATTTACTTATATTTTTCTTTACATCAGTTTTTAAATTTAGATATAACAAATAGATAAGTTAGCGCATGAAAGACAGAATTGTCATTTGATTCTAATCTATTTAGGTATTTTTTAAGTGATTGTAAATATTTTCTATCTATTTTTGGAAACGAGGAATATCTAAAACCACTGCATAGCTTTATTTCTTGAACTCTTCTCCATTAATATTTGTAACAGTGGCTCAAAACATTTCATTTAACTTAACTTTAAACTACTTATTTCTTTCTTTTTTTTTTACTTAAAATAGCTAATTTAAATTAATGGATAATATTAAAGATCTGAAAATAAAGTGCATATTCCTTTTTCTCATTGTTGTCCGTTATTGAAGTGACACAGTTTTAAACTATCAACAAAACACCACATCCTGCTGATATTCTATTAAATATAGTGTTATTTGAGTATTTGAAAGCAATATTAGATGTCAGTTATAAATGAAGAAAGTGATATTATTTCTTTCTCTTTTTCAAATCCTAGAAGTTGCCGAAAAATTTGCAAATTGATTATGTTGAAACTTTCTCCAAAATGACATATTAGAACAACATATGAAAAAAAAATAGAAGAATGATATATAATGGATTTTATTTACATGAACTACCGAAATGGTATTTGCTCTTTAAAGATAGCCATTTCTCAAATGTTGATTCCTTCATAGAATAAGTCCTCTGAAAATTTATAATTAACATCCTGATTCAATTGAGAATGAAGATCTCTAGGTGGCCTTCCAGTCTTAGCTGTAGAAACATCAATCACTCTATCTGGGATTTGAAGTAGATCGTTGTTGAGTTACTGAATTTAGACTATTCTCATTGTTTAGTATATTTATACTTTTCCTATTGACATTCTCCATTTTTTATCTCAACAAATTAAGTCATAGAACAGTGTAATTATTCAGCATTCAAAAGACATATGATCAGGCATATAAATACACATGAAGAAATATAGCAATAATTATAGCAGCAACTTAAGAGTATTTGAAAAGCGTACACTTCTGCCTTTACTCTTATGATTGTTGTAAGTTTTATAATCATTGTTACAAAACTTATAAAAATTTAGTAATGTTATATAATGTTGAGCTTAGCATCAACTATTAAGTTTTTGAAATTAAAATTATTGTAAAATTATTTAAGATATAGGATATCCTAGAAAGACTTATTGACATCTAATCTTAAGAAAATTGATAAATCCACTTGTCTTTAGAAAATTAACAAATCAGAAATAAGATTGATATCTTTACTGAAATCAAATCGGTCTTGTCTAAATTGAATATTAGAAATATACAAAGCAACTAATTTCTAGATAATTTACTCTAATTTTTAAAAATCAGGTCATCCTTTACTTCTGGAAAATAATGTAAATTGATTAAATATTTTTGTTTGAGGATAGATGAATAAAAAACAAACAAACATACAACCTGATTTGCCTTAAACAGTTCTAGGGATAGCTTTGTTGAAAATAGTTGCTATTTGAATTTTTATAAAAATCTCCGTACTGGTATTATAAGGCTGGTGAAGTGGCATCCATTAATTGAAACAGTTGCCAGAAATGTTTCCTTTGTGACCATTCATTCTGCTGTTAGGGTGTGCTTGATTTTTTTAGAGAATTCTTATTTGGAATTGATCAGCCGGATAAGGTTTTATGATAACAAGATTAAATAATCTAATAACAACGAGACCAATAATATCAGATACATTTTATGAAGTCTCCCTTCCGTTTATGAATTTCTAGTTGTTTATTCCTGAAGAGATAAAGATGTGAGGGATAAGCAAAAAATATTTTCGGATATGATTATATCAGCATTGCAGTAAATAAAATGTATATGAAGTTTTGTTTATTAAGTTTACATGTTTTAATAGTAATATATGAGGATATTACGTATTTTTCAATTTTTGTTTACTTTTTTATTTTTTTTTAATGTAGGAGATAAATAAAGTCATTGTGTCAGAGCTCTTTGATCAGATTACAACATATTTGCCACAACTTTTGCATGATGCTAGACTCCAGGTAAAAATTATTTTGCTATTAGTGTTTCTTTGACTAGAGTGGGAATAAATAACTGAAGAGAATGATGCTTGTATAATCAACATACAATGGCAATAAATTCTTATAAGTATTTTTACAATAATTGGTGGCATGTTATGGTCTTTCCTCTTTCTTTCCTCTTTTTTCTCTTTCCTCCTTTTTTTCTCTTTCCTCTACCTAAGCAGATACAAACACAGTCTCACAAAAGCAAACTATCAACTAAATTTGCTGTTTTTTTAATTAATTATAATTATAAAAAGTCTGTCGTGAGGCCGTGTGCCAGCATCTGGGTTCATTTTCCTTTGGCTGTTTCAATTTCCTTTCCTGTGTTTGTCAGCCTCTTCTTCGCTTTCTCTTCGGTCTGCCGTCATTCCTTAATGGCGTCCTGGGGCAGGCAACGGGAAACCACCCCTGTATCTGTTCCCTAGTAATAGGTGGTTCTCCAGTTGGAGAGCGCCTAGCAACAAGGCGTTGGCCTTTAGAATTAAAAAAAAAATATAAATAAAGTACAACCCAGTCCTTCTAAGTTTGAAAAAAACCCACCTTGCATTGTAGTGCTGAGAATCATAATAAATGTTGGTTACAGAGATAATAACATATGCAATTTTGAAACATTATACAACTTATAATAAACTAATAAGAACCAATTTAGATAAATCTTTCCACAAACAGGATGATCTTTAAAATAGTAATATTTTTTTTTATTATTATTATCTCGAAAAAGTTTCAAACCATGGGTTTCCCCAGCTAAGACAATATGGCGGGTCAAGGACCAAAGCACATATTGCCAATCTGTGTGGGTGTCGGAGGTGGTGAGGTCCAGGGGTGTGAGGTGTGTGTCAGCCTTGACAATGGCTGAGTGGAGAGAGGAGTGTTGTGCTCTTTGGTGGAAGTGTTCCCTAAGTGTGTGTACTTGTTTTTCGTGTAGGGTGAAGAGATTGATGAGTCCTCGGCCTCCCTCCTTGCGGGGAAGAGTCATCCTTTCTGTAGCGGACTTGGGGTGGTGCATATTGTGTTTCGTGAATGTAGTGCATGTTGTGCGTTGTAGTGCTTTGAGTTCAGTGTTTGTCCATGGAATTATGCCGAACGAATATGTTAGTGTGGGGACGGCAAAAGTGTTGATGGCTTTAATTTTATTTCTGGCATTGAGTTGTGTTTTGAGGATGTTGTGAACGCGAGCACAGTATGTTTTCTTGAGTGCGTTTTTGATGTTTGCGTTGTCAATGATGCGCGCTTGCTGGAAGCCCAGGTACTTGTAGGTCTCTCCCTCTTCCATGGATTGGATGGCCAACCCATGGTCCAGCTCAAAACCCTCCAAATTCGTAGTCTTCTCGTGTGTTATATGTAGCTTGCGGCATTTGTCAATTCCAAATTACATCCCAATGTCTTTGGTGAACTGTGTTGTGACTTGTAGTAAATTGGTAAGTTGTGTGTTGTTTGTGGCGTAGAGTTTAATATCATCCATGTAGAGTAAGTGTGTGATTTTGTATGGTGTCAGAGTGCCTGGGGTAAGCCTATAACCATGTTTTGTGTTGTCTAGCATGTGGCTTAATGGATTCAAGGCGAGGCAGAACCAAAGAGGACTCAAGGAGTCTCCCTGAAAAATACCTCTCCTTATAGAAATAGGGTCTGTAGTGTTGGAGGTGCATAGGTGTAATGTTATGTTCCAACTCTTCATCGTGGTATCCAAGAATGCCGTGATCTTGGGGTGTACTTTGTAGAGTTGAAGAGTGTGTAAAAGTCAAGAATGGGAACTGAGTCAAATGCCTTCTTGTAGTCGATGTACGCGATGTGTAAGTTCCTATTCTTCGCACGTGCCTGCCGCAGGATTACCGAGTCAATAAGGAGTTGCTCCTTACAACCCTGGGAATTCCTACGACAGCCCTTCTGCTGTTCGGAAAGAATGTTATGTGTCTCGATGTGTGTGTAAATTTTGTCTGCAAGGCAGGAGGTCAGGAGTTTGTAAAGTGTGGGGAGGCAAGTGATTGGACGGTAGTTTGCAGGGTGTGCTGTGTCAGTGTTCTTGCTCTGTAGGTAAGTGACACCCTGTGTGAGGAAAAGAGGCATATGTTCTGGGTGTTGGATTATGGCAGTGAGTGCAAGAGCTAGCTTCCCAGGCAGGGATGTGAACCTCTTGATCCAGAAGATCTGCACGCCGTCTGCACCAGGAGCCTTCCAGTTGTGTGCATGTTTTAGTGCTGTCTGTATGTCTGCGAGAGTAATATCATGGAAGGGCATGAAGGGTAAGTGTTCAGCGAGTTGTTGTTCCTCTGCAATCCACGGTGCTTTGTCATTGTGGGGGATGGGGTTGGACCACAGATCGACCAGTATTCATGTAATGCCTCGCTGGTGGGTGTGTTTGTGTTGGGTGTAGTGGAGGGAGATGTAAGAGATCTGTAGAATTTTTTCTCATTGTATTGGAAAGTGTTGTTCTGTTGTTTGCCCAGAGTGCATTGTTTGTATCTTTGTAATCTTTTTGTAAGTGCACTCAGTTTTTGTTTTAGTGTGTCGAGATGTTCCTGAACCTGGTTATGATGGTTGGAGTGTGAAGGGCGAGTGTTTATGTGCTTGAATATCTTCCTGATCTGGGACATAAGTTTCTCTGTTTTGTTTCCTGCACAGTATTGTGTGAGCCTGGCTATGTCCCCTCTAAGGTCGCTGATGCGGCCCTCAAGGCGACGTCTCCAGCGGGAGGGGGTGTATTCTTGTGACCGTGCAGTGGTAGGTATGTGATGTTGTTTGATTCCAAGTGCCTGAATGGTTCCCTGTGCCGCGCAGTAGAGTGTTGTCTGTATGTCTTCTAATGTTTGGATATTGTCAAGGTGGTGTGGGATAGTGTGTGTGTTGAGATGATATATGACTGTGGCAAGTTGTTTTGATGTGTGTACTTTGGGGAGTGGAGGTCTGAGTGTGGGTTCTGTGCCTGTATATTGTGCTAGTGCGGTGTAGAAATTATCATGTGCTGCTTGTAGTATGTCATTAGTTGTATTGTTGGGGCATGTGGACTGATGGGTAGAGATTGCTTCTGTGTATTACATCATGACATCGAGTCAAACAGGCCTTGGATGTATTCCTGGGGTATTGCCTGCCAGGTTGCTTCTATCCAAGTCCACAGTTCATCGGTATTGGCTGCTGGATGACAATGACAGACTAGTTGCTAAGTGACCATATCCCAGACATGTTTAATAGGTGAACATGCGGGCCAGGGAAGAAGGGTATCTGCCTTGCTTCGACGATGGCCTGGACAATTCTGGCAACATGTGGTCAGGTGTTGTCTTGTTGGAATATGGCTCCAGCAGTATGCTGAAGGAAGACTTCAGCCTCTACAACTTCCCTGATGTAGCAGTTGCTGTTGAGTGCCCACAATTCGTAGCAGCCAAGATCGCTTATGATACCCAATTGCTCCCCAAACCACCATGCCTATTATTTGTGCAGTATGACGCTGGACAATGTAGTCTGGAAGATGGCGCTCACCTTGATATCGTCTAATGCATATGTGGCCATCATTGCATTCCAAGTTGAAGCGGAACTTGATTGAAAACAAGATATGGTGCCAATCTGCATGTCAGTGAGAGTGTTCGTGAGCCCATTGTAGCCTGAGGCATCGATGGTCCAGGCCCAAGGGAATCCTCCGCAAAGGAATGCACGACACCATCGAACCATGGAGTCAGAAAATGTCAGACCTGTTGCAGTGTTGTGTTAATGCTCGAGAAGAAGCTGAACGATTCATCACTGCCATGCGGATGAGGTATCTATCATCCTGTGGTGTCATCACATTTTTGGTCCACTTCTAGATTTTTCACTCGACCTGTTCTCGTCAGTCCACTGCTTCCACACTCGAATCACTGTCGTGGCATTATGCCCATAGAAGCAGCAATTTCGCGGTATGAAAATCCTCCTTCATGCAAGCTGATCATTCAGCCCCATAGCTTGCTTAAAAGGCGCCTTTTGACATCAATGAATCATAATGACTCCAGTAGGCACATGTACAGCTCAGTGACGATGAAAAACTACTTACTTGATCCTCAACAGTTCTCTACTTATATGCTTATATATACTTATATGACAGTTCAGAGGGCTCTTCTGAGTCAGGCATGCGCAATCATTCCCAAATTTTAATCAATTGCATATCATACCCTGCTTTACATTTCCTATAAGTTTCACTTCATTTGCATGTTTCCTTTCATGGTGTCTCATTTTTCACAAACATGAGTGTAGAATGTATAAAACTTGATGGAAAGATGTTCTTCTGGTGCATCTCAGAATCAGATATACTAGAATAACACAGCAATACTTACTGCTTAAAGACGAACCTCCCATGTGTGCTACATGCAACATTGTTTTAATGATTCGTCGTAATGTATAAAGTTTATCAGTTGGGCCCTGCCAATCCTGTAACTTCTTTCTGGAAGCCATTTTCGAGAGCAGTTTATATATTTTCACAAGAATAACAGTATCCTAACACAATGCAGGCACTGGAATCCCTCACACGTGTACCACAGTGTACATGCACCAGATATTAGTACAAGCATCTCATGACATTGTACATGCATTAGTGACGTTGCGGTAATTCACTGTGGCAGTCAGAGAAAGTGGTGCATTCTGGTTGAAATTAAAGTGTCTGTCATTAAGTTTATTTATGAGTCAAAGGGCAACATCTCTGCAGCAAGACGTTTATTTGATGAGGAATATAGTTTTTCTTCCAAATGTGAAACAATGACTGCAATCAAGAAGAAATTTGAATACACTGGTTCTATTACAATAAAACATACTGTGAAAGGATCACACATCACAATCGTTACCGAAGAGAACCAACACATCGTTGCTGAAGTGCTTCTGAAAAAGTCTGGAAATGACGATATAAAAGTTATCTGGTGAAAATTGACCAGGTCCGACTGATACACCTTGTATTTTAGTTGAATGTTTGCTTTTATTCAATATCATTGTTGCTGTTTTTATCCTCTTTTTTAAATTCAATGTTCAGATCTATATTTCCTTGCTTTTAAATGAAAATGATCTTTTTATCAATTTTATCGACAGATAAAACAGATTCATTCATCCATACGGCCTTTGCCACCTTTCTACAATTTTCAGGTTTTTAATGGTGTTTTTTTTTATCTCCTTTTATACAATATTTTATGTTGGTCTTGCTTTTCGTCCTGCTTTTCTTGTTTTAGTGGCCTTTTGTATGCATGTTATTCAATAGAAGGATATTCTTGGATTTTATCTATATAGTAAACTTCAAGGGACCGAAATTTCGGTTCACTATAACCGGGAATTCACTATATCCGTTCCGTTATACGTGCATTGCACGGCAAGGGACCAAACATTTCGTTCATTATATCCGGGAGTTCATTATAAGCCGTGTTCACTGTAGCGGGGTTTGACTGTATATAATTTTATATCTACTTATATTTTTATCTTTATACTTTTTACTGTTCTTTATCTTCACATCTTAGCCCAAGATGCTTTTGTGCCAACAAAATCAAATACCAACAAACCAATGAACATCCCTATACATATTTCTTTACTTTTAAATTATTCAGATCTTTTACCTATTCATCTGTTTGAAAGTTGATTCATTTATGTGGCCTTGCCAAGTTTATATGATTTTCTCTTTACACTTTGTGCAATATTTCTTTTACATGTACAATCTTGTTTTTACCTTTACACTGTCGCTTTATTGCCATTACTGTTTTATCTTATATTTTCTGACTGCTTTGTAATGTTTTTAAATTCTTTGCATTTTAAGGTTTTGTGTAATAGTCATTTCTTATTTACTATTTTGTTTGAATTTTAGAATAAGTTATCATTATTTTTGACATAGATTTCTTTATCTAATTTAATTGTTTACCTTTCTTGACTCATCATTGGCCATTGTTGCTATTGCTGCATTAAACAAAGAAGTAGACAAATATTATTCAAACTTTATTCAAAGTTAAGGCCTCCATTCTTTAAAAAAAAATTCTTTAAAAAAAATAAATATATATATTGAAGAAGAAACCTCAAGTTGTTTTTTATTAACATTTGAATTAATTGAACTATTCTTGCGATAAAGAAAAAGAACTTGTTTTCCTGCTAGAGAATGTTGTAATAAGTACTTTCATATATTTATTTCATTCTTAAAATGCCATTCCTAATTAAACAAAAAAAATGTATAAACAAAAAATGTATAAAATCTTAATATAAGAAGCTGAAGAAACTTTTCACTTAAAAGAAATCATATGTATTGATAACAAAGGCATTTTTGAAGAGAAATGTGTTTTCTTTATGATAAAGGCTTTCATAAAAATTAGTTGTATTTTAAAAAGTATTTTAGTTGCATATAAACATCCCTGAGAAAATTAATTAAAGAATGAAGCACTTGGATAAGGATGAAACTGGAAATCTTCTAAGCACATTCTGTATTTAGAGAAAAATATTTCCAAATTGAAAGATGGCTCATCGTTTAGGCTCTCCAAAATAGTCGTCCTCAGTAAAGCAAATCTTATCAGGGAAAGTAAATCATGTCCGCAATGTATTAGAGGAATTTCAGAAAGAAAAAAAAAAGATGGCCTTTACTCATTATCATTGAAATAGTTCTTGACCATATCGACAATACGGACCTGGATCATTGCGAAACACCGGGTACCCTATTGTTCAACAGAGGACGTACCTTTCAGTTAATTAATCTCTTATTTGATCTGGAAATTTTTTTCCTTTCACAACAAAATTTACAAATAAGAATTGAAACTATTTATGGGGATGCCATCCTCAGCATTTTAGCAGAACTTGTCATGAAATACATTGAACTCTGCATTCTGTTCAAGTGTCATTATGGACAATATGTTCTTTATGTGTCGTTATGTTGATTTTATATTTTTGCTCGTGCGTAAGGATCAGACTCAACAAATCTTAGATACATTCAATAGTGTATATGATTATATCAGCTTCACCATGGAGGAGGAAGTCAACCAAGCTCTCCTCTTCCTGGATGTCATGATATACAGAAAGAAGAATCACTTCAGCAGTGATGTTCACAGAAAACCAACCGACGCAACTGATTCAACTGATCACGACCAATTATAAGAATGCAACTCCCCCATGCCTTTCAAGAGGAACACTGTAGCCATGGCCATACCGCAGAGCCTTCCATGTATGTTCTGATAGGTCCTAATAAGGAATTAACATGAATCAAAAAATATCTTCACGAGCAATGACTTCCCCCTGCCTTCATTGATACTACCATTAAGCAAACTTTTAAGAGACTAAAAAACAACAACAATAGCAATACAGAGGACATTTCCAACAACCAAATAAAAAAGTCATAAATGTAAATATGTATCAATTCCTTTCCAGTAATCTTTGCACTGGAAAATCCAATCCGTTCTTGCACCGCATGATATTAGACTAACCAGTAGACCTAGAAATACTACTAGGTCAAAAACTTTCTCAGCAACAACAAACCAGTTAGCAGCAAGGAAATGAAACTTCTACAATAAAAGGAGCTGTTTATGGTATCAAATATCAAAATTCTTCGGATGAATCATGCCTGAACGTTGGAGAATCAAGACTCCTAAAAATTTGATTGTCCGAACACGAAAGAGCAGTTCAACAGGAAAACCATCAATATGCCACTGCAACTCAATGTAAACTTACAGGCCATAAACTCAACCTCAAAAAGCCTATGATATTTTTCATCAAAAAGGATGATTATCTCCGAAAGTTTTATGAATCCCTGGTTATAAAAGACAATAAATGTTATAACAATAATGATGTGTCTATAACCAACATCCTGCAACATCGTTATATGGATCGTAACGAAATTAATCCTCTCACAACCCATTCATGCAAAATGACTGGACTCTCATTGAACTGGGACTTCCCATGTTTTACGGTGCAAAGTCAATGCTGAAAAATGGACCCCTTCTTCCCTATAATGAAATCTTCCTCCCTAATGGGAGGGGCCTAAACTTGGTGCTCATTTGGAGGACAGTTCTGTCTCCAAAATTTTTGAATTCATTTTTGTTTTCTTTGCCTGATGAAAAAGTTTGAATACTGGAACTTTGAAACGTTACCTTGTTTTAATTTTAATTGTTAATGTATTTGTAAAGGTACATTATGGTCTCTATGTTAATTGGATGCCTTAATTTTAATAAATACAGTAAAACCCCTGTTAACCGTACTTGGGTCAACTGAAACCTGTGTTATTTGAAACGCTTCCGAAAATCACAAATCCAAACAATAATACTGTATTGCACGGAAATAATTCGAGGGCGAGAGTAAAAGTATAATTTTAACTTTAATAAAGATATTAGTGTAGCATACAAAGAGATTTTTGAATTTGTTTGACCTGCAAAACCTTTCAAAAATACGTACTGTAATTACAATACAAAATACTGTAGCTGTATTAGATGTTCATGGCTTAACCGAAAAAATTGTTATCCGAAACGGCTTCCCCCCTTTAGTTCGGTTAACCAGGGTTTTACTGTATAACTAAAATACAATAGTTTTTAAAAATTCCATATTACATGCTATTTAACTGTCACAAAATAAACAATTTAAAACACATTCCAACTGCAAAAGATTATTAGGAAAAGAACTTGCAAAAGAACTGTAAAAATCTATTCATGCGGGAAAAAACAAAAAAACAAAACAATTCTAAAATTGTTTGATATTAGAACTGAAGACAATCATTTCACTTTTCAGTATATAAATGAATTAAAAGCACTCAGAAAATACATTTCTATTTTTGTCTCTAACTCGGTTACAGTTTTATTATAGCCAGACCGAAGACATTAAAGATTTGTCATTTACAGAACTTGATTTAGTATTAAGGTTCAACCCTTTGCTGGCAACAAAGTAGTGTTTTTATTTTTGTTTACTTACTGTTTATTAATAATATATTAATTGCTAAATATTAAATAACAAGAAAACCAAATAATAAAGATTGTTAAATTTATCAAGAGGCTAACTGACAAGAATTAATTATAAAGGAGTTGAAAATGAAGTTAATCCTTTATTTTATTTAATCATTTGATTTTTGAGATAGCTATATAAAGATTAATTTACTTAATATTTACTTTTTTTTCAGAATGTAGTCTTTGTAAAGGAGAAAATTTTGAAATCCACTAATATGCCAAATGTAAATGAGATGTGCAGCATTTCTCATTTGTGCATTCATGACTTTCAGGCTCTAGATGCAAATCAACTGGATGTAAAAAGTAACATAGATACGTAAGTGGATTTTCTTCATACTTAGCTAAATATCTAATCAGTGAAATTGTTGTTGTTGTTATTATTTCACATGAAATATGGGTAAATCGTTTTAAGTATTTATTTTTATTTTTATGATAAAAAGTGAAGGTCATTAATTACTAATAACTAGACAGATGCTGATTGACTTACAATGGTGAAATCTTTCATTTCAAAATGAGGAAAACTTTGATAATTTTCAAGAATTAAACCTATCATAAGTTGAAAATGCATGTAATACACCTAATCTACTGAACATCATAGCTTAGCCTAGCCTAGTTTTTCGCTACCACTACCCAGAGTCACAAGACAGTTTTGTACTGCATATTGCCAGCCTGGGAAAAGATCAAAATTAAAAAAATCAATGTGTGCTTTCTACTGAATGTGTATCTTTCGTACCATTGTAAAGTAAAAAATAATCGTAAGTTGAACCATCGTAAGTCTGCATTAGGATATGCAACAATATTCTTCTTCAAGACTTTGAAAACAAAATTTATGCATCTCCATCTTATACCTAATGGAAATATCTTCTGTTCCATTTTCAGTCTTTATCATTTACCTAAATGGATTTAGCCTTATCATTTATCAGATCCATTCTTTATCTCATTAGGTTATCGTATTATACAAACTTATTAGGTCAAGGTTAATTATAAGTTAGCATATTAGTAATATTTTTTAAAAACAGTCTGAATATACAGTTTTCGTTTCGTTAGATGAAGTAAATATTTTCATGATTGGAGCAAGATTTTTATGATTTAATATTGTTTATGATCAATAGTTAATGGAATCAGTTGAAGATGAAAATCTTTTTTTTTTCCTTTCCTAATTACATAAATCTGCTGAGGAAATCTATAATCCTAAGAGTAAAGATAGCACCTGCTACTGAATGGATGTCATCGAAGGGATATGATGGTAGCCCTGTTTAGCTTAAGAGTTCTTATTCAGATGCTATATAAGTCATACAATCTAGTGTGAACTCTTATTATTCCAATTGGGTGAATTAGCCAAAAGAAAAAATTCTTGGCATAAAGAATTTAAAGAAATCGTGGCCTATGTGAGATGTTATGTATTTTAAATATGCTGAAAATAGTTTGAAAATAGTTAATGGATTTATCAGAATGATTGTGAACCTTGTTCATACATAATCTTCGCTGGCTATCTGCTATCATACGCTGGCAGCCTCCTCTGTTTTAAGTCTTCAATTAAACTCTAGCAGAAGAAGGTGCCAGAAAAGGAACTGAATGGTTCCCAAACCTCTTTTCAAAAAAAAAAAAAGAAAAAAACTTTTGGATGTTTTGAAAAATGCATAATTTTTGTATCCAAACTGCTGGGTCATCAGAAACTTCCAAAACCTCAAGTACAGAGTGGATGGATGGAAGGACAGCCCAGGAACAAAAAAGTCAGATGTTACAGATACTTCAGTTATAAAAATATCAAAATAAAGTTGGTGACAAAATGCAGCATGAAAAACAAAAATCTTGATCTTTCTCTGCCTTTTCCATTCGTTTCTCATTCTGGTCTTCTTTTGTTAGAAAATTTATGTGTTCAATCATTTACATTTCAAAAGTTACCAGTTTGTTGCTTTAGTATTGTGGAATTTGTAAATATTATGTAAAGAATTTTTTTGGATTATATAA
>JAFIDM010009631.1:328251771-328267015 GCA_023159025.1 Thereuonema tuberculata | reverse complement strand
GTCCATGATAAGTCGCAGAGGCGAGAGTCCAGTATTTCTCATGGCAATGGATTGACTTCATATTTGAGGCCTCCGCTCTTAAAACATCTCTTACCAGCATAGGATAACGGCACTTTCCTTAATTCAATGATTCGTAAAGAATAAGCTGTATTTTCAGATTTGGCCAGTGATTGGAGGGCAGATTTAGAATCAGTTAAGATACATATGTTTTGGTGAACAATCGAGTAGCAGCTTGTAAGGGTTGTGTTTATGGCCAATAATTCTAGATCGGTACTTGACTGTGCGTTTGCTGGTACATAGAAACGTTCTCCAGTTGTCTGGTTGAAGTAGCCTGCTCCCGACTTTTTTTCTTCTAAGTCCACTGAACCATCAGTGAAGATGGTTATTTTATGTAATCACGTATTCCTCATGCAACATGGCTTGTACTTCCAGTCTAAGAATTTCTGGATGGCTTCATTTTAGTCAATTTACTAGGCAAGTCTGTGACTACTGTAACCCCAGGCCATCTACTGGGTGATTCTTCATACATAGTTGGAATAATCTCGGGCAAGCTGTCTGACAGCAGACAGCCATGTGATGCCATTTCACTGATTTGATATCAGAAGGAGTTTTTAATGGTGTTTGACGTTGTAAGAATGGCAGGCAAGGGGTGTTCACAAGGTAAAAAAATTATTGTTAGATATTTGGCTCACATTTGCTTTGCTATGTATATATAAATAGGTTAAATCCCTGCTCTACCTCCATTGTTGATATTGGCGTGGTCTTTGTACAGCCCAGGCATAGGCAAAGTTCTGCTGACTGTATACATTGTACTTGGCTAGGTGAGTTTTTGCAGTTGCTCCCCAAATTTCACATCTGTAAGTCGCCTTTGAATGCACAAACGCTAGGGAAAATATCTTCATGGTGAATTTATCTGCACCCCACTGTCGGCTGGCTACGTCTTTTAATGCATTTAATCTGGAAGTGCACGTCTCCACAACATACTCCACATGTGTTGCCCATCTGAGCTTTGGGTCCAATTCCATACCTAGTAGTTTGGGATTTCGGTTATACCGCAAGGCTTTTCCATCTACAGTAGAACCCCAATTATCCGCGAGCGGATGATCCTCAAGTGCCACGAAAATTTTTTTTAATTACGAACCTCAAAAAAAAAACTTATTTTAATCCAAGCCAACAATAGGGAAAATACAATAGGCCCTACAGTGCAAAGGTTGAAAATTACTGACAGGTTTATTGTGCATCGTGATTTTATAGGCCATCTCGGAATTTGTGGATGCAAAAGTAGAGCAAAGGTTTCTGCTTTACTGTACATATTTTAAAAGTTTTACATATTATGTTTTTTGTACAATAAAACGTAGTTTTTAATGGTGAAATATTTTTTGTTCGTCTTTACACCTCATTTTTAGTCTTTTTTTGGGTTATCCACTATTTTCGTTATCCACGAAGCCCTTGCCACCCAATTCTGTGGATAATTGGGGCTCTACTGTATATTCAAAATGGAGATATAATTTGCTAGTAAGTTTCTTCTGGTGAAAAAAATGCATTCGGTTTTCTCCGACGATATCTTAAGTGACCATTTCTTCCACCACTTAAAAATGCTATCAGGAGCTGCTTGAACGATCTCCGTAATCTGCATCTGTAGCCCATACGATATTATCGTCTGCATAAGTGCAGCTACACACTTCCGGTGGCAGTTCCGCAGTGAGAGCTCGCATTGCAATGTTGAAAAGCATAGGGCACTCCCTGTGGGATTCCGTTTTCTACTTTGAAACTAGATGTCAAATTTCCATTCACAATGTATTGCAGCATTTTCCCCCTTAACCCCACTTTCATGCACTGGAAGATGACTGTGGCATTTGGGATTCTATCAAATGCTGTTTTGGAGTCTATCATGACAGCTACTGTCGACTGCTTATGCCCGAAGCCTTCATATATTTTGTCTGTGAAATATAATAAGGTATCTGTTGTGCTTCTTTGTCGACAAAATCCAAATTGGAACAATTTAGCAGATAACCCTTCTCCAATCTCCATGACAATCTGTTATTTACAAGACGTTCCAACAACTTTCCCAAACAGGAGGTAAGTGCTACAGGCCTTTAAGACTCCACTTTAAATTCGTCTTTTCCTGGTTTCTGTATAGAGATGATTTGCGCCGTTTTCCATTTTTGTGGAATATCTCCTATTCTCCACACTTCATTAAAAAAATCCAAAATTCTCTGAAGCATTTCTGGAGGGCAATGTTTTATCATCTCATCATGAATATAATCCTGTCGAGGGGCAGAACATTTCAGTTTTGGGATACAATTTTTCAATCGTCCATTGTAAAAGGCACATCATCTGGGTCATTTTGCAAAAACAATAGCTCCATGCGACATGTCAGAAGCTGTTTGAAAGGTTTTTTTTGTTTTTTTTTTGTTTTTTTATTAAGTGAAGGCTGTAATGTACAGTACAATTAGTTGTATAGCCGAGAAAGTTCAACCTTGCAACAAAAATTAATCTCTAAAGTTCATATAAACTGCAAGAGTTCTTTTGTCCCATTCTTCCAATTGTTCTTTACGATGATTGGCTGTCAATTGTTTCTCTTCAATCTTCTCTTCAATAATGGTGTAGTTCCAAATTATTATAGTTTAAATAAAATCAGTTTCTTAATAATCGACTTGATTATTAAGTCTCTCAATTCTTTTAATTATTCCTTTTAATACACTACTAATAATATTGTTTTATTATTCACTTACGCTTTGGCAAATTTTCTATTCACCAAAATACTCCGTATTTTTGAAGCACTGTTTTAGTACACTAATCTTGTCAAATATTAACATACTATATCGACGCATTAATCTACTTGCTCACACTGTTTAAAATGCACTTCCAAACTTAAATTATTTAAATAAATTTCGTTCTTTTGAAACTTCGAATAATAAAATGAATCACTTTGAAACTAATTCAATTCTTCCATTCACTAAATATTTCTTCTGAGAATGAAACACCAACTTCGATGATTTTCTTTCTTTAAATTTACTTGTTCATAGGTTTTAATTTCGCTCCTTTAGAAATTAGAGTTCACATTTGTCGGGTAATTTTATTATCTGAACTGTATTCGTCTTAAGTTTAAATTTGCTTCAAAAGTTTCTTTCCTTTCTTGAATTTACCCACTCGAAAAGAATTCTTAAAGTACAGTAGAACCCCTCTAATCAGTCACCTTTGGGACTTGGGGTATGGTCGGAACGCAAAAAAGGTCGGATTATCAGAAAATACAGAAAAATACGGAGTTACAGTAAAATTTATGGATTTACTGCGTTGTCAAGCAGCTTCAAGTTTAGGCTTTTTCAATGTTTTGCTATTCTTAAGAGCGTTTTCACCATCTACCGTCACTGTATATGAAAGTAAACAACACAATGGCGCTACGGGTGGTGAGTCACCGACGAGTTGGGGATAAGTTCGGCCGGCTCGAGCCCGGTCGGATCAACCGGAGTGGTGGACCAGCCGAGGGCGGATGAGAGGGGTTCTACTGTACTCAAATTTCCGAATAGTTCGTTGCAATTGTTGCTTCTTGCTTCTTTTCACTTTGACGTCTTCTTCGTATCGAATAATGTGTCCGCAATGCAGTGGAATGATGTCCTAGCTCCGCTGAAGTCGTCTCGCCTTCTGCCAGTGAACATATCACTTTGCATCTCTGTGCGCATTTCACTGTGACTTAACTCTTCCTTCAGAAACGAGGCTCGCTCGGGTTTTTATCCTTAAATTTTCTTGACGTCATAATTTATTCAAACATTTATTTTATTTTAAATTTACATCTGAAGCCAAAATAAACTATTCAATTAAATATTATTATTAAATAAAATCATCTTCACTGTTCTTCTTTGTTCAGATACTTTGGCCAAGGGATCCTCTTGCCAGACTTTTCCAAGTAATAAATTCCGAAATTTCTTCATCTGTTACAAGCAATTTTCCATATAGCTTTTTTGTTAATTCGTTTTGAAGTTTCGCCATTTATTGCTCTGAATTTTTTCCACACTGTGCTTGATGGAGTATTAATGTTCATTGAGTTGATGAAAATTCTCCACGAGTTCCTCTTTGCCTCTAAAATGGCTCTATGCATAGTGGCATTGCATCTGTTGTAAGTTGATCTATTTGATGGGATTTTGACCTTCTTCCACCTTTTGCGGGCTGTAATGCATTCTTTCCTTAGTTGTTTAATATCTTCATTCCACCAACTATTCATGTACTTTTGTTTAGCTTTATCTGACTGCTTGGGAATGCTTTTTTCTGAAGCTTTAAGAATAACATTTTCTGTAGTCGTTAACTTATTAAGAATCTGGTCCGGGCAGTTACGTGTTTGCTCTTCAAAAGTCCATCAACTGTGCAATGATACTATTAATTTCTTTAGTTGGTAAGACAATTGTAAAGTTGTTTCAATGTAGAAAAATTAATCTGAAATGAATTGAGAATTAAAGAATTTGGAAGATTTGGGAAAAGGTACATTATTGAAAGTTCCATTGATACTTATAAGAGGAAATAATAATTCGTTAAATTCAACAATTTCACAGGAAATTTTTCCTCCAATGTTTATTGCTTAAAACATCTACTCTGTCTTTAAGAACTCCTCTGCTTTAATACATTTAAATTATTTACATTGATCAGTTAAATTTTGTCATGAACTACAATTGTAGATTTCAAGAAAAGATGTAGAATGTCCTTTAGTCAAAAAAGTAATAGGACATCATTCACTGTATCTATCATTTGCCAAGAAAATTGAAATTTTTCTCAAAATCCTGTTTTATTCTCAAAGGTAGTTTTATGCATAGGCAACCTAGGCTTTTATTTATGAAAACCTGTGGTTAGAACATTTTCTTTTCTCTAAAAATTATGGGATTCAGTAATTTACTGACAAAAAAATGAGAGCACCATCAAGGAAGTGTCCAATTTTAATGAAATTCCATATGCAACTATCTTTACATTAGATATGCAAATAGTTAATGTTTAGTTTTCAAGACACATCACCCCCTGGCTCAATAGTGCCCATCTTATTGTCCATATAAGGAACCTCAAAATCTTACTAGACACATTCGGTTTTGGGGAACTGTTGCATTCACATCAGTTTACCATCATTAATGCCTCTACTACATGCTCAAAAACCTTAGAAGCAATTGCAGGATTTTGAGAGAGACTGCATCGTGACACTGCAAGAAGCCTGCTTACATATTACTTACAAATTGGCTCATAGTGATGCTTCTGTAGAAAGGTGCTGAAATCGATGATTGGATGCCTCCAAGACTGATTGTCCCAACACTACCACTACTACAAGCAAGCTCTAACTACTACTAGAGTTTCACTCTCTACCATCCAAGTAGATGTGGTATTCTCTATACAGCAACCAGTATCTATCTGTAGTATTTCCAGATGAATTGCAGATGCTGGGCTTCATTCCCATCTCTTATAAGGTTTGCCTTTAACAATCAAGAACCAGAGTCTGTCTACAGTGTTGGTATGCCCAAGAGACATTGTCTACTTCTGAGTAGTTTCATATTGTATTTAGTGATGCATCCTGCTTCTATATTGCAGCAGATCATTGCATCCGCATATCGAAGAAGTCTGGGCAGCACTTAAATCCTTGCAATATTGTTGAGAGAATCAGAGCCGTTGCAGCTGATAATGGTATGGACAGCCATTTCTTATGACAGAAGATCATAAGAACTTTAAATGCACTACTATATGTGCAGTTGATCCTGCAACCCATTGTGTCACAGCAGCCAGGAGCTGTTTTCCAACAGGATAAAGCATATCTTCAACAGGATAAACAGCACACGTTTTGCATCAGTGTCTGTAAGCAATTCAAGGCCTTCCTTGGCCAGCTAGGTTCCCGACTTGTTCCTCATCGATCACATCAACTACATCCATCATCGAGCATCTGGCATTTGGAGCAACAGTTGCAGCAAACTTGGCATGATCAGCCACAATACACAGCATCAGGACTCCATGCCACGCTATTTAGCTGCATGTCTAACAACCAGAGGAGACTCAGTGAGTACTAATTAATTAGCAGTGTACTGATGTTGTACAATAAATATTTATTTTTTCACTGTGAAATTTGAATGAATTCATTCTCTTCATCCAAATGGCATTTGCAAAATTTCATTCAAATTGGATGCTTCCTTCATGTGCATTAGTTTTTTTTTTTTATCACAGTGTGTGTTTATATATTGTCTGGCCACTTTATTAGGTACACCCCTACTGTGCACACAAATGGTACATTCCACTTATTTGCAAGTCACATGGACAGCTGTGGCTATAAATACAGCAGTACAGACCTCCCATCATCAGTTGATAAGCAAACCACAGCGATAATGGGAAAGTGTAGTGATCTAACAGAGTTTGAACATAGCATGATCGTCGGGGCTAGATGTGCTGGTCAAAGCATATCCATGATGGCAGTACAACTTTTCGCATACAACAATATCAAGGGTTTATAGGGAATGGTGCAGCGAACAGAAAACATTGAATCGGCGGCACTCCTGTGGATGAAAATCGCTCATTGATGACAGAGGCCAGAGGAGGATGTCTAGAAGACGGGTCAAGGTTCCCCAAGTGCCGTCCGACTTCAACAATGATGCGCAGCAAACCATCTCACAACGTACCACTAGATGTACCCTGTTGCAGATGGGCTACAACAGCAGATGGCCTCGTTGGAAACCCTTGTTATCAATAAAGAACAGGAACGCACACCTTCTGTGGGCAAAGCAACACTGACACTGGACCATTGACAACTGAAAAAAAAGGTTGCTTGGTCCGATGAGTCAAAGTTCCTGCTGCATCATGTTGATGGCAGACACAGAATTTGGTGCAAGCAACATGAATGTCTGGACTCGTCGTGTCTCACAACAACTCTTCAAGCTGGTGAGAGTCATGTTGTGGGTTATGCTTTCCTGGCACAAGTTGGGTCTATTAATATCTCTGGAGGCCCAGAAGCAGAATATCAAGCGACGGCGCGACATTGTCGCAGAACGAAAATAGTTAAAGTTAAAGGATGCCACGACAGGCCTACGCAGGCCCAAGCGCTCGTGGGAGGTAAGGCTTCCGGCGTTACTTGACCAACGGGACTAGGTTGAGGTCGGGAGGTCAGCCTGACGCCCGCCCGCCTTTAACTCCCGGGAAAGAAACCCGATACCTATTCTACAGAGGGCTGGGTAGGCCCTAGGACCCGTTTGGAGGAGAATGGAGCGTGGAAAAATTCCCGCTCTCCGCCGAGACCGGGAATCGAACCCGCGACCTCCATCCTGCAGCCAAGCGCCTTACCCACTCGGCTACCGGGCCCACGCAGAACGAAAATAAGAGCTGCAAAAAAGATATTGTAAAGAACAGGGGTGGGCAAGACGTCGATCGCGATCGTGGAGGTAAAGAGGTAAAGGTTTGCCCCTCAGAGCCTTTTGTAGGGGACCAAAAAAATGGCGTAATCGCAGGGAGAGAGGTCTGGACTGTATGGAGGGTGATCGAGAACCTCCCACTTGAATTTCTGCAAGAGTGCCGTGATATGGGGCCTTGCATTGTCGTGTAGCAGAATGACCTCCCAGGCAAGCTCACCTGTGAGGTCATTCTGCTCCATAGGCAAGCTCACCTGTGGGGCAAACGCTTCATTTCGGACGACGATGTCATGCAGTACTTGCGGAACTGATTCACAATGCAGCCCCGGAAATTTTACGAGACAGCCATTCACCGCCTTGTGTTGCAGGGGGACAAGTGCCTTAACAGCCAGGGCCAATATATCTGACATACCGGTACTGGTTTCTGTTCCTAGGCCTCCAGTTCGTTTCTTTTTGAATGCCCCTTACATAATGTATAAACACACTCATCCATATACAGTCGGACCCCGATTTAACGAATTCATCGGGACCGAAAGTTTTATTCGTTAAATCGGGGGTTATTCATAATATTGGGGTCCAAAATAAAAATTTCTGCACTTACCTTATGGAACAGCCCTAATAAGCAACTACACAAAAATATCCATAATTAGAAATTGTACACTTTTTATTCAGCAGCTAATAATACAGCGAATAATTACGCACTAGTTAATTTGAAATTTTAAAGTATGTACTGAGTAATGTTTGACAATTTCCTTGATTCCTGACTCGAAAAAGTTCTTTTTCGACTTTATGGAGAGAAGAAAATACTGCGTCATTTATATCCTGCTGCATTAGGTATGTTTACCCAAACTAACAACAACAACAAATTTTTTTTCGGCTGTTGAAATAATTCGTTAATTCGGGGTTTCTTATTCGTTAAATAAAGGTTTTTACCTTCATTTTAATCAAGGAAAAAGAAAAATTCGTTAAATCGCGAAATTCGCTAAATAGGGGTTTGTTAAATCGGGGTCCGACTGTAATTATAACTTATTATAAAGGTGATAAAAATTACAGAAAAGAAATACTTTTATGGAAATGTAGCTATTATCAAAACTAGTTGTGAAAGGCTTTGAAATGGTCTCTTCTTCAGTGCAGTGATTGGGATTTTTTTTTCTTTTTTTTTTCGAGTTAATCTTGAAATTTTGTATGAATTTTCACTCTTTATTTTATTTTATTTATAGATATATTTCCTTATTTTAGTTAAGCATGATAGCTGCTAGCATTTATAATATTCCTAAATTTCAACAACAACAAAAAGTTTTCTATTCAATTTTACTTCAAAATACATTTGTCTGTCCATCTGTTTTTGGTAGCTCAAGAACACTGTATCGTAGTATTCTGAAAAATTTGTGGTAACTGAAGATTGTTACAGGATTTTCTTTATTTTGCTACACTTTGAAATATTAGGGATGGTGTATTATATCATCTAATACTCCATCTCAGGATTACGCTTAATACAATTCGCTAAGCCTCATCATGTTGTGTGTAGTAGACTTGAAGTGGCCCAGAAAGCGTGCAAAATCCCTAGGATTGGACTTGATGAGAGAGACTGAAAGGGTTCCAGTGACCACCGTTGTTAGCCATTGGATGAATACAGTGACTGATTAAATCTATTCAGCATTTAGGAAAGATTTTAAATGGAATCATAACTACTTCATGAAAAAAATGCACACTTCTGGAACTAAAGCAAAAGAAATTTCCCTATAAAAATAATAGAAATAATTCCATTGCAGCTTTGCTTAATTTGTTAACCCAAAGAGACTTCTTTTGCAGTAGCCCACTTTAGGCCTATGTAGGGTCGCAGGGGGCTCCTGGCATTTCATGACCAATGGAACTAAGTTGCAATTGGGTGTTCAGTGTTGGGCCTGCCTGCTTTTAAACCCCAGAAAAGAAACCCAGTACCCATTTTAGAGAGGTCGGGGATTGAACCCAGCTCTACTGGGATGATATCTAGAAAGATGAAATGACACTTTAGTCATAGCCACATTAAATTATATTATTTTCAAATTGCTTTTTTCTTTGCATTTTGAATGGAATGATAATGAGTTTCTTTTTTATTTCAGACTTAATACGTATTGTGAATGAACATAATAGAGAACAACTAGATATTGCTTCTCAATTGAAAAGTAAACTTCACGATTTAGATGCTGTTCTAAACAGTTGCAAAGCTCTTAAAGGGCCTATGTTAGATTGGTAAGTTCTTCTGCTATTTTAACTAGTATTGGAATATCATTTAAGAATTTATTTTATTTTTACCCAAGAGTTTTTATTGAATTGATTTATTCTTGTTTTCAAGATTGAAATGAGGTTTTAAATCTGGAGTTCTTAATTTTATCTGAAAGTTATTCATTAATCATCATAAATCTTATTTTTACCTTAAAGATGAATTGGAAATTTCAACCACATTCTTGAAAATGATGAATCAATTTTTTAAAAAATCAACTTTTTAACTCCCAAAATTTTCCCATTACAAATTAAGAGAGATTGAAGGCATTCTCTGCTGTAAGCTTATTAGAAAACTATTCTACTGGTTAGTGTTAATCATTGCAATGTGTGACACCAGATGATTAAAAGTGAGCAAGATGATGAAGAGCACATGGCAAAGGCAAGGAAAAACACTAGGATCTGAAAAACAGATGAAAATTGCAATTGCGATCTGATTGGTCATGATCCTAGCTACTTACAAACAATGCCATTTGCCCATTTTCTGCCAACTTACTGAGATGTCAATGTTGTTTCTGTTATGGTCCTGGAGGTTGAGTACAGCTCTATATTTGTGGAGCCAAAAAGAAAAAGAGGAAAGGATTAAACTGATATGCCAGCTTAAATAGCCCATTTGCCAAAAACTTAATATATGTAATAATAAAGGCTCCAACACACTAAATTAATTAGAAAGGTTAACATTTAAAAAAGAACAATACATATAAAATGACTAGTTTCATCATTACGATATAGTTTCATCTGTCAATGTTACAAAGATTACAAGAGTGTTTGTAACAATTTGACCAACAACAGTTAAGTTTGTTTTTTTTTGAGTGAAAGTGAAAATCAATGAGGAGGAAGAAGGGAGCAATGGGGATGCATGCTGGTCTTGGGGTCTTCTTACAGCTGGAAGACTTGTGATGTAAGAAACTGGACCCTCAGTGAACATCCGAGACTACCTTTGTCTATTGTGAGTGGACTTTACGAAGACAATTGTAGAAATAAATGTTGGTCAAATTGTTATAAACACTTGTAATCTTTGTAAACTTATTAGACGAAGCCATGTGGTACTGGCAAAACTAATCATTTTTTATGTATTGTTCTTTTTTAAATGTTAACCTTTCTAATTATTTTAGTGTCGATGCTTTCATTATAACCTTCAATGTTAAAATTTACATTATTTATATATGTAACTAAAAGATAGAAAAAGAATACCTATCCTCTGAAGGATATTATCAAAAGCTTTCCAGAAAGCAAATATCCCTTTCAATTGAGATGAAAGAGTGCTATACACACACCCAAATATCCAATAATTAATGGAAATTAGTCAACTTAATCCAAATGCACTGACCAGAAGCAACTCAGACTAAGTTAATCCCATCTAGTTTCCAAGTTACAATGTTTTTCACAATTTTTTTTTCTTTCAAAATCAACTAATAATTAAAACATTAAAATGATTATGTATCTCATCAAATAATACATACACTGACTGTTCAATTGAAAGTGGACACCTACTGTAGTGGAACAACCCATGCAAATTCGGGCAATAATTTGAATATATTCGTTATAAAACAACACAATCGTGTGTAGTTGGAGTCATTTGAAGTCTAATCACGTGCTAAAGCAGCTGAACGATTTTCAACGTGGAGTAGTCATAGGCTGCCACATTATTGGTCAGTGTGTGCGAGCCATAGGAGCGACACTGAACCTGCCAAGTCGACCGTGGATGCTATTATCACGAAGTGGAAATGTGAAGGAGTGGAAACACAATATTATGGAGGTGGCCGATCCTGCATGCTCACCGATAGAGACCGAGGGCCTTGAAGCGGTTGGTATAGCAGAACAGGGCTGTCCCAGCAGAACAATGGCGGCAGGACTTCCAGCAGGCAACGGCAACAACTATCAGTACCATGACAACTCCTTGGGAGCGCCATGCCTTAGGGTACAGCGGTTGGGCTGCTGCCACTAGCCAAACATCACCCCTGTAAACACCTAGCATCATGTGGCCTGGTGTAAAGAGCAATGGTCTTGGTCAAGGGACCGTTGGAAGAGCATTATGTGGAGCGACGAATCACGCTTCACATACTACCTATCGGATAGGCGTACCTGAGTGTGGCGTTTGCCAGGGAAGCGGTTGTTACTTGAGTATGTCATCCCAACAGTAAAGTTTGGCAGTGATTGTGTGATCGTGTTTCTCCTGATCTGGATGTGGTTGTTGGTTGTGTTCGAGGAGAACATGACATCCACACAGTATCTGCAATTTCATGCTTCCTACTTTGTGGTCGCTGTTCAGTGAAGGGTCATTTTTGTTCCAGCACGACAATGCGCGATACCATAAGGTCCATGTTGTCATTGCCTGGTTTCCAGAGAATAATCATCAGGAACTTCAGTAGCCTGCCCAGAGTCCGGACCTCAACCTTATTGAACATCTGTGGGATGAATTGGAGCGCCGGATTTGTGCGCATCCGATGCAACCGCTAACACGCATCCAACTTTTAAGGAGGAGTTGGCAAAAATTTGGGTTGCTTGTTATCAGAAACTGTTGGAGAGCATGCCACAATGTGTGGATGCTTTGCTTAGGGCAAAAGGTCACAGTATGCGCTATTAGACACGCTGTAAATAAAACCTTACCACAGGTGTCCACTTTCAATTGAGCAGGTAGTATACAGTAATATACATAGATTCACTCAAAATTCCCTATACAAATTTTAAAGATTAGTCAGGAATAGAAAAATGAATCATATTCATAGTGGAACATACATTCGCAAACAGCACCCAAATATGCTAAAGGGTGCTGACAACGAATGGAAACGGACGAGCCGCTAGTCTTCGAATGGATCTTTTCACCTCCTCCCACAAATGCTTGATGGTGTTTAGATCAGGTGACTAAGCCGGTCAATGAAGCAAATGGATATCAGAGCCATGTTTTCTGAATCAATCGGAGACCCAATTGAGAACGGTGACAGGCTACATTGTCCTTTTGAAAGTGGCCATCTGTGTTGGGGAACTTCAGCCTTAAATAGGTGTACTTGGTCGACAACAATGTTGAGGTAGCCATAAGGTTGTCACTTCGCAAGATTCTTGTCCTAAATTCATGCTACTTCATTTTTATCTTCTTATAAGCATGGTGGAGAAGCAACCGAGACTCATCGGACCAAGCGACCTTTTTCCACTTATCAAGTGTTCCAATTGCGATGTTCCTGGACCCACAGCATGCTTGCTTGCATTTTTCTGTGATAGCAAAGGCACCCTTGCTGTTATTCTGCTATTAAAACCAATCAGGGACAAGGTCCATCATGTTGTGCATTCAGATATATATTTTGGTGCACCTGCGTTATACTCAGCTGCAATCTGTCCATGTTGTTGTCCTTCTATTTCTGCAGATGAGTCACCTGTTACCTCTTTCATCCATAAGCCTTTCCTGTCCACAGTTGCACTTATTGCTTCAAGTTTTTAGACCCAGCTGCCATTCTCTGAACACCAGCGATACTGTTGCACGAGAACAGCCAAGGATCTTCAAGGTTTCCGAAATACTGAAACCGACTCTTCTTGCCTCCACAATCATGCATTGTTCGAAGTCGTTTCAATCTTTTGTCTTACCCATGCTCTGGTGAACTGTACTGATAGATAAGTTCTCTTGAGCATGCCTTTTTTTACTCTACTCGTTGCTTTTATGTCACCCTACTTCATTACCAGCTCCCTTCCAAGTTAAAGTGAGGGGTGTCTCTAATGAAGTGGCCACTCAGTGTTTATACACTGACATACTAAAAAAACTTAGTAATACAAAGGTCCTCCTTTTGATCGGATTACCTCAGCAACATGACAGGGCATAGACTCCACAGGCTGTTTAAAATACTGTGTAGATAGTATACATCATGCCTTCACAATACAGAACTCTGCCACTGACGGCATGTTGATCCTCACCCTCACATGGGTTTCTATTGGAATCAAATCTGGTAAACAACTAGGCCAACTCATGATTTCAAACTAAGAAGAATTATCCTCCTGCCATAATTTGGTGATTGCAGACCTGTGTGGTGTTCACGAGCCCTGTGCTGTCGGGTTAGCAAGGGGACCTGAATGGGCTGTCGACTGAAAAAAGAAAGATAATGTTGTTCTGTCGTAATGCCAATATTACAAGTGGCCCCAGCATTGAATTGTTCTGTTATCTGCTGTAATGTCACATACTGGTGAAATGTTACATTGCCTGTCAGATGACACTGTCCACTATCATCCAGTTTTGTGTTGGACTCAGTGGTGTCACATGCTGGATATCTTCCCTGATGTTGTGTAGTTGTGGTACACCATTGAAACTGTTGCACGTGAAAATCCAGATTTCAGAGATGAGGGACCCATCTCTCTGGTAACTACTAAGGCACCTTGTTCAAAGTTGCTGAAATTGTGATACACTATCATTGTCACTGCGAATTATTGGGTTGGCCAAAAAGTTTGTTGGATTTATAAGAAAAAATAAAATACAGCTTTCATTGTCACCAATAATTTTATTGAACAATGTCTTCAACTGTTTGTTCCACTACCTTCTGCCATCTTTCAAACAACTTCATAATTCCATCTTCCCACAACTTTTTTATCTTTTTGAGCAAAAAAAAATGTTCCAGGTACCTTTGGTGTCTACTGTGGAAGTGATTTTTTTCCATGAAGAGGATCTTGTAAAGACCGAAATAAATGGAAATAAATCCGTAGGTGCAATGTCTGGTGAATAGGGCGGATGAATCAGAACTTCCCAACTTGAACAGTTTTTGCCTGGTCATGAAAGAAACAGAGGTGGTCTTGTGTGCTTATTGTCTTCCATCTTCAATATTAAATTGGCGACACAAAATTCACCAATTTTGATCAGTTTTCTTTTAAATGGATGCTCATATGACCACTATTACAATACAATCTAACAAAATGGTGTTGAATGATGTTAAAGACACTTAAGAGCTACGAGAGCCAACTTAAAAAAAATGAATGAACTTTTTGGCCGACCCATTACATGACAATGGATTGCAGAGATATTTGCCTTTTTATATACCTCATATTCTGTTTAATGCCAGGGTGTGATGGCATGTACTGGAATGAAAGCGACCATCTCAGTTTTTATGGTACTTCAGTGTTTGTTTTTGCCTTGTTATCTATGGATTTATGTTTGTTTTTCTTCTTTAGTCCTGAAAATATTAACCAGAGATTCTTGAACTCTATTTTTTTCTGAAATTGAAATTGATGATATAAAAAAAGCTGGATATAGAGAATGCACAGTTATTTTTTTTTTTGCCTACAGGTCTTGAGCTGTTAGTAATGGAAATCTGAAACAGCTATTTCCCGTCGATGATGGCTCACAGTGTGAAAGCAAACACTGTGCATTCTGTATATTCCCCTTTTTTTAATGTTGCATTAAACACAGTATGTTAAACTTCCTGATAATAGTAACAATCACTTTAAATGACAATTTCTAAATATTTAAATTTATGTGCTTTGCATCTTGTTAAATGCTTTTGAATATTTTTGGTTCGATAAAGTTGTTATTCACTTCAAACTTCAATATGGTGTAAATTTTTCATCAAGAATTATTTTAATTAGTCTAAGGTTATATTGCCGAATGCCTTTGTGAAGTCGACAAAACAAAGACAATTCACTTGCTTTTT